>CM061133.1:83315283-83560283 GCA_030789695.1 Scilla litardierei
TCATTGCCACTTTTATACTCCTCTTCCGTTACTGCTGCCTCCACTTCTTACCAGCCTGCGCCCCGGCCTCCCACTGAGGCTAGGCCCACACCTGCGAGCACAGCACCTTTCGTCCACTTACCTGCTGAGCCCATCACCTACGCCACCCGAGTACGCCAGCCTCGTCCTGCACAGCACAGACAGGTGCGTCCCTCTGCACCACCTCCCCTCGACACTGTACTTCAGAGCATTCGTGCTCTCGAGGGGGCGGTGAGTGGCCTCAGAGGTGACCTTAGGACCCTGTCCGCCACCGTCACCGATATGGCTCGCCGCTTTGACCTACTTCCGCACATTCACTACTGCCTCACCCAGGTTCTAGAGCGGCTCCCTTGCGTACCCACACCCACCCAACAGGTACCCACCCCCACTCCTACACACACCCAGCCTGCTTTCACACCCACACCCACACCCGCTCAGCATCCTATTCCCCAGCCACCACCTCCTCCTCCTCCGCCTCAGGACGGAGACGGCGCAGCCCCACCCTCTTAGGCACCCTTGATGCCATTGATACTTTTTGCCGTTGTGCTGCCCGTCTCTGCTGGGCCCTGTTGAATTTTGCCCCCCCTCCCCTCACTGTTTTTGGGTACACATTTTGTTCATATCTTTATATATCTTTTTTGGGAGCGTGGGAGAGTTTTTGGTGTCACACCTTTATATCTGTATCACTCCTGTATCTGCATGCATTATGTCCGCATCATATTTTTCATTTCATTATTTTTATTTTCTTTTTTCCTCATGCATGCATCCTCACCTGCCCCTCACTTTACACGTCTCTCGGTGTGCCACACTTCGTACATTGAGGACACTGTGCACTCTAGCTTGGGGGAGTGAGTTCTCACGTTCTTTTCGATTTACCACCTTTATTTTTAGTTTTTTTCACGCCATTTTTTGTTTTCGCATCATTTTCATCATTTTTCCTTTTTTACCATGCATCACGTTTTTCTTATTTTCTTTGTGTGCTGCATTGTAAATAGATTTATTTTCCCTCTTTATCTTTATTTCTTTTTTTTCATCTCATGCTAGAGATGACTTTTCTGTGATGATGATGACGTGGAGTTAGCTTTCTTTATATGCATGCTTTATTTGTCATGTCTTAGATTTTATTTCCGATATCATATGCTATGATTTTCCTTGCATTTAGAGATAGTAACCCACACCTTTTCCGCATGAAAATGGATGAAATTTTATTATTAGCTTAGTCTGAATATTCATATGTATCCTATCGCAGAAAACACACCAAGATTCACGCATTGAATGCTTATATCTGGAGTACCGATTTCTTTTCCTATATCACTTCTATATGCATGATTTGTACATTTCACTTCAGGATGATTGAATGATGTTAGCTATGATAAATCTGGATTAGTTTAACTTTTTTGTAATCGAAACTGAGTAGATTAGATTACCCTGCTGAAGTTATCGTGCACGTCTTATAGAGTGAACTGAGAGACATATTTATTTCTTTCTCCACATATCTTGAATATCAATTCTCTATTTTAAAATCATTGGTGAATCTCCCCTTAGCGATTCTATTATATGGCATTTCCCCCGCTATTAAAGTCCTAGCTCCAAATTTCCCAAAACCAAAGAAAGAAAAAGAAAAATTCTTGTATATCCTTATTTCCCTTTGATTTGGGATCATTGTGTATATATGCTATTTGAAAAAAAAAGAAAAAAAAAGAAAAGAAAAAAAGAATCTCAATAAACGATCCCATCTCATGTTCTCTCTTTCTTCTCTCTTTTTGTTTTATTTTCATTACTTTTGGAGCTTCATAAAAATGGGGATGTAAATATTGTTTTTTATGCCACCACGCTTATAGATAAGCTTGGGGGAGGGAATCCAATGATGTGTGAGAGAGTGACTACTTGACTGTGCACGACAACCTAGGCTAAGTAATATTCTATACTCGGTAAGATCGTTTTAGCTTCATGAAATCCAGAAATCTATGCCTAGCACTCATTTCATGAAATCCACGCTTTTCTATTCTTTCTATTCTACTGTGTGATATTCTTATACTCCTCTTAGAAAGCGTTCAATTGAAAAGTGTGTGATCTGCGATATTGTATGCCGCTTTAAATGATTCAGACGATGTTAATTCTAAAATTATTCCGTTTTTCATGTTATATCATTATTCTTGGGTTTTCTATTTCTATTTGCACCATTATACTATGATATCGAAATAAAATTCTTTGACATGTGTTTTACATTCGGTGCATGCTATATGAGTAAGCAAAACCCACGTCCTGAGAAAATGATCTAGCAGCTTCCCTCTTCGCTTCCTTCTTTCTTCTTCGTTTTTATTTCGTTTTTCGTTTTTCTTCGTTCTTCGTTCTTCGTTTTTCGTCGTTTTCGTTTTTCGAATCCACCGGGTTCGCCTTTTACTTATCTTCCTCGAGGACGAGTAAGAGGTAAGCTTGGGGGATTTTGATCACTCCGTGTTTTACACCTTTTTTCCGCATGATTGCATGCCATTTAGATCGCTCAAATCATGCTTTTCACGATTTATCGACAATATTGCGATACTTTTCACGATTTGTTGTTTTTGTCGTATTTCAGGAGATTTGGAGCGATTTGGAGTGATCCCGTGACACACCTACTCCAGAGTGTCACCGATGACTTCCCCGAGGGGTATTTTGCTATTGGAGAGGAGCGGAAGAAGAAAGAACGTCGTAGGAGCGACGAGGAGGCAAAAACAAGCTGTTTGGGCATTTTTGGTGTCTCACTCGGCCGAGTGAAGGAGTCACTCGGCCGACCAGCGAGACCCCGCTCGGCCGACCAGATCGGACACGCTTCATGTGTGCACTCGGCCGAGCATCGGAAGCCACATCGGCCGAGTGACGAGACTCCACCCGCCCGAGTGGCACTCAGACGACGCCCATCAAAAAGTGCCAACTTACTGTTTTTCGTCTGCCTGAGCTTCAGAAGACCCACTCGGCCGAGTGGAAAATGCCGACCGCCCGAGTATATAGAAGCCATCGGCCGAGTGACGACAACTCACTCGGCCGAGCCACCCCCGAAGTGAAGACGCCTGAAGACCAAGACTTACTGGAAATTCTCAGGGTTTGTCACTCGGCCGAGCGACTTTTGTCACTCGGCCGAGTGCGACGCGCTGCCTGTAGCGTAAATTGCGATTTTCAGGCTGCGCAGGGGCATTTTGGTCACAGTTTTTAGACGATTTTGGGGGGTATTTAACCCCAGTTTTTAACCTAGGTTAGAGAGCTTTTTCCTTTACTTTTTGCAGCTTTTTAGATTAAACTTTTTAGCTTTAGATTTTGGGTGATTGGAGAGGAGAGAAAAGTTTATTTTTGTTGGATTCTTGGAGAACTCTATTGGTTTGTCTCCCTCTCCATTAAAAATCTCATTTTTATTGCTTATTTGAATATTGTGATGAATTCTCTTGTGATTTCAAGTGTTTATTCTTGCATTTGTGATATGAATTGTGAGTAGTCTATACGTCTTGGGGCGTGGGGATGAACCCTACGAGCCCAATTTCTGATTTGTGATGAATTGGTAGAAATATTGCTAGAATTGCTATTAGGGTTAGATTGGGATAGATTTACTACGAATAGCTAGGTGTTCATACCGATTTGGATTTGCAAGAGATTGGATCCCAATTCGATAGGAAACCCTAGAAATCCGAATTGGGTTGGAATCGAGTTTCCGTAGTATCGGTTTGCAAGAGATTGGACCGATACTAGGGTTTTCGGTTGCAATTCCATACCGATACTCGTTTGCAAGAGATTGGACGGGTAGGAACTATCCCAACCTAGGTCGTGGCCCGAGTTTCCACGAGAGTGGGCTCGGGGCGCGATTGAACGATGATGTTGATCCTAATGCTAGCTTGCCTAGGCTAGGGTTTGCAATAGATTGGACCCAAAACCTAGGATAGCTATAGACCGGCAACAGCGCGAGAGCGTGAGCTAGGTTTTACATTCAGTTGCAACTAGTTCTACCCTAGCAATGTTGATACCAATGAATCACATTGACGAGATACGATGAGTAGCGGGGATTCCCCATTCCCTAGGCGTCCTTTATTTGATTTTATATCCCCATATTTTGTCTGACGATTGTGACAGGATCGCCAAAGGCAAATTCCCTCTTTTCTGTTCATATAGCCAGGTTGTTTGGAGCAGGCACTTTCATTCGTCCTCCCTGTGTTCGATAACCCGCTCGTCGCTACACCGTGTGCTTGCGGTAAAACTACAACCGTCGTCCCGGGACGTGTATCCGGGGCGCGATCAACTCCCCAGGGGTCGAGAAATCAGGTGAGGACATGGTCACGATCGTGGAAATAAAGGAAGGCTTGCCTCTCTCAAAAACAGTGGTGGTGGCGCTCTCAAAACTCATAGAAGAAATGGGGCCAGTGGTCAATGGCATAGAGGTGGTGATGGTGGTGATGGTGGTGGTGGTGGTCTCAGCAAGGGTGCTCCCGCCACTGACAGAAGTGTGGACAGAGGTGTCGGGAGCAAAGAACAAATCATGTACAGGCTGAGGGATCGAGATCTCCAGGGCTAGAAGGTCGAGGAATGGCTACTGCTGAGCGCCCTCGGGCTCAAATACGTACGCAGCTGGGATGAGGAGGTCCATCTCTGGTCTCCACACCCCTCCTGTAGGTCCAATGTGGGCCCAAGTGGGGCTTGGAAGCACCATGTAATCTGCAGCAAAAGGACAGTGCAGCCAAACCCAGTGGTGCTGACCATGAGTGCACAACAACTTCATGCGGGCTATGACATCTATGGGAAGGGAAGTGGGGCCCGTGGGTCGAAGCAAACCAGCTGGGAGCTCAACTCTACACAAAGGAGCTAGCAATGTAATCAGACCGCCACAACAGATCGCCGTCCTGGTGGTGACAGAAGAAACAATGCGATCTAGATACCAGCTACCTATATCGATCTGAACGGCGGGAACTAAGACGTCCGTGTCACCCTCAAAGGCTCTCGCTCTTGTCATCGCATAGAGCATATAAAGCTCATGCGTAGACATCGTCCCAGGCTCATACCTCGTGAGAAAAGTGGTCGCCATAAGGCACTGAGCAATGCGGAGGCATGGGTGGACGATAGAGGAGGCCTTGGCTCGGCTAGGGTCAAAGGCTAGCGAGGATCCCGTGATCAACGTCCAAAAATCATGTGTATCGAATGACGGTGGGGCGATGTGCGTGGGACTAAAAGCGCGGTCAGGGTCCGTGACGGGGGGCCACTGGAAAAAGGCTCGGAGCATATCAAGAGTGATCTCGCACTCACGATCCATCAGACAAAATGTGCAACCCCCAGGGGTCCTACGAATAGAACTCAGGACCTCGAGTGTCGGTCGGCCGTAGGTGTCTGCCGACACCGACAGAAAATCACGCCACCCCATGTTATCATTTAACTGGAGGAGCCCCTCGAATACCCCTAGGCGCTCAAAATCTGCAATGTGTGCAAACCTAGAGGGGACAAACGATCGATGGGAGATTCTTTCAAATTTGACGTGGTGTGCGTCGTCTCGGAAAGTGATCCCCATCGAATCGAAAGCTGGGACGGGCTGTGTCGGTGGGGGTGGAATGGGTGCAGTAGGAGGCGGAAGTGTAGGTGGTGGTGGGCTAGGCGGCGGGAAGTCCGCTCTAGCGGAGGAAGAGCCAGGCTCGCTAGTCCTCCTCCGCTTGGAGGCGGGTGCCCGCGAACGCGACCTAGTGCGTGGGGGCATGATAATGCCGTGTGACGTGCCAACCAATGCGAAGTGCTAATAAAAAGGAACGAATATACCCGTGCACGACGTGAATCTAAGCAAGCGATGTGAGCAGAGAAACGCCTCCCCTGAGAAGCTCCGAATCTGCCCCTGATTCTCCCCCAAGCTATCCTGAAACACAAAATTGATTGATTAGCAATGAATATCAATAAATTTAGGGGAAAATCAAGAGGAATAGCTGTGAATATAGTTTAATTTCGATTCGGGTGGAATAGGGCTTACGAAATGGAGATTGGGAGAAAAGGAGAAATTAGGGTTGATAGGGGATGATCGGCGGTAAGGGAAGAGGCGGCTGCGATGACCGAATGGCGGCGTCGGCAGTGCGGGGCCGTGCCACTTGGGTGTGGGTGGGGGCAGCTCGGGCGTGGGAACAGGGCGTTCGAGCGAGTGGGGAAGCTCGGGCTGGGAAATTTGCGATTTGGGAATTTGGGGATTTTGGGGCCGCGAGCTGGGTTTATATTGGGTAAGTCACTCGACCGAGTGGCCTCAGTTTAGTAAATATTTGAAATTTTCCGTAAATGTTCCGACTCGGCCGAGCAGAACTATCACTCGGTCGATTAGACAAAAGTCACTCGTCCGAGTGGCTAGGCCACTCAGAGCTTTTCAAGTATTGAAAGTGTCTGGTTCACTCGGTCGAGTGAAAAAGTTACTCGGCCGAGTGGCATGTAATTGACAGAGAGGGGTTTTCGAAACTTCCCTGATCAGTACCCTACTCGACCGAGTAGGGTCTTCACTCGGCGGAGTGAAAACGTCACTCGGTCGAGTGGGCTGCTGTTTTCTGCTCCAACTCTCTGTTTTTGCTCCACTTTCTGATTTTCTTTGTCCCATCAGTTTCTTCCTTCTCTTGACGTTTGAGCGCATCCCTGAAATGCTCTCCTTTGCCATGGTCGTCCTCCATTCATATGGTCTCCTATTCTCCTTCTCCTGAAACGAAAAATGTTGCTTGTTGTCAGGTTTTTCTTCGACACTTGACTCTAAACACTAATAAAGATCTAAAACAAAAAAAATGAAAAGAAAATTCAAATAAAAAATGAGATAGAACCGTCGGGTTGCCTCCCGACAAGCGCTCGTTTAAGGTCTTGAGCTCGACCCCTTAAGATTCGCGATTAAAGCTCGATGTTAGGTGCATGCGAGATGCGCGCGTCAAACTTGCCGGGAAGGCCGCTTGGGTTCAGTTGTTGACGTTCTCCGGCGTTCCTCGGCTCCCCTTCATCATGGGTAGTAGTGGGGGGTGAGTCCCCCAAGCTTGAGCTTTTGACATCCTTCTTCTTGGCCGGCGGTGAAAATTTGTTAGCTGATTGAACCGAAAAACGCGCAAAGGCACACCTTCCACTCCCAAGCATAGGAGCGTCAATGCAATAAAATATAACCAGTGAGTACCGGGTCGGATCACGGGGACAAGTCGTTCTACACTCGCAAAATTGATCGATAAAGAAAGATAAAGCGTGTTACAACCACCTCGCTAACGGTAGAAAAGAGTGGGCAAAATGTGTGGTGAAACTACAATTCTATCCTAAGTGTGTAGGGTTAGAAAACCAAATGGGGATTTAGGCTAGCTAGACGAGGAGAATGGGTTGTAGGTTCACTAATGTTGGTGTTAATCTAGCTCAAATTACCCACATATAACTCAATTAGGCCTCCGGCTATGGCAAGCTTAATCGGTGAATTTAGCTTTCATGAACACGATAATTGGCAATAGGATGCATCATCATGGCACTAATCAAAATAGGATCATGGACTTTTCTCAAAGTGTGCCCACTTGGGTCTTAACCAATAAAATTAGCCCTAATGATTCATCCAACATTAACATTGAAAATGGGCAAGAGGAAATTAAAGCTATAATTAACATCCAACATACATGAATCACAACCCAAACCATTCAACACTACTCAATCGTCATGAAAAAGATGAGAAATTTCATACAAAAATAACATCATTAATTCTTTACAAATGAGAGATATCAAACTTACAAAAGGGGGAGGAAGGATTTCACCCAAGAAATCTCCCAAATGAACCCTTGCTTCCACCCATTTTCTCCTCCTCCAAGCTTTCCACATCCGTCCATGACCTCCATGCCCTAAGAAATCAAAATAGGAAGAAGAATGGGGCTGAAAACAGCCCCAAGTTCGGGTAAAAACCCCTCCCAGAGCTATCGGGTCTGCAGAAGCAAAACTGGGTCGAATCCAAACCCAAAACCCCGCAAAACCCACACTCAAAACAAGTTAAACAGGCTACGGGTCAGGCGCGTGGGGTGCCCGACGCGCGGGTGCCTTGGGCACCCACACTGGGCGCGGGCACGCGCAGTGTGTGTGCTTGCCCCCAAGCGGGCCTCATGCTCTCTTATTTTTTTTAAATGTTACCCAGCGGCCCAAAGCGAGTGCGGGACACTGGAGTGGGCCGGCCAGCGGGCCGGCCCACAAACATGAGTTTTTTATTTTTTTTTACTTTTCTTTTTTAAAATTCCAGAAATGCCTCTAAGCTCCAAATAAATCCCCAAAAATAGATCCGAGCTCCAGAAAATTTTGGAATAATTCCAGAAAATCCAGAAAAATCTCAGAAGTACCTGAAAAATAAGGGGAGCAAAAATTAGTCCATAAAACCACATTTTATGTATAAAATAGGAATAGGCTTTAATAATTCACGATATCATGAATACGCCCGTATCAAAGCCAAAATTAACATGATATACACATAAAATGCCCAGAAATGGGGGAGAAATATGCCATTTATATCCCGAATCACACCCCCCCCCAACTAGCTTTTTGCTAGTCCCTAGCAAAATATGCGATAAATTCGGATTCAAGTGAAAACATGCACCAAAACCACAATATCCTCATGGCATACCCCAAACGATATTTCCAAATGATTTCAAAGCCAATATACATAATGTATGAAAGTAAATAAAAAATGACACTCCCCTCAATCCAATTCAAAGAAAAGTGAAGTAGCAAGCACCGTATCACATTCGTTGGGAAATATCACGATGTCAAAGTTTCCAATTTTCAAGGAAGTGGCCAAAACAAAGGAAATTTCCTCTAAGTTGTGGGAGATGAGAATGCATCATTCATGTTGCATATTCACTCATTTATTCATTCATTTTTTTCTTTTTCTTTTCTTTTTCTCTCTTTTTTGTTTTTGAATGTCTATGTTTTTTTTGTTTTGCATTCACGCAATCATGCTATGAAATGCAAACACGTCCACCTTTTGCCTACAAGCGATAACGCTATATAGGCAAAGGGATGGAATGATTCTCTAAATCTCATTTCTGGCGTCCTCCACAATGTTTCGTGGGGCACCGGCTATTCAATTTGATTAGGAAAACCATTCACTTATATTAACGCTCTCTTTTTCATTCTCAACATAAGCAATCAATTCATCCACCCACTCCTAAGAAGAAAACAAAGCATACACAATTGGCCACACCATATCCAACCAAAAACTACACCATTCATCCCAACTCATGCAATCACTTACACCAAACTTTTTCCAGATTATTTCAAAGAGAGTATCACAACATCTAAAATAGTTTCATACATGGTATATTAACATTTGACTCCAAAATGGAAAAGAAATTAAAACGTGCCAATCAAACATTGAAGAAGTCGATACCAAAATAATAATCCGAAAAAATTGCATGGCATTTAAGCATGTAGGGACTACGCATAAAGCTAGCGGTGTATGGACGAGGAGGAAAAATATGATATGCAATAAAGAGCAATGGGTGATGGCAAAATGGAGGTATCTCAAAAAAAAATTTTAAGCTAACATCAAAATCCTAACATTCCTAAAGATTCTAACACTCTCCCCCAACTTAAAATAATCATTGTCATCAATGTTGGGAGAGTATTGGATCTCGAAAAAAGATCCTAGAAAAGAAAAGAAAAGCATACGAAAGCACTAAAATAAAATATTTATTTATTTACACTATTGGAAAGAACACACCGTGACAAAAGGCGGATCTCGAATGTATAACGGTGGTGGAAACTGCTCGATCATATCCTTACGCTCCTCTGCGAGCGTCGTCACGTCCAATGCCCTACCTCTATTACGAGCATTAGTGGCAAGCGACACAACCCCGTGCATCTCCTTATGATGGGTTACTTCCAAATAGGGGAGATAGGTCGTGTCAAAAATAATTGGACGAGAGCGCCCGTCCAAGTGAAAAGCTTGCCAAAATGGGTCGTCAAAATGAATAAATGAATTTACGATCAAATGACGACAATCCGAATCATTATGATATGGAATTAAATAATTTGATTCGGAGGTGGAGGGAAAAGAAAAATGGGAACTTCCCTGAGATGTGATGCTAGGCTCGGGATGACGCATGGCCTCAAGAGGAGGTGGAAGTGGCTGCAGCGAGAAAACTGGAGTAGGAGGGAGCTCGGGCTCAATATATACCATGTCGCAATCCCCATCACTATCCTCTTCCTCGACATCAACATCAGATCAACGATCTCTGCGGCACTCCCCAATATTGGCAACTGCTCCTACAAATCTCCTCGATGACTGGTAAGTGTGCATCCTGAGGCGAGGGAAGTGACATCTGTGACAGGACTGGAGGTAGACTTGTCTCGGGAAAATCCAAGCACGCATCATCCTCGTCATCCTAGAAAGAGTTCATCTCAGTCGTCCTCCCTAAGTACTCACCGCCTCGACCTGTGAAGCTAACTCTGAAGTGGATTGTGGCTCAGGCTCTATGGTGTCCTCAATCTGCTCTTGGCCATCATGCACATCTGCTTCATCCTCAACCTCAAAGTGAAAATGCATCGTGTCACTGTCGTGATCGACACGCACTCCATCACCCATCTCCTCTGACTCCTCAAAATATGGACATTCAGCTTCCTCTACTTGGCTCCAATGTGCCACATCATCATGTTCTGCTTGTTCCTCCGTATGGACGTAATGGAATGAGCCCTCAGCTGGCTCCTCAGGCTGGTCCTGGACCTGCTGAACTGTCTCCTCATACTCTACAAGGTCCCTCAGGTAACACCATGAATCCTCGATCGAATAATCAAAGAACTCCCCACCGCAGCTCATCTGCACGAAGTCACGCCCAGATGGAGATAATCCTGTATAAAATATCTGCAGGAGATGATCCATGTGGAAACAATGGTGTGGGCACGCAAGCACCAAATCGTTGAACCTTTGCCAAGACTGATGGTAGGCCTCCCATTCAGCTTGGATAAAGCTCGTTATATGCTGCTCCATGGCATGTTGCCCTTGTACCTGCTCCAAGAAAATAGGCAAAAACACTCAGAGAAATTCAGCCTGAAATGACAACAAAGTAAAATGTGAGTCGAGAGACAATAAATCAAACCACAATCTAGCATCATCTTGTAAAGAAGAGGGAAAAACCTAAAGTATATGCAATCATCGCAAATGTTCCCACCAAGACAAGAATGCATCCACTCTTCAAATTTTTTTTATATGTAAATGAGGGTTCTTCCACTCCGAACCATGAAAGTATGCCTGGAGTGGGATATCCTCCAAATCAATGTCAGAAAAATCTGAAGATGATGCCATTTTGTTGTAAAAAAATTTCTCAAGAAAATGAGAATAAACAACCGAAAGACTCAATAAGTGGAAAATAAATAAAATGGAAAGACACAACACTAAGAGAAAGAAGTATCACACTAAAACTTTCAAAATCAATCAAAAACGCTAATAATAGAAACTGTTGTCCCTGGTAACATCGTCAATTGATTAAACCGAAAAATGCGTAAAGATATGCCTTCCACTCCCAAGCGTAGGAGCGTCAATGCAAAAAAATATAACCGGTGAGTACCGGGTCGGATCACAGGGACAAGTCGTTCTACACTCACAAAATTGATCGATAAAGAAAGATAAAGCGTGTTACAACCACCTCGCTAACGGTGGAAAAGAGTGGGAAAACGTGTGGTGAAACTACAATCCTATCCTAAGTGAGTAGGGTTAGAAAACCAAATGGGGATTTAGGCTAGCTAGGCGAGGAGAATGGGTTGTAGGTTCACTAATGTTGGTGTTAATCAAGCTCAAATTACCCACATATAACTCAATTAGGCCTCGGGCTATGGAAAGCTTAATCGGTGAATTTAGCTTTCATGAACACGATAATTGGCAATAAGGATGGATGCATCATCATGACACTAATCAAAATAGGATCATGGACTTTTCTCAAAGTGTGCCCACTTGGGTCTTAACCAATAAAATCATTAACATAGAAAAAAGGCAAGAGGAAATTAAAGCTATAATTAACATCCAACATACATGAATCACAACCCAAACCATTCAACACTACTCAATCATCAAGAAAAAGATGAGAAATTTTATACAAAAATAACATCCCTAATTCATTACAAATGAGAGATATCAAAATTACAAAGGGGGGAGGAAGGATTTCACCCAAGAACTCTCCCAAATGAACCCTTGCTTCCACCCATTTGCTCCTCCTCCAAGCTTTCCACATCCCCCCATGGCCTCCATGCCCTAAGAAATCAAAATAGGAAGAAGAATGGGGCAGAAAATAGCCCCAAGTTTGGGTAAAACCCCCTCCCAGAGCTATCGGGTCTGCAGAAACAAAACTGGGTCGAATCCAAACCCAAAAATCCGCAAAACCCATACTCAAAACAAGTTAAACAGGCTGCGGGTCGAGCGCGTGGGGAGCCCGATGCGCGGGCGCCTTGGGCGCCCGCACTGGGCGCGCGGGCACGCGCAGCTCGCGTTCTCGCCCCCAAGCGGGCCTCATGCTCTCTTATTTTTTTTTAATGTTACACAGCGGCCCGCAACGAGTGCGGGCCGCGGGAGTGGGCCGGCCAGCGGGCCGGCCCACAAACATAAGTTTTTTTATATTTTTTATTTTCTTTTTTAAAATTCCAGAAATGCCTCTAAGCTCCAAATAAATCCCCAAAAATAGCTCCGAGCTCCAGAAAATTCTAGAAAAATTCCAAAAAATCCAGAAAAATCCCAGAAGTACCTGAAAAATAAGGGGAGCAAAAATTAGTCCATAAAAACCATATTTTATGTATAAAATAGGAATATGCTTTAATAATTCACGATATCACGAATACGCCCGTATCAAAGCCAAAATTAACATGATATACACATAAAATGCCCAGAAATAGGGGGGAAAGATGCAAGTTATATCCCGAATCATTAGCCGATGAAGCTTTCTTCACGTGCTTCACCGCAGAGAGCTTGCATAGTTCTCTAATCTTAACGACATCAGCGTCGTCCTTCTCTTCGTCCGTAAGAGGGTCCGGCGGGTCTCCCATAATTTCGCCTTCTTTGGTAAGTTGGCCCTCTTCGAGGCCGTCATCGTGCTTGGCTCTGATGGCAAATGGCATGGCGTCGTCAATCACCTCATCGTGGAGGTCCACGTAGTCCACATCCTCTGGCCAAGGCATATGCTTCATTGCCTTTGGAATGTGGAGCTCAACTTCAATATTTTCGACGTTCAAGGACAAGGTTCCTTCCCTCACATCTACAATCACTCCGGTGGTGGCTAAGAAAGGGCATTCAAGAATCAGCGACGTATCACCTTCCTCCTTAATATCCATCACCACGAAGTCACATGGCAAGCAGAGTCCACCCGGTACTTGTAGTGGTATATTTTCGGCAATCCCCATCGACCTAGTGATCCGCCCATCGGCGAGTTGTATCTTCATGTCCGTGGCCTTGAGGTCGGTTCTCGTATTCAATTTCTTGAACATTGTGAGGGGCATGAGGCTCACGCTTGCTCCCAAATCTAATAAAGCTTTCTGAAGTGGGACTCCTCCAAGTGTGCAAGGAATTCGGAAACTACCAGGATCCTTGAACTTGGTCGGCGCTTTCTCCTTCCTAGTAAACCACGTACTTTGCTCGACGAGCATGATCCTTTCTTTTCGCTTCTTTCCCGCGATCAAATCCTTTAGAAACTTTGCATAGGACGGGATTTCGATGATTGCATCCAAGAATGGGATGTTCAAGCTCACACCTCGCAAATACTCCAGAAATTTGACGAGCCTTTTCTCAATCCTCGCCTTTGCCACCCGTTGTGGGTATGGTACCAGTGGCATATAAGTTCTCTCCTCTCGTGGCTTCTCTACTTCAGATTTTTCACGATCGCTCGGTGCCTTTGAGTCCTCCTCTGCATTGCTTGGTTCCTCATCAACCGAAATTTCTTCCCTCGGCTCCTTCGCTTGAATCATGGCGGGAGTAGTGTCCTTCCCGCCTCTTGTGGTCACCGCTACAACTGCATTGATGTGGCCGGTATTGCTTCGTGGGTTTTGTTCCGGTTGAGTCGGCAATTGTTGATTGGTCTTGTTGAGCAATGCGAGTTGCTCCAATAACAGTGCCACGACGGTGTTGAGGGAATCATGTTGGGCCGTTAATCTTGCATTAAACTTCTTTTACTCGGCCATGAACTCTTCAACCCTTGCTTCATGGTCTGACCTTGGTGGTGCGTGAGGTGGATTGGGTGCCCTCCATCCTTGATTGTATCCCAGGGATCTATAGGGCCTTGCTTGTTGCCTCGGTGGGTAGTTTTGTTGTTTGGGTGGCCTCTGTTGATACTGTGGTTGCTGTGGAGGCCGGGCTTGTGATTCTTGCGACGGTGGATTTAAGGCTCCATCATGTAAGGACCCTGTCTATGGGGAAAACACTAGAAGGGGGGTTGAATAGTGTTTATGCAAATTTAAAAGGAATTTACGCCAAATAAAATGCAATCCAACAAATAGTGCGGAATAGAAAAACAACCCAAAGAGAAACACACGCAAACGCATTTATGTTTCAAGGGTTCGGATTACCCAAGTCAACTCCCGACTTATTCTCGGTAATCCTACGTCCCTACCACCCGGATACCACCGGATACTCAAGTTAGAACCCTAACTTGAGGTTTCCTTAAAACCCACTTGTAGCAACCCTACAAGTGCAATCGAATACAATCGATGTCCTTGACTCCCACAACCAGGGAGCAAGCAAAAACCACTCTCACAACCGAGAGCACAATTCAAATAAAGAAGTTATGAAATCTGAAAGCAACACTTACAATCACATATGCCTTGAAGGAGAAGTGTGATGTGTGTTGAAGAACTCTCTTGGAAGAGAGGAGAAAAGCCCTTTCTCTTGACTGCACCAAATGCCTAGAAGATCAATCTTTGGTTCTAGGTTGGAGAGCAAGAGAACAAGATTTGGAAATACTTAGGGCTTTCGATTTGAAAGCTTTGATCTTTGGAAATGAAAGCTTAGAAGATTTTGCAATGAATGAGTAACCTTCCAATGAAACAGTAGAAGCTCTATTTATAGCTTTCTCAAATCCACAAAATAGTTTAGGCAAAAACCCAATCGAAATCCGTGAGAAAAATCTCAACGGATATAATCTGAACTTGTGACAGTCGACTGTTGAACAAACCACAGTCGACTGTTGCACAGTCAGCAAGGGTAGGTGAGAATTCATAACGGTAACTTACCATGTGGACAGTCGACCGATGAAGCCAAGACAGTCGTCTGTAAAACCAACAGGCGACTGTACATTCTTCGACAGGCGACTGGCCGAGAGAAGAGTAAGTTAGATAAAATACTGAAAATCTCACAAGATACAGGACAGACGAATGATGCAAGGAACACAGTCAACTGTCAATCAGAACAGGTGACTGTATATCCTTAAACAGACGACTGTCACACACATGAGAAATTTCCAAAGAGCTGAGTCAAAGAATAGACTTATAGACAGGCGACTGTTGCAGCATAGACAGTCGACTGATCTAATAAACAGTCAACTGTATATACAGCATAAGTCGACTGACCGTAGAAATCGGATCAAACATAGTTTGGGCAAGGAGAGACAGGCGACTGATGAACCATTCACAGTCGACTGTCGCTAAGACAGGCACCTGATAAACGTTCAACAGTAGCATGTGCGAGATAATCAGAGAGGACCCCAAAAACTACATTGTAATAGTCTGTGCATAACAGGCGACCGTAGAACAGAACACATTCGACTGTTTTTGAGACAGGCGACTGGAAACTGTTAAGCAGTCGGCTGTTATGAACAATCCTAGCACAAACAAAAGAGAATTGAATTGAGATCAAAGGACAAAGGTCTAGAGAGATGTCATATGACCGAAAGTAGATGTGTGTGAGTACTCCATCATAGTTCTACTCCTAAGCTACATACTAGAAGAGATAAAAGAAAAATTACATTGACGAATAATCTCTTCTTTCCATCGTATGAGCTTGAAGTCTTTACAAAGCTTCAATCATCAATCTACGATCATCCAATTCATATCATTTGCCTTCAAGCACGATTGTGAGTCATCCATTGCTAGTTGATCTTCATAGTAAGCTTAGGCAATGGATTAACTGCAAAATAGGGGATTAGTCACAAGTATTTATGTTTGCTCATCATTAACACTAAGTAGGGAGAAGTCCAATACTCAACATTCTCCCCCTTTTTGATGATGACAAACAAATATAAACAAAAAGATAAATAGTTGTGCGCAATGAAAACTTACTCCCCCTACATAGATGCCAATCAAGTTAGCCAACAAATATTAGAGCATCTACATAGCAATTGAAGCAAATGAGTGAGATATGAATGAATTTAATTCAAGAAATCTAGGAAATAAAATCCCTATTCATTGTAATCTTACTCCCCCTGAATATAAGGCAACGAAAATCTTAGATTCAAGCGTTAGAACATACTTAGCACATCCATTATGAATCTTGTATGTTTATTTCTCTCCCCCTATGGCATTATCCAAAAAAGGTGGGAGCAAATAACAACAACAATAATAGTGCTAAAATACGAACTAACAACAATCAAGGAGTATAAAGATATATCGAATAAAAAACTCATAAAATCTCATCATATACACATGTGAGTAATGGAATTGAAATCCAATATCAACATTTTAGATATTCGACATGAAAATAATTTTCACAAATTCATCACATCAACGAAAGAGCATGAATTAACCAATATCAAATCTATGTATTGTCTCAAAAGCACATCAAGGAGAGTGAAGCATACATAGAGACAATATATCATACATCACACAGAAGTTAATCAATATAGCATAGTGTGACACAAGAGAGGGATGCAACATCATATATATAGATATAAAGAAGCTGAGTACATCAACGGATGGTCATCAACATGGCCATCCCAAAAAGGTACATCATGATCAACAAAAAAATAAATACATCATGACGACATCAAAGAGTATATCATCATACATATATAAAAGTGTCGCAGACAGCAGTATCCATCATACAAAGACAAAACATATATCAGAATCACTCAACCTAAACAAAAGCAGACCCCACAAAATAAAAACAAGGTCTTCAGGTGAGTGAACAGAATAGCATCAGCAGCAGCCTCAGTCAATATGAATGACTGAGGGGTCCGACGGACGGCCGGAAGATCGGAACAAAAGCCGAGCAGAGCGACGAGTAGGAAAAGCTGGAGACTTCCTCTTAGAAGACAAAACACGAATAGCAGATGAACCAATAGGAACATGAGGTGGAGTCTGGACAACGGAGGTCGGAGACACATGGGGTTTTGGCGTGAAGCCAGGAGGAGGAGAAACACAAGCAGTAGAAGTGTTCTCAGAGGTAGCAAACAGGTCACGAAACTCGGGAGGAACAGGACAAGCAAGATGCTTACACGAGATAAGCTGAAGCTTAAGCAAAAGCGAAAGCTTCTCATCAAGGGAAACAGACAGCATTTCAAGAGCACAGACACGAGCATCCAACTGACGAAGTAGAAACTCCGTGGACCGAGAAGGATGCTCAGTAGCCCGAGATGAGTGTTCAGCAGCATGCACGGATGGGATAGGGTCACTGACAGAGATGTGAAGAGGCTCTCCCGATGATTGAGGCGAAGAGGGAGCCGGATCAGGTTTTGGTGAAGGAACAGGCTCATTGAGGAAGTCGAGTGAGACATTAGGGAAGAAATGATCGAAAAGAGCCATGGCCGAGCACGGAGCTAGGGCAAGAAACAGAACGAACAAACCCTAACAAGTCACGAGATAGACGGAAGCGACCTAACCTCGTTGAGTGACAGAACAAAAGGCAACGAATCCTCGAGATTGACGCACGAAAGGGAGAGAGATTAACGGCAAAGGAGCATCAATCGAGCGGGAAAAACTCACAGTCGAAACGGAGGAGAGAGAGAATCGACGAGGGGAAATGATCGCTTCGACTGAATATAAAATAGGGGAAATCAATCTGAGCCGTTGGATCAAGGAATCGACGGCTCGGATCAAATCACATGAACCGACACAGCAGGACACAGTCGACTGGAGAACAAAAGTCGGTCGACTGTATGAAGTGATAAAATTAAAGCTCAGAGAGATGGGCAGTCGATTGGCAAGTATAATGCAGTCGCCTGTCCGCTGGATAGTCGACTGACATATACACAACAGTCGGCTGGCCGAGAATTAATACAGATCACAAGAATAACAGAAAACACTGTCAAAATTCGACAGAGAGTACAGTCACCTGATAACTAATTTGCAGTCGCCTGTTAAACTAACATTCGACTGTAAAATAGTCATCAGTCGGCTGTGCGAAAGATATCTATTTTCATATAGAGGATATAGAGTATGGCAATCGACTGTCAAAAGAAAAACGGTCGTCTGTCCTGGTCCAAAAATGCACAGTGAGATAGAATTCCAGAGAATAAGAACACTCACCTTAGGACCTATACTCTAATCACAAATACATCTTAAAATCATTATGAAACCAATAAATCCATTGAAACACAAATTATTCCAATTAACTTCGAAAACTCATGAAATCAAATAAGTCACAATTGCCTTTCTTAATCTCATAAAACAATAAAGCACATGAAGAAAGAAAACTAAGAATATGAGCTCAATAAGGAGTTATAGCATGAAAATTGAGCTTCTAGATTTCAGATTCACCCATAATTCCCAATTCTCCACGCAACCTCACAAATGAACATTCTTTAAGAGGTTTAGTGAAGATATCGACAATTTGTTTTTGGTTTTCAATGTACTCTAAGATGATGTCCTTCTTAGCTACATGATCATGTATAAAATGGTGTCTCATGTCTATGTGTTTGGTACGGGAGTGGTGTACCGGATTCTTGGAAAGACAAATAGCACTTTGATTATCAACCATGATAGGGCAAGTATCACAATTGACACCATAGTCACTAAGAGTGTGTCTCATCCAAAGAACTTGTGCATATGAAAGACCCGCGGTAATATATTCCGCTTAAGTCGTGGACAATGACACCGAATTCTGTTTCTTGGAGAACCAAGAAACTAAGGAATTTCCTAAGAAATGGCATGTGCCACTAGTACTTTTCCTGTCGGACTTGCATCCGGCAAAGTCGGCATCACTATATGAGATTAACTCATACGTGCTAGACTTAGGATAAGTAACCCATAATCTAGGGATTGATTGAGATAACGAAATATTCGTTTAACCGCAATCAAGTGTGACTCCTTAGATCTTGCTTGATATCTAGCACATATACATACGGAAAACATGATATCGGGCCTACTAGCGGTTAAGTAAAGTAAGCTACCGATCATACCTCGATATAGACGAACGTCTACATCTTTTCCGCTTTCATCCTTGTGTAGATGAGTAGTAGTACTCATGGGAGTCCTTTTGCTTGAAGACGATTCCATCCCGAATCGCTTAATAACCTCCCATGTGTACTTTGTCTGATGTATGAAAGTGTCATTCTCCATTTGTCGAATTTGCAATCCAAGGAAGTAGGTGAGCTCTCCCATGTGGCTCATCTCAAACTCATCCTTCATAGACTTGGAAAATTCTTGACAAAGATTAAAGTTAGTAGAACCGAAAATAATATCATCTACATAAACTTGAATGAAAAAAATGTCATTTTCATAATCTTTAATGAAGAGTGTAGAATCAACTTCTCCCATTTTAAAACCTAAATTCAAAAGAAAGGTCTTAAGGCGTCATACCAAGCTCTAGGAGCTTGTCTCAATCCATACAACGCTTTCTTAAGTTTGAAAACATGGTTTGGAAATTTCTTATGAATAAAACCGGGAGGTTGAGAAACATAGACTTCTTCATTTACAAATCCATTTAAAAATGCACTTTTAACATCCATTTGAAATAATTTAAAATTCTTATGGGATGCAAAAGATAAAAGCAACCTAATAGCTTCTAATCTAGCTACGGGGGCAAAGGATTCTTCGAAATCAATACCTTCCTCTTGTCGGTAGCCTTGAGCTACTAACCTTGCTTTGTTCCGTGTGATTACCTCGTTTTCATCCGTCTTGTTCTTGAAGATCCATTTGGTCCCAATAGCTTGGTGACCACTTGGAAGAGGTACAAGTTCCCAAACTTCATTTCTCTCGATTTGCGCTAGTTCTTCCTCCATTGCCACTATCCAAGAGTTATCCTCACAAGCTTCTTGAATGTTCTTTGGCTCAATGGTAGATACGAATGCGCAATGGGAGAATTCTTCAATTCTTGATCTCGTTCGAACACCCACACCAATATCTCCAATAATTTGGTTATGGGGATGGTTGCGAACGGTTGGATAAGCTTTGGATAAACCTGGATCACTAGGAACAACTTCAACAACTTCGTTAGAAGTGTTAGTCTCAACAATATTATCATTAATCTTAACATTATTAAGAGAGTCACAAAGAATCTCTACATTATCATCATCAACATGAGGAAAGTCAAAATATTTATAAAAAGATACGTGAAGTGATTCCTCGATCGTTGAAGAAGTTTTGTTGTATATCCGGTAGGCTTTGCTACGTGTGGAATATCCAACAAAAATTCCTTCATCGGATCTTGGCTCAAATTTGTCTAAATTACTAAAGGTTTTCTTTATAAAACATTTTGAACCAAAGACACGAAAATATTTCACTTGAGGCTTTTTATCGTAAAACAACTCAAAACAAGTTTTGTTTGTTCGGGGTCTCACTAGAATTCTATTGAGCACATAACATGCCGTGTGCACCGCTTCTGCCCAAAATTGTAGTCCTAAATGACTATCATGGAGCATAGTGCGAGCACACTCAATAAGAGTCCTATTCTTTCTTTCTACAACACCATTTTGTGGTGGTGCACGAGGAAAGGAGAAGTTATGAGTTATCCCGGAGTCATCATAAAACTTAGTAAAAGACTCATTCTCAAATTCTCCTCCATGATCACTACGAATAGTGATAATGGTGGATCCTAAAAGATTCTGAATCTTCTTTACAAATTTGGTAAACTCTTCATGAGCTTCATTCTTATTAGTTAAGAATGAAACCCAAGTAAATCTAGAAAAGTCGTCAATGACAACTAGTCCATAATGAGCATTACCTAAAGAAGCGGTTCTAGTTGGCCCAAATAAATCTAGATGAAGAAGTTCTAGGGGCCTCTTAGAAGTAATCCCTTCTTTAAGCTTAAATGAAGATTTACTTAGTTTACCTCTTTGACATGAATCACAAAATTTTTTCTTATTAAAAACAATCTTAGTAAAACCTTTGACTAGATCATGCTTAGCTAACTTATATATGTGCTTGAAGTGAACATGACCAAAACGGCGATGCCAAAATAGTTGTTCACTTGTGTTAGCAACTAAGCAATGTTCTACGGTTTTAGGCAAGCTTAAATAATAAATATTTTTACGCCTATTACCGGAAAATAAAACATTTGAATCACAATCAACAATAGTACACAATCCTTCTCCGAAGTTAACCTTGTAACCTTTGTCACAAAGTTGACTTATGGAAATGAGGTTGTGACATAAACCACTAACAAGATAAACATTAGTAATTAGGGGTTTGGAAGGATTACCAACGATACCTACTCCAATGATGGTTCCTTTTGATTACCTCCAAAAGTGACCGTTGCACCATCTTTGATGCTAATCACTTCGGAGAGCAATGAGGGATCTCCCATCATGTGTTTGGAGCAACCGCTATCAAGAATCCATCCTTTCCCTTTAGAGCTAATAAGGCATTTATTGCTCTTCTTCTTTCTCTTGGGTACCTATATAATATACCATAAGCTTATGGTACCCAATGTTTGTTGGGTCCAAGGGGATTAGCCATTTGGAAGCCAAGTCCAAGTGGACTTCCGCTTCCCAACATAGTTACTATTTCTAATTACATCATGAAAGTAGGAATCAACATAAGTATTCCTAACATTTAGACTAGTGTTCTTTGGACCCCAAATAGTGTACATCTTGGGAGTCCTATTCCTAGTTGCATGCATATGTGTTGAATTTCTATGTGGTGCATGCTTCTTAGGAACATGATTTCTAGCATAAAGATGTGGTGGAGGATATGCATTGTACATTCTAGAATGATATGTATTCTTGGGAACATGCATATTATATGAAGCATATTGATCATGCATGGCATGTGGAGAATTAGCATACATGAAAGAATGATGCGTATGAGCATATGGGTGTGTGGGAGCACGTACATGAGTATTTCTCATGTGTGGTTGTGTACGTGTCCGTGGGTGCGGAGCATAAAATGTGTCATGATTATCCATTTGTGAAGTAGGATGTTTCCTACGTGGATGAGTATTAGTGTACATATAAGCATGGCATTGCTTTTGGTTTCCACTCTTAGTGGGTTTCTTGCCAAAAGGAAGAGAAAGTGATGTGGTGACATTCTTGGTAGGATTGCTACCTATAGTGTCTTTGACACCACTTGTGGATGCATCGGAGGAAGGCCTCACAAAATCTATAGTGACACCACTATAGGAGGTGCGATCATTAGATGCATTCGCTTTAACAAATCCAAGGCCAACACGATGTGTGGCCGGAAAGTGATTTGCAAGCAAATCATCCAATTGTCCTTGTCCCTTATTGAATCTCACAATACGGGTGGACATGAGCTCATATTTCTCCTTTAAAGAAGAAATGTTGGTATCCAAAGTGGACACCCGTGCTTTGAGCTCGTGCACTTGGGTTTTAAGAGAATCATTCTCTAAACCCAATTGTGTGTGACGTGTAACTAGATCACTATTATCCATGGGATGTGTTTGATCTAGTTGAGATTTGAGGGAATTCACCTCATTTCTCAATGTGACATTTTGAGAAGCTAAGTTTGCTTTCTCAAGGGTTAAAGTATCAACAATGGTGTCATTGTTGATAATGCATGGAATGGATGACTTGCTAACTTTTGATTTCTTTAAGCTAGAGTATCTAAGCATTAAAGATTGGTATTTAGCAAATAGTTCTTCATTAGCTATGCGAAGTTCGTCCATTGTTACCTCGGTGTTATCCGTATCGGAATCACTCTCATCCGAGAGTGGGTCTTCAAGTGCCATGAAGCACATGTAGGCGCTATCACCCTTCTCATCATCGGAATCTCTTGATGAGTCATCACTTGAGTCATCAAAGGTACCGACGAGTCCTTTCTTCTTGTCTTTCTTGTTCTTGTTGGACTTGTGGTACTTTGGTGCCTTCCACTTTTCTTTATTGTTTAGCATTGGGCAATCCCTCTTGATGTGCCCTGGCTTATTACACTTATAACAAAGAGAGGAAGTAGCATTAGTAGACTCAAAACGTTTGTTGGAGGGAAATTTACCTTTGCGGAAGAAGCGTTGGAACTTCTTCGCCATTTGGACCATTTCACCCAAATCCATCTCGTTCTCGGATTCATCACTTTCGGAGGATGACTAATTGGCATTGAACGCCAAAGCTTTCTTCTTGGCCACCGAGGGATTCATCATGGCTTGAATCTTCAATCGGTTATCCCGTCTTACTTCGTAAGACATAAGAGTCCCAATGAGATTCACCACGGTGTAGTTCTTCAAGTCATTGATCTCCTCAATGGCGATTGCTCGTCTTTCCCATTTGGAGGTCATCCCCATGATAATCTTCCTTACCTTTTCATGTTCGGTGTAGATTTGGCCAAGGGCTTCCAATTCGTTTGTGATGTCGGTAAAGCATCCGTACATCGATGCAATGCTCTCATTTTCATGCATGTGAAACAAGTCGAAGTTTTGCACGGCAACATATAACTTTGAAAGCTTTACCTAATTCGTTCCCTCGTGGGTAATGATGAGATGGTTCCAAATTTGATATGCACTCTTACATGTTCATATCTTGTTGAACTCATTCGGGTCCAACGTACAGTGAAGAGCGTTCATTGCTTTAGCGTTGTTGACTTCGGCGGACTTCTCGGAAGTCGTCCATTTCTCGAAATCATCTTCGGAGAGCTCGACGTACTCCTTATGGAGAGTTCTCCAAAGAGAAGCACTCCTAAGGAACGTCTCCATCCTACACTTCCAATAACCACAGTTAGTACCATTGAAACGTGGAGGACGTACCGTAGATTGACCTTCGAAAAGTGTGGACGCTCCATCACGGTCGTGATTGTTGTACGTAGGCGACGGAGGAACGTTGTTGTTGTTGGATGCCATAGATAAAACATTGCGCTTTGATACCAATTGTAAGGACCCTGTCTATGGGAAAAACACTAGAAGGGGGGTTGAATAGTGTTTATGCAAATTTAAAAGGAATTTACGCCAAATAAAATGCAATCCAACAAATAGTGCAAAATAGAAAAACAACCCAAAGAGAAACACACGCAAACGCAGTTATGTTTCAAGGGTTCGGATTACCCAAGTCAACTCCCGACTTGTTCCCGGTAATCCTACGTCCCTACCACCCGGATACCACCGGATACTCAAGTTAGAACCCTAACTTGAGGTTTCCTTAAAACCCACTTGTAGCAACCCTACAAGTGCAATCGAATACAATAGATGTCCTTGACTCCCACAACCATGGAGCAAGCAAAAACCACTCTCACAACCGAGAGCACAATTCAAATAAAGAAGTTATGAAATCTGAAAGCAACACTTACAATCACCTATGCCTTGAAGTAGAACTTGAAGGAGAAGTGTGTTGTGTGTTGAAGAACTCTCTTGGAAGAGAGGAGAAAAGCCCTTTCTCTTGACTGCACTAAATGCCTAGAAGATCAATCTTTGGTTCTACATTGGAGAGGAAGAGAACAAGATTTGGAAATACTTAGGGCTTTGGATTTGAAAGCTTTTGATCTTTGGAAATGAAAGCTTAAAAGATTTTGCAATGAATGAGTAACCTTCCAATGAAATAGTAGAAGCTCTATTTATAGCTTTCTCAAATCCACAAAACAGTTTAGGCAAAAACCCAATCAAAATCCGTGAGAAAAATCTCAACGGATATAATCTGAACTTGTGACAGTCAACTGTTGAACAAACCACAGTCGACTGTTGCACAGTAAGCAAGGGTAGGTGAGAATTCATAACGGTAACTTACCACGTGGACAGTCGACTGATGAAGCCAAGACAGTCGTCTGTAAAACCAACAGGCAACTGTACATTCTTCGACAGGCGACTGGCCGAGAGAAGAGTAAGTTAGCTAAAATACTGGAAATCTCACAAGATACAGGACAGACGACTGATGCAAGGAACACAGTCGACTGTCAATCAGAACAGGCGACTGTATATCCTTAAACAGATGACTGTCACAAACAAGAGAAATTTCCAGAGAGATGAGTCAAAGAATAGACTTACAGACAGGCGACTGTTGCAGCATAGACAGTCGACTGATTTAATAGACAGTCAACTGTATATACAGCATAAGTCGACTGACCGTAGAAATCGGATCAAACAGAGTTTGGGCAAGGAGAGGCAGGTGACTGATGAACCATTCACAGTCGACTGTCGCTAAGACAGGCACCTGATAAACGTTCAACAGTAGTCTGTGCGAGATAATCAGAGAGGACCCAAAAACTGCATTGTAATAGTCTGTGCATAACAGGCGACCGTAGAACAAAACACATTCGACTGTTTTTGAGACAGGCGACTGGAAACTGTTAAGCAGTCGGCTGTTATGAACAATCCTAGCACAAACAAAAGAGAATTGAATTGAGATCAAAGGACAAAGGTCTAGAGATGTCCTATGACCGAAAGTAGATGTGTGTGAGTGCTCCATCATAGTTCTACTTCTAAGCTACATACTTGAAGAGATAAAAGAAAATTTACATTGACGAATAATCTCTTCTTTCCATCGTATGAGCTTGAAGTCTTTACGGAGCTTCAATCATCAATCTACGATCATCTAATTCATATCATTTGCCTTCAATCACGATTGTGAGTCATCCATTACAAGTTGATCTTCATAGTAAGCTTAGGCAATGGATTAACTGCAAAATAGGGGATTAGTCATAAGTATTTATGTTTGCTCATCATTAACACCAAGTAGGGTGAAGTCCAATACTCAACACATCATTGTTGGCGTATGAAAATCCGGGGTGACCCCTTGTAGCCGGGTTCACCCAATAACCGGTACTACCAGCAACATATTGAGCTTGCTCCATAGCTCCGTCTCCTTGCTCCCCTCTGACAAACATAACATGGGCTTGATCTTGTCAGTCGCTCATGCTTCCTCCCGGTGTAAATATGGTGGGAGCTCCATGTGGTTCACTAACCAACTTTTCCAATCTCTCTACGGCATTGTGAAGGGAATCAAATTTTGTAGAAAGCTCCGCCACTGCCTTTGCTTCATAGATACTGGCCAGCTTCAAGGATGACGAAGAATTTCCCCTTTCGTCTGCCCACTACTGATTATTCGAGGCCATCTCCTCAAGTAAGGCAGTAGCGTCATCCGGTGTCTTTGACAATATAGCTCCATTGGCGGTTGCATCAATTATTTGCTTTGTGCTTGGTTGCAATCCGTTATAGAAGCTATGCACAAGCTCCCATGGCGCAATACTATGATGGGGGCATTGGTGTTGGAGGTCCTTGAAACGCTCCCACCCCTCATATAAAGTTTCTTGAGGGCCTTGCTTGAAGGACATCAGGGCGCTTCGTATCTTAATAGTCTTGGATGGCGGATAGAACTTGTTGACAAATGCACTCGTCAGCTCATCCCAAGTGGTGAAAATCCCCTCAGCTTGCGTCCTCAACCAATACAATGCCTTATCTCGAAGGGTAAACAGGAAGAGGCACAGTCGAATAGCGTCAGCCGACACCCCAGGCATCTGAAAAGTGGCGCATTTAGACAAGAACAATTACAGATGGTTGTCACGCCCCGGTGCCCAAAATGGGGCAAGGGTGACGGCCGCGGTACAGGAGTACCAAGCGTTAAGGTGCTACAAGAAAATTAGCAGGCCAATGCAACAGCTAGAGCAACACAGGCAATTATAGCAGGTGCAAAAGTAAAGCACGAACTGTAAAGCTCCAGCACAACACAGAAAAGTATAGCGAGGCGACGGCAAGCAACAAGCGGGAGCGTACGAGTGTACATCACAGCCCATCTACTATTAACACACCACAACATTATACACTGTACAAATACTATCATCAGGGGCACGGGCACAAAAGCTGTAGGAAAACAAAAGTAACTGCTCACAAAAGAAACTACCCCGACCCACTACACCCGAGCCCTAACTAACTGCTCTGGGCTCCTGGCCTGGAAGAGTCACCATCAGGGCGTCGGTAGTCCGGCTGGTGAGCGGTTGTCCCTAGACCTGTACCTGGAGAGTAGGGAAAAGGGACACGTCACAGCGTGTCTAGTAGGAAACTCAACCACACAAGCCATAATCACAACACAGCACATGGGTCACTAGTACTAAGTTTGTTAAATTAATGTTCGTTGTTTGGAACCTAAATATCAAGTGGGACACAATGGAGCTGGACCTCACCCATAAGGCGGGTGGAAAGAATCTCCGACTCTCTGGCGTGCTAGCTCGTCAGGAGCCTTCGTAACTCAATCACTCTCCACGACCCAAAAGGGCCACGACCACGAAGGCCAAAGAAACCACACATCCCAAAGGGGCACGGCCACTCCCCGCGGTAGGAGGACCAAAGAAAACAACCTCGAAAGTCCAGTCCACACTATGTCCACCGAATGCTTTGGTTCCCCCACCCCATTCCCTAAGATGCTCACCCACCTTAAAGTGGAAAGAGACATCACGGGCTTTCATTTTAATCACTGAACATTTAGCATTGTATCGGGATTATCATAATGGTGTAAAATTTTGAATATCCATCTTTCAATGTAACGACTTAAACCAACATTCTCATATATAAAGGGAACATTGCCATGGAATTATAAGCATCTTCATTAACGCCTTCGAGGCATGAGTAAAATTCATCATTCATTATTTGATTAAATTATAACATAAGAGTATGAACCTTAACTACAAGCAACAAAGTATTCAACATGCAAACATAAGAACCAACACCCACATATTAAGAAATGTAGGCACGTAATGTTATTGAACCACTTCCGTTTAGCATTACCATCAACATACTTCTTAAAGGAAAAGGAAAATGCAACCCTATTAATCAAGTTAATTAATCAAGGGACTAACCTAAGCATTTCAGCGAGGGGTTTCCTAAAGTTAGCTAAGTATTTGTTGTGCCATGCTAACCTTCAAGGGGAATAAGATGCAAGGTCTAATTCCTATAGCCAAAAGAGGGGTTGTAAAGAAGGAGAAGTTTTAATAATAAACCCTCTTGTAGTAACGGTCTTTTTCATGAAAAATTCAAGTAGACATTATAAAATTTGGGATTTTGGAAGAGAAAAACTTAATGATTATTGTAGAACTTCACGCTTTTGGGTTTATATATATATATATATATATATATATATATATATATATATATATATATATATATATATATATATATATATATATATATGGGTAAAGGGATCCTAAGGTGCCTCCTTAGATTCAATCTAAGGAGGCGCCCCCATTTCCCACCATCTCACACATTTTTTTTGAAATTTTTTTCATGGGTTTATTGTTCACCTTATGGATGATCAACATACCAAATTTCAAGGGATTCCAATACTTTTTGAGCCCCCATCTACCCCTTGCAACTTCGTGGGGTTTTCAGCACGTTTTTAGACCGTTGAAGTTGTAAGGGGTAGATGGTGGCTCAAAAAGTATTGGAATCCCTTGAAATTTGGTATGTTGATCATCCATGATGTGAACAACAACCCCATGAAAGAATATTTCCAAAAAAATTGTAGGAGATGGGGGGAAATGGGGGTGCCTCCTTAGATTTTCATCTAAGGAGGCACCTTAGATCCCCTTTTTCCTATATATATATATATATATATATATATATAATGTATCGTCTAAGAAAATTTTATTTAAATTTGAATGTTCTCAAACTCCTTTATTAAGTTCATGGAAAAAGTTCGCCTTCCTATTGAAATGAAGCCAACTTGTTATGGAAATCAAAGTTTGCTTAAGGTGAACTTGTAGAACCTTGTAAATAATGGTTATTAGGGTTCCTACACTCTCTAAAATCATTTAGAGCCTCTAACTAGAAAGTTGGCAAAAACCCTCTTATGAATTTTTCAATTATATTAATTTTACAAGTGGGTTGTCATTAAACATGGAATTTTTGTGAGATGTAGCAAGTAGAATTTTATGTAGTCTTCCTAACTTAAGTTTCTATTGCTTAGAATGTTATAGAAATGCTCTTGAAATGCTCTAAAAATTTTCGTCAGAGTTTCCCTTGTATTTATCTAATTTTTCCAATTACAACCTAAGTAATATTAAAAGAAAAATCTTTTATAATCACAAAAAGATAATCTTGCTCAAAGAATCATAGGGAAAATAACCCCTAACATCAAAACATGAAATCAACCAAAACTAAACTTGACCCAATTCTCCATTTGATCCAAATAACAATTTTTACAAAAGATGAATGAATAAAATCATAAATTTCTACACATGGCAACATGTTAGGAGTGTGGAGAGAATCCTACCTTCCTAGTGCTTGTGAATGGTTGGTGGAGAGCTAAAGAATGTCTTGAGGTTGTAGTTGCAAAGCCTCTTCTCTTCCCCTTCGAATTTCCCTTCTCTTTCTCTCTTTTATTCATTTCTTCTTTTTTTCCTTGTTTTTTTTGGTTAAATGCTTGTAGGTTTCGGCCCTTAATGGAGAGGTGCCAACGAAATAAAAATGAAAGGGAAAAAGAAAAAAAATGGATAAAATGAAGAAGCTTGGAGAAGAGAGGAGAAAAATTTCTTCAAGGCTTCAAGTTATTTACAAGTTTGACATGCCTAAGCTTCTAATTAAAAAACCCACTCAACTTAATGGATTAATTACAAGGTTGCCACTACCAATTAGGTTTGCTCATCATTTAAGTATGCCATCGTCTTTCATTTTCATTTTAATAAATACCCTTCTTTGGATATAAAAGTGAACTAGTTGGACATATAAGTAAACTTGGTAAATTAGTGGTCAATGTATGAATTTTCCACTTACTTGAAGGGAAAATACTTGTATTATCACTTAGGAGCATTACATCCTACCCTCCTTAAAGAAATTCCGTCCTCGGAATTTAAAACAAGAAAGAGGATCTTATATCTACATGACAAACATACGAAGGATCTTTAAACAAACAGATGAGGATACTTCTCCCTCATTTCATCCTCTTGCTCCCAAGTTGATTCTCCAGGAGATTCTTATTGCCATGTGACCCTGACCAAATTAATAGCCTTCTTCCTCAACATCTTCTGTCGTCGATCAAGAATTGCCACTGGCTGTTGTTCATACGTCAGGTCTGGACGTAATTCAATCTCTGAGTAGTCCATAACATGACTAGGGTATCCAACATATCCTCTTAATTGCGATACATGAAACACATCATGTACGTCTTCAAGATGTGGCGGCAGCACTAACTGATAAGCCACTTCGTCTATCAGGGCTGCAACTTCAAACAGGCCTATATACCTAGGGCTCAACTTCCCATGTTTACCAAACCGGATCTTCCCACGGACTGGTGATATCTTCAAGAATACATAATCACCAGGCTGAAATTCGAGTGGATGCCTCTTCGTGTCTGTCCAGTGCTTAAAACGGTCTTGGGCTACACGAAGATTCTCTCTAACCGTCCGCACTACATCAACTGTAGCAGTCACTAGGTCTGGGCCCAAATTTTCACCATCTCCCACATCATCCCAGCTCAGGGGCGATCGGCAATTCCAACCATACAAAGCCGCATAAGGAGCCATACCAATGCTTTCCTGATAACTGTTATTATAAGCAAATTCCACTAGATAGAGATGGTCCTCCCAGGAACCCTTGAAATCCAACATGTAATCCCTAAGCATATCCTCCATTATTTGAATGGTGCGTTCTGACTGTCCATCCGTCTGTGGGTGATATGCGGTACTGAACTTCAAATGGGTCCCCAAACTTGCCTGCAAGCTTGTCCAGAAGTGAGATGTAAATCTAGTATCACTATCCGACACAATGCTCACAGGAACTCCATACAACCTTACAATCTCTTCCATATACTTCCGAGCTAAAGCATCCGTAGACTGACCAAGTCGAAATGGAATAAAGTGCACTGACTTAGTCAATCGGTCGATAATCACCCATATAGCATCATTCCCCGTCGGAGTACGCGGTAGACTAGTCACAAAGTCCATGGTCACCTGTTCCCACTTCCACTCTGGTATCGGAAGGGGTTGCAATAGGCCTGCGGGTCTCTGGTGTTCTGCTTTCACCTGCTGGCAAACCAGACACGAAGCCACGCTCTTCGCCAAACTTCATTTCATCCCATGCCACCAGTAATATCATCGCAGATCTTTATACATTTTGGTCCCTCCAGGGTGAATAGAATAAGTGGAATTGTGTGCCTCCTTCAACAGCTCCTCTCGAATATTTCCCGCTGGCACACACACCCTGATCCCAAACCTTAAGGAACCATCCTCATGAATATAAAAGTCTTTCGAAGCCCTGCCTCGACTTGCTCTCAAATCCGCTTCAATTTCACATCGTTCAGCTGATCAGCCTTAAAGCTAGCCATCAGGTCAGATTGAATCTGCAAACCCAACATTCTACCCTTTTGCCTGTAAGGATCACTTCAATATCCATCTGTCTTAGATCTCCTCAAAGCTGAGGCTGCATAGTCAACCTCATCACAGTCGGTAGTCGATTAAGAGCATCAGGTACCACATTCATCTTCCCTGGATGGTACTGTAAATCAATATCATACTCAGCCATTAATTCAAGCCAACGGCGTTGCCTCATGTTTAGCTCCTTCTGAGTGAAACCATATTTTAAACTTTTATGGTTAGTGTAGATCTTTACATGTTCGCCCAGTAAGAAATGTCTCCACAACTTTAGGGCATATATGACGGCAGCCAGCTCTAGGTCATGGGTAGGATAGTTCTGCTCATGCACCTTCAATAATCTGGAAGCATAAGCTACTACTGTCCATGCTGATGACAGACACAACCGAGTCCCTTTCCTGAAGCATCACAGAAAATCTCGAAGCCGCCTGATCGGTCGGGAATTGTCAACACTGGAGCAGTGGTCAATCGACGCTTCAGTTCCTCAAATGCGCACTGACACTCCTCCGACCATACATAAGGCACTTCCTTCTTAGTCAAATAAGTCAAAGGTGAGGCAATCTTAGAGAAGTCCTTGATAAACTTCCGATAGTATCCGGCCAACACTAAAAAACTCCTGATCTCAGTGACTAATCGAGGGATGTGCCAATTCTCTACTGCAACGACCTTCTCTGGGTCAACTGACACTCCTTCCCCTGTAATAATGTGTCCCAGGAATGCGATCTTCGTCATCCAGAATTGACATTTACTGAACTTCGCATATAGTCGATGATCTCTGAGAGTATTCAATACCATCCGCAGATGCTCAGCATGTTCATCCTCAGTCTTCGAATACACTAAAATATCATCAATAAAGACTACCACAAACTAATCCAAATAATCAAAGAAGACCTGATTCATCAGCCTCATAAAGGTTGTCGGGGCATTAGTTACTCCGAATGGCATCACCAAGAATTCATAATGCCCATACCGAGTTCTAAACGCCGTCTTCGGAACATCCGATCCACGCACCTTCACTTGATGGTAACCACTTCGTAAATCCAGCTTCGAGTACACTCGTGAACCACCGAGCTGATCAAAGATGTCATCGATCCGAGGAAGGGGTACTTGTCTTTCACTGTGACTTTGTTCAAATCCCTGTAATCAATGCACATCCTCCAAGTTCCATCCTTTTTATTTACTAACAACACTGGTGCTCCCCACGGGGATACACTCGGGACGTATCAGTCCTCTATCAGACAGGTCAGTCAATTGATCGCGAAGCTCAACTAATTCAGGTGGAGACATGTGATAAGGAACTTTTGCTATTGGTTGTGTGCCCGGCAATAGGTCAATAGTGAATTCTAAAGACCGATCTGGAGGTAGTCCAAAAATATCGTCGGGAAATACATCTGGAAATTCATGAACTACCTTAGGCAGAACTATTTCTGCGTCTATCGTTATCTCCAAGGACGTCGCCTTAAACTTCAGGAGTTCCAGAGCCCGAGTACCACTACAAAGTCAAACTCTGGGTGGCCAGGGATTCGAAAGACTACCCTCCTTAATCTACAGTCTATGGTCGCATAAAACATCCCCAACCAATCCATTCCAAATACTGCCTCATAATCTGGTAGTTCGATCACGAGAAAGTCTGCATATAGCTCTCGACCTCCCAACGCCACGGAACAATTCCGCAATCCTTACACACTACATATCACACCACTATCCGTCTGCACATTCCACTTTGCAGCAAAAGAATCAACAACTATAGAATGCTTCACCACAAAATCCTTGGATAAAAAACAAAGTGACGCTCCAGAATCGAACAAGGACTAGGCTGGATATGGAGCTACTCTAACCATTCCTAGAATAGCACAGCACAAACAAATAACCATCTAGCAATAGCTAAACATAGAACCATGAAATACAAAGACTAGGGTTAGGATCATACCAGAGATCACCTGTCCTGAGCGCTCGGCCTCGACCGCTGTCATCTGAAACTGCGGCGGCCTCTACTGTACAAGAGCCTGCCTCTGAAAGTCGCGCCGTGGAGGCCTCCCTGGAGGTCCCCTCGGAGCAGTCGGTCGTGGCCCCGACGCGGTGGAAGAGCCAATCGCTGCGGTGCCAGTGGAAGAGACCTCGGCTGAGGCGGTGCAGCTACTACTGGTACTGGTGCTTCTATAGGCCATCTCCATCGGGGCTGAAGTGCCCCATCTTGCCGCAGGTGTAGCACTGCCTGCCCATAACCCTACAATCCTTGGCTGCATGCCCAGGCATCCCACACCTCGAACAAGCAGGCCCCCTCTGGGGTACTGGCGGATATCCTGATCGCTTGAAGGTCACCCGGTGAGTCGGGCGAGGAACAGCTCTCTATGGTGCTACAGGTCGTCTGTCGACGACTGGAAGCTTTTCCAGACTCCTCAAGTGTAGCTCATACCGTCGAGCCGCGCTAAGAACTGTCTCGTATGTCAACAGCTCCTGTGTAGCCATAGCCCCTCTGACCTCTGGGTCCAGGCCCATGCAGAAGCGTCTAGCTCGAGTAGCATCTGTCACCACCAACTCTGGGGCATATCTGCTCAGTAAAGAGAACTTTGTGTCGTATTCGTCTACCGTCATGCGGCCCTGCGTCAGGTGCTCGAACCGCTGCCTCAGCTCATCCCTCGCCTCTCCTGGAAGGTAATGGGCCTCAAACCTCTCCCTGAAGGTTTTCCACTCCATTACCCCTGTCATATGCCTCTCCTGGGCATCCCACCAATCTCGGGCTTGATGAGTCAATCGTCGATTGACCAATTCTACACATGCCTCTGGGGGTATGCCAGCCAAAGTCAGGCCATCCTCTATGTGACGTAGCCACTCATCGACTTCTAGGATGGTCTCTCTGCCAGAAATGTACACTGGTCGCAAGGATCGAAACTGCTTGTAACTCGGGGCCATCGGTGCAGGTGCCTCGTGTCCAGCTGCCCTGTCCTCCAACCGCTGCAAGTGGTCCAAAATCCCCATCCGGACCTTCGCCATCAGGGCTGACTCTGAGGTCCAGTCTACCGAGCTACCCGAAGCTCCGGTCCCTCCAGACCCTCCCGGTGTCCCGTCGCCACCAGACGTCCAGTTCCATGCCTCCATACTACGGAGGAGAAACAGAACAAATCTGAATTAGTACATCTTATACATCTTGAAGTGTCGAAGCATTACATGTGTCGTCCTTACACAATCGCAGTGTGCGGTGACATGCATGGGCCACCACAAAACCTATCACGCCCCGGTGGCCAAAATGGGCCAAGGGTGACGGCCGTGGTACGGGAGTACCAAGCGTTAAGGTGCTACAAGAAAATTAACAGGCCACTGCAACTGCTAGAACAACACAGGCAATTATAGCAGGTGCAAAAGTAAAGCATGAACTGTAAAGCTCCAGCACAACACAGAAAAGTACAGCGAGGCGGCGGTAAGAAACAAGCAGGAGCGTACGAGTGTACATCACAGCCCATCTACTATCAACACACTACAACATTATACATTGTACAAATACTACCATTAGGGGCACGAGCACAAAATATAACGCCCCGCTCCCCGAGATACCCGATAAGTACAAATCCGTATCAGGTATTCCCGAAGATACGGGTGCTATGGAGGAAATGCAAATTTTCAAAAACACAGGCAGGCCCTGTCACGACCCGCTTCCATAAAATGGAGGCAAGGCGTGAGAAGTCCGCTCAGACTTGGAGCTGTGAGGCTCCAGTCTGTAAAGTGTCATGAATAACCAAGTATAGGTCCTTGCAAATGCGAAACAGAACAAAGATAATAAATATAATATAATTATCAAATCTCAGAATGTCCAAAATAAATTCCAACATCACAGAAAAGCCACCAGGCTAAAAAGAAGAGTCTAAAAGGAAAGCACAAGAGTCTGAAAGGAGGCCTAAGGCATGGCCGACATAATACATAACATCAACAAGAAAAGAGAGGTGCTACGCACCGTCAGCCTAACAACGACTAAGCAGAAAACAACAACAGCAAGAAGGATCTCTAGGACTGGTCTTCAATGCCCTCGAACTCAACCCTGCAACCTGTTCGTCCTCGACGACCAACTCTGGCTCACAATCTAACATGTGACACCCAAAAGAGAAAAGGGGCACATGCCAGCAAGTCTACTAGAGACTTGTGCAAGGAAACTAAAGAAGGGAAGCAACCTAGCAGTTCTAAAATGTGCGATGACATGGCAGTTTAATGAATGGATGCAACAAGTGAGACAATGCAATAAGTATGACATGGCAGCAAGTATAACATGGCAACAAGTATGACATGACAACAAGTATGACATGGCGGCAAGTATAACATTCACACGGATTTTTACAAGTCAAGTAAACATGTCGTGCTCAGAGTTTACGCCTTACAGCTGAAGTGGTTGTACGGGCATACTTCTACGCTGAGTGGTCGCTTAACCCTACCCCTCCACATGTAATCGGGCATTGGCTTTTGACCAACACATGTAGCCCGCTTCTGGACCACGAGCTAGGAAATATATTTGGCATAGGGTTATTCCTGCAACGCAGGTGCCTAGCCTCAACAAGTCGGGCATTGGCTTTTGACCAACACATGTAGCCCGCTTCTGGATCACGAGCCAGAAAGTGTATTTGGCATAGGGTTGTGCCTGCAACGCAGGTGCCTAGCCTGAACAAGGAAGTACATAGCGTGTGCTACGAATGCAACATTCAAACATGGATGACATGGCATGGCAAGTTATAATTTAAGTGCGTACAGATAAGGAATTTAAACGTGACAGGCAGAGCACAAGTAAAGAGCATGCAGTTATGAAAATGTAAACGTGACAGGCAGAAATGCATGAATGACATGGCAGGGTGACAGATCTAGCTTCGTTGTCAAGCTAGATCTTAAAATTGCGTCTAGGCGAGTATCATTTCGTCGCCTAGTCTCTTTTATGCCTAAAACAAGAAATGGCCTAAAGCGCGGCCTAAACAAAGAACTGGCAAGTTTCACTTGCCTGAAAAGGGACGTGCTGATAGTCACAAGATCAAGGACTCCAGTTCTGCCTACGTGCCCAAACACTAATCATCACACCAACCTACAGTCACGTACTCATTATCTTCAATTAGTGAATTAACCAGCACAATGAAATTACAGTTTTTATCTTGTTAACATGCGATGTGGGTTCCTACGAAGAGAGACTTACCTCAACACGATGCGATAGCTACTCTGACATCGAGTAGCGACGTCAGGGGTTGAATTCCGGTTTCGCGAACGGTACGGAACGATGGGTTCTCTGTTGATACAAATACGCGCACTAATAAGTTTGTGACGACGGCTAAAATAATTGGACAAGTCCTAAAACGTCTAGTGACCCAATTTTAATAAGTTCTCTGTCCTATGATGGGTTTATAACATTATTAATGAACGCTAAATAAACTACCAGGTTATCCACATCACGCTGCTAATACAAAAATATCCAACAATAGGAACTAGCAACCTAAGTTAACACGTTAACCAGAAATTGTGTCAACAAGTTATCGGCCCTATAGTTTTATCGTTTTAACATCATTTATTAAGTCCATTAGCCAAACATCGATTATTAAGGTCACTAGCAGGCAAACACCCAATCATAAGTCCGTTCATCATGTATATATGGTTCCAGACTAATAACAAAAGTTGTAAACGTGTTATCATGTACGTTACTAATTGTAACGAGGGGATGATCCCACGAAGCTTCCGGGAGTCATCGTGAGTCGACTACGGCTAACGAGACGTTGCTAAGCATGGACAGCTGCTAGATGGAAGTCGCAGCGGCACGAGGGGAAGGTCGACAACACCTCGGGGGTTTCCGTGCATCGCTGCCGCATGGGAGACGATCACAGCTGATGTCGGCAGCTGAGGAACATCGAGGTGGCACTGCAGAGTTAAGACAGCACTGCTACAGTGCGTGGGGGTCGAGCAGCGCCTGAGAATAGCATCGGTGGATCGCAGTCGTGCTAGGACAGCGCTTGGCGGCGCTGTCACCGATGATATCCGGTGGGAAGTCACCGAGAAGGGGCAGACAGGGGTCTCGTCGTGCGGGCGTCGCCTGACGTCACCGTGGACAGCGCTTGGCAGCGCTGCTGTGCGCGGGGCGACGCCTGGAAGATGTCAGCGCTGGAGAGCTGCGGCAGGGCGGTGCCTGAATCCGACGAGAGGGAGGGCCGGACGAGGAGAGGGGGTAGGTCACCGGCGGGAATGGGTAAAGGTTTGGGTTCGGGGTTTGTTGAGGGATGAACAGAAAGCGGCGCTTGGAGATTTAAGTTACGTGAACAAAATTTCTGGGGCGGCGGCTTGCTGAGTTGTTGGCTGAGAGAAGAATACAACCTAGTTAATTTTTATAGGAGGGGCTAGGTCACGTGGAAGCTTTGTTAGTTAGGGTTGAATATATATATATAGCTTTAGGATATAGCAGCACGTGAGCTGCCCAGGGGTTTACTATTTTGAAATGAAGTAGGCACTAGGTTTAGCCTTAGGGTTTAAAAATATTAGAATGGATGAGGGGGTCAACACGTGAGAAGTGCGTGAGTGTCCTTGGGTTATAGGTCTAGGGTAAAAAAATATGTTTTAGTATTAATTATTATAACAAATTTAGCCTCTCTCTCTCTCTCTCTCTCTCTCTCTCTCTCTCTCTCTCTCTCTCTCTCTCTCTCTCTCTCTCTCTCTCTCTCTCTCTCTCTCTTGTGTTTAGTGTGTGCGCGTGACAGGTGAGGGGCCAAGGGGTTTTAACCTGAGGCTAGGTCAACATAATTTGGGATGTGTATAAAAAATATTAGGGGTTAGAAGCCAAATGAAACTTGGGGTTAAACCAATATTTAAACTGGGGAAAAGTGAAAGTGGGTCAAACGATGCTCGAAAAATTGTAAGCTAAATACTGGGGTGACCGTACCGACGAGAGAAACAAAACAAAGAAGACGGATCCCAATTTCGACGACGAAGAACGAAACTAAAAATAAAATGTCTCACGACAAAAGTGAAAATCGCGACGTCTCATCAAACAAAGTCAAATCGTGGAAGAATGACCTGTGAAATGATGTTCCAAATTAATTCCACAATTTAATATTCTTCGAGAGGGTCACAACGGCATATTACACTATAGGGTTCGGATACAGACAAAGCCTAAAATAAATACGTGCACGAACAAGACTACGTGCACGTAAAGCGTATGAAGGATACGGGGTCCAAAGGCGACAGTAATTCCAAGTTGGGCACACGTCGGGGGTCAGCTTGCTAAGGATGCAACCAAGGTGCTACGGCCCTATCGACTCAACGACACGACTCACACACATGGCAACAAAACCAATCAGGTACCCGAAATTCCTATACGCACAGCCGTATTATGAATAGTGAGTACCAGCAGTTACATCCTACCCACCTTAGAACAAAGTCCGTCCTCGGACTTTCTAACATATCTAGTCGCTCTAGTAACTACCACATTCATCACATTATAATTCAAAGCAGATATAGTCATTACAAATGCTTATATATGCTCTAGGTAGTCAAATATTAACACTACTAACATGTGTGTGTATATATATATATATATATATATATATATTCACACACATTATACTCTTATACATATCATAGTCCGTCAAATTCATACACGTATTTCAATCTTTCATATAGTTACGTACATCCTTATATAACTATTAACACTTATTACATGCCATGGTACACATACTCACAAACAAATAAATAGCTTACACCAGCAAATACAATCGTAGTACTTCACGTATAGATAACTACCTATGCACAAAACAACATGGGTATACCACTCCCTAATATCTCCTAGTATACATCCAATGCCAACATATCAACACAAGTAACCACACCACTCAATATTAAGTCATGTTATTATATCTAAGATACATTTACCACTACTATAATTTCACAATTATATAGTCATTCAAATGCATGCAAATATTTCAACATATATTCACATCACACACATACCATAGTCACCAATACCTATAACTAAGCACATACTTACCCGTGCATGGTGCACACCCACACACGCTAACATTTCATTCATATATACCAATCATTCCACTATATACTCAGCACATCTACAAACCTAGTTTAGCTAGCACACATACGTTCACACAGGCAAGTCCTTAGTAATAACTATACCACAAGACCAACACCTATAACTATATACTGGTATAGAGACATAACCATGTGCGTAACAGAACCAGGCACAAACAATCCTATCATTATACATACATCATCCATCACTATATTCATGGTACCACACGCAAACCACAGACATATGTAACAATATACTTAGAGTATACCCACTCAAGCTTGAGTGAGACTCAAAACACATATCAGAATACTCTATATACGTAACACGGTATCTATACATATACCAATACCACTCCAATGTATACACATCTACCAACATAACTATATACATACCATAATGTCAATCACACTTAATATCTAGTCGGGTAACACCCACATAGTTCATTCACTTTATATACCATAATAATATTACAGACATCAGCACACGTACAATTATAATACCCTCCTAATGTATATGCATTCAGGAGGGTATTTTATATATATATATATATATATATATATATATATATATCTGTTACATGCGTTTGACTATAGATGATAGTCAAACGCATGTAACATATATATATATATATATACATATATATATATATATATATACATATATATATATATATATATATATAATATAATACCCTCCTGAATGCATATACATTAGGAGGGTATTATAATTGTACGTGTGCTGATGTCTGTAATATTCATCGTATAGTGTTATAATACCCTCCTAATGTATATGCATTCATCGTATAGTCAAACGCATGTAACATATATATATATATATACATATATATATATACATACGCCCACGAGAGGGTGTTCCAGTGGTAAGTCATTCCGCTCCAAAGCCAAGGGGTGCGGGGTTCGAGGCCTATGGCCGCCGTGACTTGGTAATTATTGTGGAATTTGTTGTGGAATTATTTACCCTGGGGCTACATCTCCCCTCTCGGACTAACCCGGGGGCCGTTGGGGGCACGGCGGTTTCCCCCCAGTTTGCATAGTCTCGACCGGGCTCTCGCCTTACCCTCCTAAAAAAAAGCCGAAGGCAGGGGGAGGGGGTTGGGGATTTTTCTGGGTTTTCAATATATATATATATATATATATATATATATATATATATATATATACACACACATACATACATACATACATACATACATACATATCAAGCATTCACGAGTATCTTCAAACCACATACTCAACTAACAGATATTCCAACACAAATTCCTAAGTGATATAGCTATCCGCACATATATAATAACACCACCATATACAACTTCACACATATATCACGAATAACACCGATTATACATACATAATACAAGAGTCAAATATTAATATCCTAAGGGTAGCATGCTCATACGGGTCCACACACTCCACCTATAAGCATGCATCACCACGACATAACAACTTATACTAATGGGCCCACCAACTATACTAAAGTTGACACAGGCAAAGATAATCACTAATGCCTAAACAATAGGAAAGGAACCGAAGCGAAAGCGTAACGAAGGAAGATCGAAAAGCACGAGTGCAGATAGGACGAAGGTAAGGAGACAGCTTGGTTAGGTGAATCAGGGGTATAATTGTGAATGTTTAGGTGGGAAAAGGAGGATGTAATGATACTCTTATAGGATACAGGAAAATAGTGTGTAAAAGATATAAGTTAAAATACGAAGAGGACAAAACCGATCGTACCTCAAAAATTGGAGTTCTCGTATGCATAGAAAAATATTAGCGGTCGATAAAATGAGTTGTTCGAAATAAGTTTGAGTCGTATATACATAATAAGAAAAATGGTTTATTAGATTATTGCAAATCATTATAAGGAAGAATAAAACATTCACACGAACATTAAGGACGTAGGTTAGAAAATATTATACGTCAGTAATTTAATATAATTTCGGCAAAATTTCGAAATTCAAAGAATGAAATTAGATTAACTGAAATGTAGAAAATTTAATTTCATGTTAAATTCTTTCAGAGTCTTTAAACTGGAGAGAAGTTCAGAATAATAATATTGAAAACACTTTTAGAGAAACCAGAATTGCCGAAAATAACGAATTTAAGTGCGAGTATGACGAACCTAGGACTGATAAAAAAATAATTGAAGTTATATTTAGCTTGGAAAAATATTTTAAAGTATGTGTGGTAAGCGGTTAAAATAAATTTCATAGTTTAGAAAAATGGTATATCGAATTATCAAAATAGTAATAAAGATTTTAAACCGAAATGCGAAAAAATATAGATTAGAAAATAATTACGAGATAGTAATTAAAATTACAACCGATAGACTTCAAAGTCTACACTGAATTTTGACTTAATCGAAAAGTGGGGAATTTAATATATACATAAAAGGTTTAAAACAGAATTTAAACTTAGAGAAAACTTTTAATAAAGGAAATCGAAAGAAATAACTTTGAAAGAATCGAGATTTGCAACGAAGAAGATTTGAAGGATCAACGATAATCGCCATGAAGCGATCACGTGATACGAGGGCAAGAATAAGATCGCGTGGTCTCATACAAAATACGCCAAGGATATGACTCTCCAAACTTTACGGGGAACTCCTACGGTCGACCAACTAAAGATTAGGAAACTTAGAGCTAAGACTTCCTAAGGATCTAGACTGTAGTGAACTACGTTCGGCATGGCCCGAAATCGACGAACCCAAGCGAACAACTAAAGGAATTCTAGAAGCCTATTATGGTCGGATCTAGACAGGAACCACTAAGGTAACTCCTAAGACGATTATATCTATCTCTAGCATGGAGTCTAGCTAACAATCAGGGACCTCTAACTAGCAAGCACAGACGTCTAACTAAGTATTACTAAAGTCCTAATGGATTCCCTACTAAGCTGAGACAGATGTTCGGGCAACACGTCACCAGCCACCTAAGACATAGGAAACGATAAAAATTAGACTCAAGGCTTATGATTTGGATGTTTTAATTTATTTAATGGACATTCTATTTTTATTATCGGTGTTCCGATAATTCGCAGTTGCAGTGACCTGTATGGGCCACCAATAAAACATGTCACGACCCGCTTCCCTAAAATGGAGGCGAGGCATGAGAAGTCCGCTCAGACTTGGAGCTGTGAGGCTCCAGTCTGTAAAGCGTCTGGAATAACCAAGTATAGGTCCTTGCAAATGCAAAACAGAACAAAGATAATAAAGAAAAGAGACAGATAATATAATTATTCAAATCTCAGAATGTCCACAATAAATTCCAACATCACAGAAAAGCCGCCGGGCTAAAAAGAAAAGTCTAAAAGGAAAGTACAAGAGTCTGAAAGGGGGCCTAAGGCATGGCCGACATAATACATAACATCAACAAGAAAAGAGAGGTGCTACGCATCGTCAGCCTAACAACGACTAAGTAGAAAACAACAACAGCAAGAAGGAGCTCTAGGACTGATCTCCAATGCCCTCGAACTCAACCCTGCAACTTGTTCGTCCTCGACGACCAACTCTGGCTCACAATCTAAAATGTGACACCCAAAAGAGAAAAGGGGCACATGTCAGCAAGTCTACTAGAGACTTGTGCAAGGAAACTAAAGAAGGGAAGCAACCTAGCAGTTCTAAAATGTGTGATGACTGTAGGATCTAAATTGGGCCTAGAGGGGTGGTGAATAGGCCGATGACCAAATTATCGTAAGATAAAAATTATTAAGTCTAATTAAAAACAGATAAGAAAAAGGAATAGTAAAGCAAATAACACAACAACCAGATCAAGCAGATGACTCAGAAGATTTACGTGGTTTGGTCTCCCAAGACCTACATCCACCCCAGAACAACATCACTAAAATTGTTTCTTTAAGTAGTTACAGTCACACAAGATTAAAGCCCCAACTTTAACCACTCTGACTAACCCTAGCTCACCAAAGCCTAAAAAGAATAACAATAATATGATGCTCTCCCAATCCGATATGTCCCAACAACTCGGATTACCCAAAACTATTTTGCGGAAGAAAGTGTAAAACCCAAAAAGCAACGACATATACAACAACGTATTCATAAAAATAAAAGATCAAGAGTTTAGACAGCTCATTTGTGAAGATCCATCTGGTGGTCGTCTTTCAGCATGTCAGTAGCTTCGCAACGCTTCTTACGGAATGTGTAGGATCCTGTCAAAACAACGTTAGGATCGAATAACATAGACTTACGCTTGCGTATGCGGCACCATAGTCTCTGAACTTCACCGTCGGATTCGCCACAACGGTCAGTACTTCATCATGGAGGATCGAAGTAGAGTTTCACCGCCTAAATCTCTATTTAGAAGAGGATTTTAATGGAAGGGAGAAGAAGAACATAAGATGCCTTTTGCAAACTTATGGCATGGAAAGTGTGTTATGAATGCCTTACCCTTGGGTCCTATTTATAGGCTTTAGGGGTAGTTATTGTAGGAAATAACTAAATATAAGCTTATTAGCCTATATTAGTGATCGGTCCATATTTTACACCTTTTTTATGCATATTTGCATGTCATTTCGATCACCCATATCACGCTTTTCACGATTATTCGACGATATTGCGTTGCTTTTCACTATTTCTTGTTTTTGTCGGATTTCAGGAAATATGGAGCGATCGGGAGCTAAAATGAGCTTAAAGGATTTGCACCCACTCCGGAGTGTCAACCATGGCTCTTTTGAGGGTTATTCTGCAATGGAAGACGAGTGGAAGAAGAAAGAACGTCGTAGGAGCGACGAGGAAGCGAAAAGATGGAGATTGGGCATTTTCAGCATGCCACTCGGCCGAGTGAAGGAGTCACTCGGCCGAGCATTGAGACCCCGCTCGGCCAGCCAGATCGGACACGCAACAGAGATGTATCAGCGTGCACTCGGCCGAGCATCGCACGCCCACTCGGCCGAGTTCGGAGACTCCGTCCGCCCGAGTGGCACCCAGACGACGGCGAGCCAAAATGTCCAACTCTCTGTAATCTTTCAGTCGACTACAAGCTCCGACTCGGCCGAGTACCAAAAGCCCCTCGGCCGAGTGACATTTACCGCTCGACCGAGTGATGCCGAGGACACGCAACGCCCAGATTTTTGGACAGCCTCTCACTCTTTTGAAATCTTCTATCATTCCAGCAATCAAAGTATTTTTCTCATATTGTTTATGGATAGTAGACTTCATGACGGTTCCAACGCCGCCAAGAACGTGCAAATCGGAGGTCGGATGAAATCTGGAGAATTTCTGCAAGTTGATGCTGCAGTGCTGGAATTCCCACTCGGCCGGGTCAAATGTTCCACTCGGCCGAGTGCGGCTTGGGCCCAGATTCTAAGTTGCGGTTTGGGCTGTTTTTGGGCACGAATTTGAGGGGTTTTCTAGGGTTTCTTGCTAGGGTTTTGGGGGAGTATTTAAGGGTTTTGTAGCCACCATTAGAGGGGGTTCCCATTATGTTTTCCTAGAGTTAATTTTAGAGGTTAGGCCATGCCCTAGGCCCCCTCTTTGATCTAAAAGCTTGTATTTTGGATTGAAGATCTTCATCAAGCTAAGTATTTTGTTCTTATTGTTTGAATCTTTGTTTTGATATTTTTATATATGCAAGCAATGATTTCTATTGATTCTTATATCTTTATTTCTATGCTAGAGTAGATTTGTTGTTCTAGGGCATGGGGATGAACCCTATGGATCTAATTTCATATTTGTGTGGAATGAATTTCTAAATTGCTAGAATTGCTAGGAGGTTAGGTTGTGATTGATTTACTACGGATAGTTAGGGATTTCCATCGATTTGGGATTTGCAAGAGATTGGATTCTAATCGATGGGAATGCCTAGATATTTGATTTAGATTTACAATTGGATTTCTCTAGATTTGGTTTGCAAGAGATTGGACCAAAGCTAGGATTTTTAATTGTAAATCTATACCAATATTCGTTTGCAAGATATTGGACGAATACGAACTATCACAACCTAGATCGTGACTCGAGTTTGCACGAGAGTGGGCTCGAGAAGCGATTGGACAATGATGTCGATCCTAATGCTAGTGGCTTAGGTTAGGGTTTGCATGAGAGTGGGCCCTAATCTAGGTTTGCTATAGACCGGCAATAGCGCGAGAGCGTGAGCTTGGTTCTCTATTCAGTTACGACTAGTTCACCTCGACACATGCCTAGTAATATTGAAATTCACTATTCACAATGACGAATGACGATCCGTAGTGGGGATTCCCTAGCCCTAGACTCTGTTATTGTATTGTATTTGAATCGATATTTTATCCGACTTCTTTATCTCCGACACCGACATCCACCACCATTTCCATTATATCACTCCATAACCATCTCCACCAATAAAACGTTCGTAGTCGAGCCAACCTAGGATAGATTGGAACCAACACCACCTCCTCGTGTTCGATACCCGCTCGCCACTTTGCCGTGCGCTTGCGGTAAAACTACAATCGTCGCTCCGGGACGTGTATCCGGGGTGCGATCAAGTTTTTGGCGCCGTTGCCGGGGAGGTGTTTCCCGTTGGGTGCCAATTTGTCATAATTAGGTTGATTAGACTACGAAAAAAAAAACTAACAAAAGGAAATTTTCACCCCCGCCACCATTATTATCATTTCTATATTCTTTTGTGCCACTGATATCTTTTCTCCAGGTATTTATCTTTGTTGATCAGGTGCTATGGATTATACTACGTGGACCACAGATTTTGATCAGAGTGCTCAGATTGGATATTACTATTTTGATCAGAGTGCTCAGATGGGAGAATACTATTATGATCAGAGTGCTCAGATGGAAGAATACTATTTTGATGGGAGTGCTCAGATGGGAGAATACTTTTTTGAGGAGACGCACTGGCCCGAGCTTGATGAGAAACAAATGATCTTTTTTGATGAGATGCATGCACACCAGGTTGAAATGCAAGCCGGGCTTGAAAAGAGTAACCTTCTATTGGAACGGGTGAAGAGGCAACTTGAAATGAATGCGATCATGTTTAAGGTTGCGACGATTCCCGAAGATATCAGTTCTGTTCCTTTATCTTATGGGCAAGAAGCATCTCCAATCATATTACCAGAGCCAGAATGTGCCACCGTCGATCCCACATCCTACAATACAGCTGTTGCATATGAAGAGTGGATGGATGAAGATACAGTGGAGGAAGCAGAAATTGAGCACACTATCAAGCCAGAGCATGCTTTTGAGGAGGCCTTACACACAGAGGCAGAGCAAAAGGTGTAAAATATGGACCGATCAAAATACTTATGTTGATGACCCTCTTTGGAATACATTTATTTTGGGGAAGAATTATCCGCATCAGATTGATGTGGCTTATCTCTTGCAGGGTACAGGTGGAGTCCTTGGAGAGATGCTGGGAGCCGCATTGCTGGAATCTGATGGAGTCCGTGGACATGTGCGCCTGGCAGAGCCATGGAAGGAGCAGTTGGAGCAATTGCCTGCACCAACAAAGATACTGGATCCGCCTTTTGCTATAGGTGATATCAATCCAGTTGCCTAGTAATATTGAAATTCACTATTCACAATGACGAATGACGATCCGTAGTGGGGATTCCCTAGCCCTAGACTCTGTTATTGTATTGTATTTGAATCGATATTTTATCCGACTTCTTTATCTCTGACACCGACATCCACCACCATTTCCATTATATCACTCCATAACCATCTCCACCAATAAAATGTTCGTAGTCAAGCCAACCTAGGATAGATTGGAACCAACACCACCTCCTCGTGTTCGATACCCGCTCGCCACTTTGTCGTGCGCTTGTGGTAAAACTACAATCGTCGCTCCGGGACGTGTATCCGGGGTGCGATCAATTAGCACATTCATTTATCCTCTTCTTCATTCACTTATCAAGTGCCTTTATGCACTTATAAATTGACTTTTTTCACTTATCGAGTGGCTTTTTCCACTTATCGAGTGGTCCTTTTCACATGAGAAAAGGTTCTCTCCACGCACGCTTTCGTGCACGCGACATCTGAGATCCGTATACCCTCATACATCCCCTCATGGGTGTATTCATGTCGTCCATATCCAACATCTCCCACTCACACTTGAGGGGATTGTAAGGAAACGTCTTTTCCTTTAACTCTTCTGTTTGTCATACCGAGAAATAGGCCGTGTGACCTTCATGCGCATAGAGTCCGCTGTTGTGCACTTGTTAGAGATACACAACACTCCTCGAGGTGCAAAGTTGAGTAGATCAACGCATGCTATACCCTAGATTATTTCTTCACATTTCTTATACTTTATATTCAACAATTGAATCCCATCTGGATTACAATTGGCTGGCCAGCTTTGAATCTTTAAATTCCAAATGTGAATATGAAATTAATCTTCCTCTTCTTACGATCCTTTCGATCTTGACCTGACTCGCTTTTCTAACATGCCCCGCCGGACCGAATTGACCATGGTCCATAAGCAACATGCTAAGATAGCTATCACCCAGTCAAATCTAAAGGAACCAATTAGAGTCCATAAGGGTAACGAGTTAAGACCCATGTGGTCTTTGGGTCTCACATAATAGTTGTCACGCCCCGCTTCCCTAAAATGGAGGTGAGACGTGAAAAGGTCCGCACGAGAGTGGAGCTGTGAAGCGTCCGCACGAGAGTGGAGCTGTGAAGCCCCAAACCCGATAAGCGTCAATAAAACATAAGCAGGTCCCTGTAACCACAAACGGAACAACAATAATAACACAAGGAGAGACAGAAATAAAATTCTCATATCTCATAATTTGTCCAACATGAAAATTAAGTTCAACATCCAGAAAAGCCACCAGGCTAAAAGAAAGAGTCTAAAGGCCCAGAACAAGGCCAACAAAAGCAACAACATAACAAAGTATAGGTGCTACCCACCGACAACAAAATAGCAGTCTAAACAAAAGGAAAAGCTCAACGAAGACACTAGGACTGGTCCCCAGTGTCCACGTACTCCCCGCCAAACACAGGCTCGGGCTCGGCGTCAGCGATCTAACATGTGTCACCCAAAAGAGTAAAGGGGCACATGTCAGCAAGTCTAAAAGACTTGGGCAAGGAAACTGAAAGTAAGGCAAACTAACAACCTAGCAGTTTTGGTATGCATGACATGGCAGTTATAACATGAGTGCACAAGCAAGAAATGATGAAACAATAAGTACAAGAGAACAATTATCGGGACAAGTCAAGAGTAGCCAAGCTACTAACAATCTCAATCATTTCACTAGTCACGTTTCAAGTTGTTTGTAGATGTTTACGCCTTACAGCTGAATGGTTTGGCATTCACGTTGATTGGCCGCTAAACACTACCCCAAAACCCAGAGTTTACGCCTTACCACTGCAGTTGCTGATCGGGCAGACTCCCAGTTGATTGGCCGCTTAACTCTTACCCCCAATACCCACATGTAAACGAGCCAGGGTCCCTGCACACGAGCTCAGTAAATGAGCCAGGGTTGCCCCGCACAGGAGCTCGCATTCTAGTTCACGATTCATAAGCATTTGGCGTAGGGGTGCACCTAGCCGGAAACAAGTAGTTCGGTCATTGGCTATTAACCAACACATGGCCCGCTTCTGGAACACGAGCCAGGAACACAAGCATTGTAGCGAAGCTACGCAATCACGGAAACACTTAAAGAATGCAATGACATGACAATTAATTTGCGTACCGTTAATGGAAATTAAACATGACATGGTAATTGTGCAACATGATAAATGTCGGATCTAGCTTCGTTGTCAAGCTAGTTCCTCAATTTGCGCCTAGGCGAGTATCATTTCGTCGCCTAGTCTCTTTTACACCTACAACAAGCAAATGGCCTAAAACATGGCCTAAACCCTAAGTGACAAGTTTCACTTGCCTAGCACCGAGGATGACGATCAACGAGGGTTCGTCCCACGGACGCTAATCTATGGGGAAGTCGTTGTTATGGAGAAACAATCATCAAAACTACATCCATTTCATTAGGGTTTCATAAAAACACAACGGGTTATGAAAACATTGAGAGATCGGTAATTACCGTATAGGAAACGGGAGAATAATGCCGAGCAACCACGGCGACGGGGAACCTAGGGTTCAGATCTGGAAATGGATGGAGAAGTTTGGAGAAATATGGTTTTGGGGGATTTTGGGGGTTTGATGAGATTTTGAGGAAGATGAGAGGTAGAATGTGTTAAGGGAGAGTTTGGATGATGGATTTTGGGCTTGGGATGAAGGAATAAGGGTTTGAGGTAGTAGGGGGCTCAATGGGGGAGAAACTAGGGTTTTAGGTCGTGAGGAAGGAGAAGAAAACGTTTGGGAGGGGTTTAAATAGGAAGGGCTGGCGGCTGCCCAGAAATTAGGGTTTCGACACTGATTAGTCGGTCAGAGAACAACCACTGACCGACTAGTTTGGGAACTAGTCGGTCGGTTGACCAACGCAGACCGACTAAGTCCAAACAGTAACTCCTGTACAGAAATAGGATTTAGATTTAGTCGATCAAAGAACAACTACTGACCGACTAGTTTGGCATCTAGTCGGTCGAAAGATGAACTTAGACCGACTAAGAAGGAACAGTAACTAGTACCAAAATAGTTGATGAGTTAGTCGGTTGAAGAAGCATTGCCGACCGACTAGTTTGCAACCTAGTCGGTCAACCAACGTTCTTAGACCGACTAACGACAAACAGTAACTCCTGAGAAATTTACAAAGCCAACTAGTCGGTTCAAGAAGGTTTACCGACCGACTGGATCGTCATCTAGTCGGTCGATGCCCCTTCTTACACCGGCTAATGAGCACCAAAACTTCCGAAATGGAGTGCGAAGCTCCGGGATCGATTCCTAAGACTCCTAGGCTTGATCTAACAATAAGATATGATCGATACGAAGCCCGTCACGAATGACTTGCTCCGAAATCGACAATTCTAAGGAAGAAGCTAAGAAAACACGACGAAACGATCGAAAATGAAAGTTACGGAGACGAAAACCACACATAAGGAGAAAATCCACCAAAACATATAATATAATATAATAAATCCAGATACAAGAAAACCAGTCGTTACATCCTCCCCAACTTAAGAAAAATTCCGTCCTCGGAATTTCCCAACACTCACGTGTCCGGGAACAAAAGTGGGAAACGCTCTCGCATCTCATCCTCATTCTCCCAAGTAGACTCTCCAGGCGAGCCGTGTCGCCACATCACCCTCACAAGATTGACAATCTTGTTCCGAAGTGACTTCTGATGCCTGTCCAGAATCTAAACTGGCTGCTGGTCATACGTCATATCGAGGCGAACGGTAATCTCCGAGAAATCCAGAGCATGAGATGGATCGCTAATGTATCGACGAAGCTGCGACACATGGAAAACATTGTGAACTCCCTCCAAAGATGGCGGCAAGGCTAAGCGATAAGCTACCTCGCCAACTCTCTCCAGAATGTCAAACGGTCCAATGTATCGCGGGCTTAACTTCCCTCGCTTCCCAAAACGAATCACTCCACGATTCGGGGAAATCCTCAGAAACACATGGGCGCCCGGCTGAAACTCCAAAGAACGACGTTTAGCATCTGCCCAATGCTTAAAACGGTCTTGAGCAATCCTCAACATCTCCCGAATGTTCCTGACAATATCCGCATCCTCCACGATCATCTCAGGTCCCAACAACTCCCGATCACCAACGTCATCCCAACTCAATGGCGATCGACATTTACTCCCATAAAGAGCGGCGAAAGGCGCCATGCCAATACTCGCCTGGAAGCTGTTGTTGTAAGAAAACTCCACCAGATGTAAATGGTCCTCCCACGAACCCTTGAAATCCAACATGCACGCCCTCAGCATGTCTTCCAAGATCTGAATCGTCCTCTCAGACTGGCCATCCGTCTGCGGATGGTACGCCGTGTTGAAACTCAGACGCGTACCCAAACTCTTCTGCAAACTCTGCCAGAACTGAGATGTGAACCTCGTGTCTCTGTCCGATACGATACTCACGGGGACTCCGTGAAGTCGCACGACCTCCTGCACGATTCACGTTACATCACCATCCAAACTAGGAAAAAGGAAATAAAAATGGAGAGTAAAAGAATTTTACCTCCATATATCTCCTCGCTAGCGCCTCAGTGGACTGTCCTACTCGGAATGGAATAAAGTGCGCGGATTTGGTCAATCGATCTACGATCACCCAAATCGCGTCATTCTACTTCGGACTCCGAGGTAGTCCAGTCACGAAATCCATAGTAACGTGTTGCCATTTCCACTCCGGAATCGGAATCGGTTGTAGCAACCCGGCCGTACGCTGATGCTCCGCCTTTACTTGCTGACAAACCAAGCACTTGGCTACACTCCGAGCCACACTCCTCTTCATGCCATGCCACCAATAGTTCAGACGAAGATCCTGGTACATCTTGGTGCCACCAGGATGCACAGAATATGGCGAACTGTGTGCCTCCACCATCAACTCCTCTCTAATATCTCCAGCTGGCACACACAACCTGGCTCCAAACCTCAGCGAGCCATCCTCATGAATCAAAAAGTCAGTCCGCAGACCGGCTTCCACCTGCTCCCGAATCTTCACCAGCTTCGGATCCTCAGCCTGGCCAGCCTTGATCTGATCCACAATCGTCGACTGTATCTGCATACACATCAACGAAGAAGCCTCCCCAGGAAGAACAATCTCAACACCAGACTCGCAAAAATCCTGCTGCAATCTCCATTGCGAGGTCAAAATCATCACCGCTAGAAGCCTACTCAACGCATCAGGGACCACATTCACCTTGCCAGGGTGATACTGCAAATCAATCTCATAATCCGCCATGAGCTCCAACCATCGACGTTGTCGCATGCTGAGCTCCTTCTGAGTAAAAATATACTTCAAGCTTTTGTGATCGGTGAAGATCTTCACTTTCTCACTCAGCAGGAAGTGCCTCCAAATCTTAAGGGCAAACACAACAGCAGCTAACTCCAAATCATGCGTCGGATAATTCTTCTCATGAACCTTAAGCTGACGAGACGCATACGCCACAACATGCCCGTGCTGATGCAACACACAACCGAGACCCTTGCCAGAAGCATAGCAAAAGATCTCAAATCCACCGATGCGATCAGGCACAACAAGAATAGGGGCAGTCGTCAACCTCTCCCTCAGAACACCAAAAGCATTCTCACAATCACCCGACCAAACAAAAGCAACATCCTTCCGTGTCAACCTGGTCATCGGCTCAACAATACGGGAAAAGTCCTTAATGAAACGCCGATAGTAACCAGCAAGCCCAAGGAAACTCCGGATCTCAGACGCAGACGACGGAACAGGCCACTCTCTGATGGCCCTAATCTTCTCGGGATCCACTGAAATACCCTCTCCAGTCACCACATGCCCAAGAAAAGCAACTCTGTCCAGCCAAAACTCGCACTTCGAAAATTTAGCATACAACCGATGCTTCCTCAAAATCTCCAATACCGCCCTCAAGTGCGAGGCAAGCTCTTCCTCCGACTTCGAATAGATCAGAATGTCGTCAATAAAGATAACGACAAACTTATCCAAAAAGTCGTAGAAAATCATGTTCATCAGATTCATGAAACCTGTGGGTGCATTGGTTACACCGAAAGGCATAACCACAAACTCATAGTGTCCATACTTCGTCCTGAACGCTGTCTTCGGAACATCTCCCTTCTTCACCTTCAACTGATGGTAACCACTCCTCAAATCCAATTTAGAAAACACCCTTGAACCTCCAAGCTGATCAAAAATATCATCGATGCGAGGCAACGGGTATTTATTCTTGATGGTCACCGCATTCAACTCCTGATAGTCCACACATGCGATGCGAACCATCCTTCTTCTTCACCAGCAGCACCGGTGCTCCCCACGGAGACACACTAGGGTTGATATAACCCTTCTGTAAAAGCTCATCCAGCTGCTTCTGCAATTCCTCCAACTCAGTGGGTGCCATACGATACGGCGCCTTCGAAATCGGCTGCGCTCCCGGAACAAGATCAATAGAAAATTCTAGAGCTTGATCAGGTGACAAACTAGACATCTCCTCGGGGAAGACGTCATCAAAATCCCACACCACAGCTGGCCACTCCAACTCCATCTGCATAGCCACAACCTCCACCGGTCTGGCCCGAAATCTGACAGGACCAAGCGAACTGCTACCACGGCTGAACTCAAATACTGGATGTCCAGGAATCTCGAACACCACCTTCTTCCTCTGACAGTCAATCGTAGCATAGAAGCTCGCAAGCCAGTCCATCCCAAGAACTGCATCATAGTTGATGATGTCGTGGACAATGAAATCAGTGTAAAGCTCATGTCCACAGACTACCAATGAGCAAGAATTGCAACCACGATGCACCGAGACCACGCCATTCCCTGTAACGATATTCCAACTCTTGGGAAGAGGGGACGTCGACAAGGAATGCTTCTCCACAAAGCTCCGAGAAATAATGCACATCGATGCACCAGAGTCAAAGAGGACTCGTGCAGGAAATGTGCACACCAAAACCACACCTAACAAGCAATTAACAATCAAACCCTAGTCTAGCAAACAATCATGTTCAAGCAAACAACACAATCTAGCAATCAAAACCAGCTAGGAAAGTAACAGCTAGATTGAGGATTACCTGCGATAACCTCATCCACAGCCTCGCTCTCCACAGCGGTCATCAGAAAAGCCTGCCTCCTCGACGGAATAGCCTGCTGAAAAGCCTGCCTCTGTGGAACAAGAGCCGCTCCACGTCCAGCAGGAACAGACGCTCGCTGCTGCAATGGCTGTGCTGCAACAGGTGCCCTCCGCAGCTGATTCGCATGCCGACAATCCTTCGCGACATGAGAAGCATCACCACAAACCAAACACTGGCCCAGAAACTTCCTACACTGATCCTTGATGTGGCCAGGCTTGCCGCAGAAATGGCAAGTCTTCTGAACAGGCCCTCCTGGCCTCTTGAACTGAGCTGGCTGATTAGGCTTGAAACCAGGCCTAACCACCGCCCTGGCCTGCTCCATAGGCCTCTTCCCAGCACCAGAAACATGTCCTCTCCTCTGACTCAGGTTCAGATCCTGCCTCCTCGCAGCGACCAGAACCTTCTGATAAGAGTCCAGATCAGAGGAAGACACAAAACTCTGAAGCTCCAAAGCAAGTCCCTGTAGGAACCTCTGAGCCCTCTCATCAGCATCCTACACCATCTTCGGTGCGAACCGGCTCAGCCTAGTAAACTCTTGGTGGTACAGGTCCACCGTCAAGCTCCCTTGCTTCAGATCAATAAAGCGCTACAGCATCTCCTTCCTAGCAGCCTTCGGAAAGAACTCCTCATCAAACCTGGACTTGAAGGTAGTCTAAGCTATCGGCTCCACCAACATCTTCTCTTCCGCATCCCATCAGTTCCGAGCATTATCCTTAAGTTGCCTATTCGCCAAATCAACACATCCAGCCGGGGTGATCTTGGCCATCTTCAAGTTATCCTTAATGTTCCGAATCCACTCATCGGCAGTCAGAGGACCCTCAGACCCATCAAAATATGCGGGACCCAGCTCCCGAAATTGCTTCGCTCCCGGCTCGGAGCGAGGGACATCTAGAAGTGCCCGGGCAGCTCGAGCAAGTGGAGCATTCTGGACTTGCAGGAGCACGCCCTGCTGCACTTGCATCATCTAAAGCATCATCTGCATCATCTCTCCATTGGTGGGTTCCCGCTCAGGCTCCTCATCATGAGAGGACGCGCCACTACCTCCACCACAGGTGAATCGCCTTCCTGTCATCTAATGACACAGAAAACAAAGCAAATTAGACTCATAGCTTATGACTCGGACGTCGAACTTAGTTTATTGGACATTCTAATATTATTATCGTTATTCTGATAATCGCAGTTACAGAAGAGTGACCTGCATGGGCCACCAATAAAACCTGTCACGTCCCGCTTCCCTAAAATGGAGGCGAGATGTGAAAAGGTCCGCACGAGAGTGGAGCTGTGAAGCCCCAAACCCGATAAGCGTCAATAAAACATAAGCAGGTCCATGTAACCACAAACGGAACAACAATAATAACACAAGGAGAGACAGAAATAAAATTCTCATATCTCATAATTTGTCCAACATGAAAATTAAGTTCAACATCCAGAAAAGCCACCATGCTAAAAGAAAGAGTCTAAAGGCCCAGAACAAGGCCAACAAAAGCAACAACGTAACAAAGTATAGGTGCTACGCACCGACAACAAAATAGCAGTCTAAACAAAAGGAAAAGCTCAACGAAGACACTAGGACTGGTCCCCAGTGTCCACGTACTCCCCGCCAAACACAGGCTCGGGCTCGGCGTCAGCAAATACCTCGTCCTCAACAAAGTACACAGGCTCGGGATCTAACATGTGTCACCCAAAAGAGTAAAGGGGCACATGTCAGCAAGTCTAAAAGACTTGGGCAAGGAAACTGAAAGTAAGGCAAACTAACAACCTAGCAGTTTTGGTATGCATGACATGGCAGTTATAACATGAGTGCACAAGCAAGACATGATGAAACAATAAGTACAAGAGAACAATTATCGGGACAAGTCAAGAGTAGCCAAGCTACTAACAATCTCAATCATTTCACTAGTCACGTTTCAATTTGTTTGTAGATGTTTACGCCTTACAGCTGAATGGTTTGGCATTCACGTTGATTGGCCGCTTAACACTATCCCAAAACCCAGAGTTTACGCCTTACCACTGCAGTTGCTGATCGGGCAGACTCCCAGTTGATTGGCCGCTTAACTCTTACCCCCAATACCCACATGTAAACGAGCCAGGGTCCCTGCACACGAGCTCAGTAAATGAGCCAGGGTTGCCCCGCACAGGAGCTCGCATTCTAGTTCACGATTCATAAGCATTTGGCGTAGGGGTGCACCTAGCCGGAAACAAGTAGTTCGGGCATTGGCTATCAACCAACACATGGCCCGCTTCTGGAACACGAGCCAGGAACACAAGCATTGTAGCGAAGCTACGCAATCACGGAAACACTTAAAGAATGCAATGACATGACAATTAATTTGAGTACCGTTAATGGAAATTAAACATGACATGGTAATTGTGCAACATGATAAATGTCAGATCTAGCTTCGTTGTCAAGCTAGTTCTTCAATTTGCGCCTAGGCAAATATCATTTCGTCGCCTAGTCTCTTTTACGCCTACAACAAGCAAATGGCCTAAAACATGGCCTAAACCCTAAGTGACAAGTTTCACTTACCTAGCACCGAGGATGACGATCAACGAGGGTTCGTCCCACGGACGCTAATCTATGGGGAAGTCGCTGTTATGGAGAAGCAATCATCAAAACAACATCCATTTCATTAGGGTTTCACAAAAACACAACGGGTTATGAAAACATTAAGAGATCGGTTATTACCGTATAGGAAACGGGAGAATAATACCGAGCAACAACGGCGACGGAAGAAACGCTCCGGGGAACCTAGGGTTCAGATCTGGAAATGGATGGAGAAGTTTGGAGAAATAGGGTTTTGGGGGATTTTGGGGGTTTGATGATATTTTGAGGAAGATGAGAGGTAGAATGTGTTAAGGGAGAGTTTGGATGATGGATTTTGGGCTTGGGATGAAGGAATAAGGGTTTGAGGTAGTAGGGGGCTCAATGGGGGAGAAACTAGGGTTTTAGGTCGTGAGGAAGGAGAAGAAAATGTTTGGGAGGGGTTTAAATAGGAAGGGCTGGAGGCTGCCCAAAAATTAGGGTTTCGACACTGATTAGTTGGTCAGAGAACAACCACTGACCGACTAGTTTGGGAACTAGTCGGTCGGTTGACCAACGCAGACCGACTAAGTCCAAACAGTAACTCCTGTACAGAAATAGGATTTAGATTTAGTCGGTCAAAGAACAACTACTGACCGACTAGTTTGGCATCTAGTCGGTCGAAAGATGAACTTAGACCGACTAAGAAGGAACAGTAACTAGTACCAAAATAGTTGATGAGTTAGTCGGTTGAAGAAGCATTGCCGACCGACTAGTTTGCAACCTAGTCGGTAAACCAACGTTCTTAGACCGACTAACGACAAACAGTAACTCCTGAGAAATTTACAAAGCCAACTAGTCGGTTCAAGAAGGTTTACCGACCGACTGGATCGTCATCTAGTCGGTCGGTGCCCCTTCTTACACCGGCTAATGAGCACCAAAAGTTCCGAAATGGAGTGTGAAGCTCCGGGATCGATTCCTAAGACTCTTAGGCTTGATCTAACAATAAGATATGACCGATACGAAACCCGTCACGAATGACTTGCTCCGAAATCGACGATTCTAAGGAAGAAGCTAAGAAAACACGACGAAACGATCGAAAATGAAAGTTACGGAGACGAAAACCACACATAAGGAGAAAATCCACCAAAACATATAATATAATATAATAAATCCAGATACAAGAAAACCAGTCGTTACAATAGTAAACACTATTACTATTCTAACCCAATAGTCAAAATGCATACGTAGTATGAATACGTATTACAACATCACTTCTTTCCCATGGAGCGTATGTCTTAATGATGTTGTAAGGATGATAACCAGACACCACAATGTCTGACTTTGAGTCCCAGACTTGGTTAACTTTCAAGGATTCCAACTCCTCCTTCATCGCTTCCATCCATTTGTCTTTCGTAGGGCATGATACGGCCTGTTTGAAAGTAGCAAGCTCGTCATCTTCTTGTAGTAAAGTCATAAAGGTTTGCGGAAATTCATCCTCAAATCTTAGAGGAGCCAACCTTGTACGACTACTACGTCGGAGTTGAGATTCTTCAAGTCCTTGTTGACTCGAATTTAGATCAATTCTAATATCACTCCCACTTGGAATGTCGTTAGAAATGCTCCCACTTGGATCATTATTCCTGTATGGAATAGGATTAGTGTCATTCGTATCATCCATTGGTGAAGTTTGAAACGTATTTTCTTCTTCACCAAGAATTCTCCCACTCGAATGAGGTAATCCTTCTTGATAATTAATCTCAAGTAGAGATAATGTAATGCCCTACAAGCTACTGTACAAGTACTAGAGGGGGGTGAATAGTACTTTAAAAATAACAAGGAGTATAATTCCAAATTAAAGTGCAAACAACTACCAAATCAATTTGCGGAAGCTTAAATTGAATGACAACAACAAAATTAACAATGCTAACAAAAGATGTTAATGGGTTCGGATCCACCCAAGTCTCCCCGACTTGTTCCCGGTGATCCTACGTCCCAACCACCCGGATCCCCTCCGGATACTTAGGTTAGAAACCCTAACCCAAGATTTCCACTATGAATATCTTGTGAAAAACCTTCACAAGATCAAATCATACATGCAAAAGCAATAGTGAATCCCACAACCCGGGATCACAACCTTCTCTCACATCCAAGAGAATCAACAAGCAATATAAAAGAGTTTATATGAAATAAATGATCTTACCACAAAATCCTATACCTTGAGTTTTTCTTACCCAAATAGGTGGAAGGAAGGATTTGAGGAAGATGAAGTCACCAAGTCCTAGCACCAAGGAAATGACCAGCAATAGGTGCCTATGAGAGATTTGGAGACTTGGATCAAGCTAGGGCTTGAAGGGCTCACCAAGAACAAGCTTCTCTCTAGATGGATTCTAGATCTAGAATGAGAGAGAATGGGTTTCTTGTGAGGAAGAGAGCTTTGGAAGAGAGTGAGAATAGCTATCTCTTTTGAACTCAATGAATCTCTTAATGGCAGCTCTCACCTAGAGAGAAATGACCTAGGTTCGTATTTATAGAGTCCCATAAAAACAAGTTAGGTCATTCTCCAACGGATAGAAATCTGAGAAGACTAGTCGGTCAAAGAACAATCACTGACCGACTAGTTCATCAACTAGTCGGTCAGTCAATCAACATGGACCGACTAAGAGAGGAACTGGGAAGAGATAGAACTTCAGACCTAGAAATCTAGTCGGTCCAAGAAGACTTTCTGACCGACTAGTTTCACAACTAGTCGGTCAGTCAATGAACGTAGACCGACTAAGAGGCAAAATGAAATAGTCTGAATGCAAGTTGACTTAGTCGGTCCAAGAACAAAAGTTGACCGACTAAATTGTCAACTAGTCGGTCACCAAACGTTCTTAGACCGACTAACGATAAACAATAGCTTAGGAGAAATTTAGAGTGAACAGTAAGTCACAACTAGTCGGTCAAAGAAGCATCACTGACCGACTAGTTCACAAACTAGTCGGTCGGTGAGTCAACATAGACCGACTAACTGTAAACAGTAAAGTCCAAGAAATTAAGGAATCAAACTAGTCGGTCCAAGAAGAGTTGTTGACCGACTAGATCACCATCTAGTCGGTCAGTACTCCTTCTTGTACCAACTAACATACACAAACAAGTCCGAATCGAAGCGCGACGCTTCGAGGAAGTAAGAATGAACTTGTACTAAGATCCTAGAGCTACGATATGAGCGTTATGAAGATAGAAACGTAAGATATACTCAAGGCTTAACATTCTATAGATCGAAGCTAAAAGACTATAAATAAAACCTTATTAAACGGTCTTCGAGAGCTTCGATTAATTCTTCATGACTTCCAAAACGGCGCAAGAGCTTCAACGAAGCTTTAGGCATGAATACGGGCTTTGGGAAGTGTTGAGATGTCGCTTTGAATGTTCTCGTGAATTTGGCGACGATCTCCAATACTGCGCTCACAAATTGTTAGTTCATGGATTATTTATGTTTGCTCATCATCAAAACCAAATCCGGGGAGTCCAATATTCAACATTCTCCCCCTTTTTGGTGATGACAAACCAACATAAATAATAATCAAAAATAATGATTCAAATGTAAAATACTTACTCCCCCTGCATTGATGACACGTTAATTCAAAATGAATATATATGAATTGCATCAATCAGACGAGTAAGATATAAAATGAGAATCGATTTTTGAAATATCGGATTTTGAAAATCCTTATATATATCTTAACTCCCCCTGAATCTAACATATCAAATTAGATTCTTGGAAATTGAGTTAAATTTTCATTTGACCTATTTATTATCATTATCTCTCCCCCTTTGGCATTATCCCAAAAATGGGGGGCATACAACGACAACAATTAGGAAATGGAAAATCCAACATCGGGAGTCGTAGACAATGACGATGGAACTAATTGACACCAAAGGAAAAGCGATAAAATCAAATCAAGGTGTGCCAAATTGTCCATTATCAAAAAGCGATAATCAAAATCATCAAAAATACCAAATAAGTATTCATCTCTTGAATAAAGAAACATACTCTCCAATATTCAATATTCTTGGTTAAATTTGTGCATGGAAAACAATTCTATACAATTATAGAATATCAATCTATTTAACCAAGTTTTCATGCGTCGAGCGACGAATTCACATATCATATGCATTGAACGAATATTAAATGTGCACGACGAATAAAATAAAGTGAACAGCGATGTATATATATATATAGGAACATCATGAGTACATCGAAAAAGATACATCGACTACATCAAATGCAACATACCCATCAAAAAGAAATACATCATACATCAACATCCAACAAAAAACACAACACAAACACCGACTAACCAACATATCAAAATACATCAAATCAGCATAACCCTCAAACTCCATCCTAACCCAAAATACTCTCAAAAAAATGCATCATCCAATGAGCAGTGGAGAGTCCTCGATACTGACGATCACGAGGAAGTGGCTGGATCAACAGACTCCATGGGTCCAGTCGACGGAGTGGACTCAGGCTCTGCTGGGAGAAGAGGCGTCTCAACAGACGGGATCGTCGGGGCAGGTGTGGAAACGACTGGCTCAACAGCAGGGGTCACAGCAGGAGTATCAGCAGGCTCGACAACAGGATCAGAAGCAGGCTCAGAAGTCTGAACTACTGAAGCAGAAGGCTCTGGAGCACCGGAAGAGGTGCCAACTCCAGGAGCAGAAGTGGTAGCAGCAGCAGCAGTGGCCTCATCGCCACGAGCCAAGGAAGTGACAAGCTCGTCAAACTCCTCATCTCCCATCTCCTCATCCTCAGAAACTGAAGGAGGAAGATCAATCCCCATCATACGTGCCATACGGCAGACGACCTCCTCGGTACGAGCCAAACGCGACTCGTGCCGACGAAGAAGGCGTACGACATCATCTAATGTGGCAGGAGGAGTGGGGGCTGTAGCAGCTGAGGGAGTGGCCTAGGAAGCAGATGTGGTCGACCTCTGCACATGACGAAGCACCGCAAGAGATTTCTTTACGGCCGTCGCGTTCAGAGGAGGACCCAAAGGACGCTCATCGTCAGGAGGGAGAGGAACTCGGAAATGACGAAAGACAAGGGTCAACAGACACGGGTAAGGGATATGCGCAGATTTATTGGTCTTGCGTATACACTCGAAAGAGTCCATCTTATCGAGTATAACGCGAGCCCAATTAATCTCGCATCCCAAGAAAAGAGCGTAAATCAGCTTGAGAAACGGCTGGGATGGCAATGAAGATGAGCCGTACTTGGGAAGCAAGCACGACTTCAGAATGAGATTCAACACCCATGCATTAGGTTTGAAAGACTTCGAAGGAACACCAATGAAGGCAGAAGGGATCACATGGAAGATGTCAGAAAGAACGGACTGATCCAAGGAATCGATATCGTCAACAGAAATATCCGAAGGAAGGAGACCGGACGACGAGCAACCAAGAATCTCCCCCAAGATTTCTGCCGTGAGAACTATAGGAGTTCCCAAGACAGTAGTCTCGATGGAGTGACTCTCATCGTACAGGCCTCGAACACGATTGGCGTAGAATAATTTGACTAGGTGAGGATATGGTCTAGGATTCGCCTTGGGGTCATAGCGAAGGTAGTCAAGGAGCCCACTATAGGAGAGGAGGTCAGCTAAGACAAGGAAATCTGAAAACTGAACATAGTGCTCCAATAGCATCGGGCAGTGTTCAATACGGTTGTAAGCCGCCAGACACATAGGGTCGTCGCGACACAACGATATGTCAACACCACCCGCTGGCATTGGGCCCTTTCCCTTTGGCTGGCGAGTCCTAGGACGAAGTGGAGGAGTAGGTTCCCTATGGCCAGACTCATCCTCAGGCACAAACTCAGTGTCTGAATCAGGAGGGGTACCAGGAGTGTGGAGAATGGGCTTTTTAGGCAGAGATTTTCGGGGTTTGACAGTCGCCGTCCTCTGCTTCTTCAGAGGAGGCGAAGACGGAGAAGCTTGGGTAGATTTAGCACGACGCTTGGGCTTAGATGGATTCCTAGGGTTGGAAGGCCCTATAGACATAGGAGAAGCCCCAAACGGAGTGATAGGAATCCTCGTCTTTGCCATGATCGTGGCACGACGAGTACAAGTAAACGACGGCGATTAGATCAAGCAACCTAATACAAACCCTAGAACTGAAAAGAACTCGAAATAAACAAGCCCTAGAATTAAATTCGAAACCCTAAATCACCTAGGAGAGAAATCGAGCTAGATCAACCCTAGAATAGGAAATCGACCAAGGAGGAGGAGGAGGGATACCTAGGAGACCGATCAGCGGCGGAGGATGGACGGAAAGATGGCCGGAAGTCGAAGGGGCTCGAGAGGGGTTTGGGAATTTTCGGGCTGGAGGAGAGAACAAACCGACTAAAAAGAAATTTAGTCGGAAGAAAATGTGTTTAAGTCGGTTTGGAAATCGAAAAGACACATTTGCCCTAACCCACTTAGTCGGTCACAGTTCAAGCACTGACCGACTAGATCACGATCTAGTCGGTCGGTCAATGAGCTTGAACCGACTAAGTCGAAACAGGGGCAAACAGGAATTTTAGGGCTAGAATTAGTCGGTCGCAGTATACTCACTGACCGACTAGTTTTCAATCTAGTCGGTCGGTAAGTGTACTGTGACTGACTAAAGAAAGAAAATGATTAGAGATGGATGAAAACTTGAACTAGTCGGTCTGAGTTCACTTGCTGACCGACTAGATGAGCATCTAGTCGGTTGACAAATGAACTGAAACCGACTAGAAGAGTCCAAAAATTGATAATTGATTTCTCTTCACAAACCACTTGAATGAAACATCTCAACACTCTCATTAGTCATCTAAATTACCCCATAAAACGTCGAAATCTTAAATACGACATTTAAATACGAATTCGAGCAAAAATTCAAACAAATCACATAAAATTCCCAAAAATTCAATAAATCTAGCATGAACGAAATATCGCGAAATTTAATAGCATGCAAGATAATTGAATGAAATATGAATCCTATATCTCGGATTCACCCATAATCCCCAATTCTCGACGCAACCGCACAAAGGAGTCCTCCTTTAGGGGTTTCGTGAAAATATCGGCGATTTGCTTTTGGGTTTCAACGTACACTAAAATGATGTCCTTTTTAGCAACATGATCATCTAAAAAGTGGTGTCGGACATCTATGTGTTTTGATCGGGAATGGTGCACCGGATTCTTTGAAAGACAGATAGCACTTTGGTTATCCACCATGATAGGGCTAGTATCACAGTGAATACCAAAATCCTTCAAAGTGTGTCTCATCCAAAGAACCTGGGCACAAGCGGCACCGGCGGCAATATATTCCGCCTCGGTGGTTGAAAGTGATACGGAATTTTGCTTCTTGGAAAACCAAGAGACAAGAGAATTTCCTAGAAAATGGCAAGTGCCACTAGTACTTTTCCTGTCGGATTTGCATCCCGCATAATCGGCATCACTATATGAGATTAACTCATACGTGCTAGATTTTGGATAAAGTAATCCAAAATCAAGTGTATAACTTAGATAACGGAAAATATGTTTTACCGCTACTAAGTGAGACTCCTTAGGTTGAGACTGATAACGAGCACATACGCATACGGCAAACATAATATCGGGCCTACTTGCGGTAAGATAAAGCAAACTACCTATCATACCTCGATATAGACGAATGTCCACATCCTTACCGCCCGTATCCTTGTCAAGATGCGTAGTTGTGCTCATTGGAGTCTTTTTTCCCGGAAGCACTTTCCATTCCAAATCGCTTAAGCAACTCCACCGTATACTTCGTTTGGTGGATGAAGATTGCATCGTTCAATTGGCGAATTTGGAGACCTAAGAAATATTTGAGTTCGCCCATGTGGCTCATCTCAAATTGATCCTTCATAACATTAGAAAACTCTTCGCAAAGAGTGAAGTTAGTAGCACCGAAAATGATATCATCAACATAAATTTGAACTAATAAAATATCATTATTCGCATGCTTAACAAAAAGTGTAGAATCGGCTTCGCCCATTTTAAAATTCAAATCCAAAAGAAAATTCTTTAGGCGATCATACCAAGCTCGAGGAGCTTGTCTCAAACCATAAAGAGATTTCTTTAGTTTAAAAACATGATTTAGAAATTTTTCATTTATGAAGCCCGGAGGTTGAGAAACGTAAACTTCCTCAACAACATCTCCGTTTAAAATGCACTTTTAACATCCATTTGAAATAACTTAAAATTTATATGGCATGCATAAGACAATAATAATCTAATCGATTCTAATCTAGCTACCGGAGCGAAGGATTCTTCGAAATCGATACCTTCCTCTTGGCGATAGCCTTGAGCAACTAACCGAGCTTTGTTCCGGACGACGACTTGATTTTCGTCGGTTTTGTTCTTGAAGATCCACTTTGTCCCTTTGACGGTGTGGTTCTTCGATGGCAAAGGAACAAGCTCCCATACCTCATTCCTCTCGAATTGAATGAGTTCCTCCTCCATGGCAAGGATCCAAGCACTATCTTCGCACGCTTCAACTATATTCTTTGGCTCTATCGATGAGGCAAAGGCACAATTGGCGAAGTGGTGGACTTGCGATCTCGTCTTGACACTATCATGAATATTGCCAATGACTTGCTTATGGGGATGGTCGCGAACGGTATGAAGCCGCTTGGGAATACCTTGATCACTAGGCACATTCTCAACAACTTCATTAGACAGGTTAGTCTCAATAGAATCAATTGAATCAATAGACTTAGAATTTTCAAACGAATCACATAAAACATCCATAGAATCATTATCATTTGAAATTCTAGAAGTAATAAAATTCTCATTAAAAGAGACATGAAGTGATTCCTCGATCGTAGAGGATCTTTTGTTGTATATCCGGTAGACTTTGCTACGTGAGGAATACCCAACAAATATCCCCTCATCCGATCTCGGATCAAACTTGTCCAAATTATCATATGTGTTTTTAATAAAATATTTTGCGCCGAAAACACGAAAATGTTTAACTTGAGGCAATCTACAAAACAACAATTCATAGCAAGTTTATTTGGTGCCGGGCCTCAAAAGTATTCTATTAAACACATAACAAGCGGTGTGTACCGCTTCCGCCCAAAATTGATAACCAAGTTGACTATCTTCGAGCATAGTGCGAGCACACTCCACAAGCGTTCTATTCTTCCTCTCAACAACACCATTTTGAGGAGGTGCGCGAGGGAAAGAAAACGTGTGAGTAATTCCAAGATCATCACAAAAATTTGAGAAAGACTCATTCTCAAATTCACCCCCATGATCACTACGAATAGTGACAATGGTGGTTCCGATGAGATTTTGTACTTTCTTCACAAATATTGTGAAGTTTTCAAAAGCTTCATTTTTATTACATAAGAAAAATACCCATGTAAATCTTGAATAATCATCAACGATGACTAGTCCATATCTTGCATTTCCTAAGGAAGCAACTCTAGTTGGCCCAAATAAATCTAGATGTAATAGCTCTAGTGGCCGTTTAGTAGAAATGCTTTTCTTAGGTTTAAATGAAGATTTAGGAAGCTTGCCACGTTGACAAGAATCACAAAAACTTTTCTTTTCAAAAACGAGCTTCGGAAAACCTTTAATGGAATTTAATTTCGAAAGCTTATAAAGTGTTCCAAAGTTCACATGTCCAAAGCGTCGATGCCATAAGTGTTGTTCACTTGTGTTAGCAACGAGACATTGTTCATATGACTTGGGAAGATCCAAAATATAAATATCTTTATGGCGTGTGCCGGAAAATAATAATTTATTATTATCATTTGAAATATGACATAATCCTTTCGCAAAGCTAACTTTGTAACCTTTGTCACAAAGTTGGCTTATTGAAATAAGATTATGATTTAAACCATCAACTAGATAAACATCGCTAATTAAGGGTTTAGACGGGTTACCCACTTTACCAACACCGACGATGGTTCCGCTCTCATTGCCTCCAAATACGACGCGATTTCCATTTGCAATGGGAACCACTCCGGAGAGCAATTGAGCGTCACCCGTCATGTGTTTTGAACACCCGCTATCGAGTATCCAATTCCCTTTGGAGCTAAATTTGAATTGGTTGCTCCTTTTCTTTTTCTTTCCCTTGAGTACCTAAAGATAGAAAATTTCATATCATGGTACCCAAGGTCATTGGGTCCTCAAAAGTTAGACCTTTGGAAGCCAAGTCCAATTGGACTTAGACTTCCCCACATAATTTCTACTATGCACAACATTCGAAAAATAAGCATTCATATACATTTGTTTTTCATCCATGCTTGTGTCCTTTGGGCTCCAAATAGTGAAAATTTTGGGAGCCCTCATCCTATTGGGTGCATGCATGCTACGTTGATTTCTACGTGATGCATGTTGTGGATAGGCATAAGGAACATGATGGAATGGTGCACGACGAGAATTATTCATATGATGAGGTGGGTGAACATATGCATGTGTGGGAACACGTGCGTGAGGGTGTCTCACAAGGTGTGCACGTGCCCGAGAATGTGTTGCATAAAAATCATCATACGTGTGAGATGGTGGAGTAGGACGTGTGTTCCTACGTGGCATGGTATTGGTGTACATATAAGCATGCCCCTTCTTTGGAGGTCCACCCAAAGTGGGTTTCTTTCCAAAAGAGGGCGTGGACGAGGTGGAAGCACCATTGGTAGATGAACTACCAATAGAGTGTTTGCTACCACTCGTAGAGTCACCGGAAGTTGGCCTAACAAAAGTAGTGGCCGCTTTGGATGGACATCCCATCGTATACCCCAAACCAATGTGGTGAATGGCCGGAAGTAAGTCACTTAGGATTTTATCCAAATGGTCCTTACCCTTATTGAATCTATTGATTTGGCCTAATGTGTTCTCATATTTCTCTTTGAGAGAACGCATAGAAGTATCTAATGTGGATACTTGCGATGTGAGCACATAAACACGAGATTTAAGATTCTCGTTCTCAATACTCAAAGTCGAGTTTTGAGAAGTTAAATCCGCTATCCTATGTTCTTACGGATCATCTATGCTAACATGTTCAAGTTTAGATTTGAGATTAACAATCTCATTTCTTAACTCTTCAACAACGGTGTCGTTGTTGGTGATGATAGTCTTAGGCGAGGTTTGAATGCTAGCTAGGTCATCTTTTACTTTAGTATATCTATTTACTAATTTAGTGTATTTAGACCATAAATGAGAGTTAGCATCCCTAAGTTCATCCATAGTTACCTCATCGCCTTCGTCGTCGCTATCATCGGAGGAGGAAGATCCTTGATCATGCTCCTCTCTTGCCATGAAGCACATGTGCGCTTGCTCCACTTTCTCATCGTCCGAATCTCCGCTTGAGGAATCCTCGGAGTCGGTGAATGTTGCTCCGACAAGTCCCTTTTTGTACCCCTTTTTGTACTTCTTTGACTTATCGAACTTCGGCGCCTTCCACTTCTCATTTTGCTTGTTTTGAGGACAATCTGCTTTGATGTGTCCTGGCTTATTGCATTTAAAGCACAAAGGTGGAGAGGCGTTAGTAGAAGTAAATTTAGATTTTTGTTTGAAGTTACCCTTTCGGAAGAAGCGATTGAACTTCTTTGCCATAAGTGCAATGGATTCCATCTCCATTTCTTCTTCCGAGTCCTCATCATCGGTAGAGGTGGATGAAGCCGCCTTGAATGCAATTGCCTTTTTCTTAGGCACGTCTTGGTTCAAATATGACTTCATCTTCTCTTGTAACTTCACCTTGCTATCTTTGCATACCTCGTATGACATTAAAGTACCCATTAATTGAACTACGGTATACTTATTCATGTCATTACCTTCCTCGATGGCGAAGGTACGTTTCTCCCAAGAAGAAGGAAGTCCTTCGATAATCTTTGAGCACTTCTCCTTTTGAGTGTAGGACTTGCCGAGGGCCTCTAACTCGTTTATTATGTCAACGAAGCGAGCGTAATATTCCTTCATCTTCTCGCCCTGTTGCATATGAAACATTTCGTAATCTTTGTTTACGACTACGAGTTTAGAGTCTCTTACCCTACTCGTCCCTTCATGAAGAATGAGGAGAGAGTTCCAAATTTTATATGCACTCTTACATGTGCATATCTTATTGAAGTCCTCGGGCTCCAATGCGCATTGCAAGGCGTTCATTGCCTTGGCATTGCTTACCTCCGCGGCGACCTCCGCGGTAGTCCATTTCTCAACGTCTTCTCCTTCGGGTTCGATGTATTCCTTCATTGTGGTCCTCCATAAGGATGCACTCCGGAGGAAGGTCTCCATCTGGCACTTCCAGTACCCGTAGTTGGTACCGTTGAAGAATGGAGGCCTCGTAGAGGAATGTCCTTCCATCACCGAAGATGCTCCTTCACGGTTCCTGAAGGTGTCATAGTTGGAAGGTGGACGCACGGTCTTGTTGTCGTTGGCAGACATAGCTAAGTATCTGGCTCTGATACCAAATGTAATGCCCTACAAGCTACTGCACAAGTACTAGAGGGGGGGTGAATAGTACTTTAAAAATAACAAGGAGTATAATTCCAAATTAAAGTGCAAACAACTACCAAATCAATTTGCGGAAGCTTAAATTGAATGGCAACAACAAAATTAACAATGCTAACAAAAGTTGTTAATGGGTTCAGATCCACCCAAGTCTCCCCGACTTGTTCCCGGTGATCCTATGTCCCAACCACCCGGATCCCCTCCGGATACTTAGGTTAGAAACCCTAACCCAAGATTTCCACTATGAATATCTTGTGAAAAACCTTCACAAGATCAAATCATACATGCAAAAGCAATAGTGAATCCCACAACCCGGGATCACAACCTTCTCTCACATCCGAGAGAATCAACAAGCAATATAAAAGAGTTTATATGAAATAAACGATCTTACCACAAAATCCTATACCTTGAGTTTTTCTTACCCAAATAGGTGGAAGGAAGGATTTGAGGAAGATGAAGTCACCAAGTCCTAGCACCAAGGAAATGACCAGCAATAGGTGCCTAGGAGAGATTTGGAGACTTGGATCAAGCTAGGGCTTGAAGGGCTCACCAAGAACAAGCTTCTCTTTAGATGGATTCTAGATCTAGAATGAGAGAGAATGGGTTTCTTGTGAGGAAGAGAGCTTTGGAAGAGAGTGAGAATAGCTATCTCTTTTGAACTCAATGAATCTCTTAATGGCAGCTCTCACCTAGAGAGAAATGACCTAGGTTCGTATTTATAGAGTCCCATAAAAACAAGTTAGGTCATTCTCCAACGGATAGAAATCTGAGAAGACTAGTCGGTCAAAGAACAATCACTGACCGACTAGTTCATCAACTAGTCGGTCAGTCAATCAACATGGACCGACTAAGAGAGGAACTGGGAAGAGATAGAACTTCAAACCTAGAAATCTAGTCGGTCCAAGAAGACTTTCTGACCGACTAGTTTCACAACTAGTCGGTCAGTCAATGAACGTAGACCGACTAAGAGGCAAAATGAAATAGTCTGAATGCAAGTTGACTTAGTCGGTCCAAGAACAAAAGTTGACCGACTAGATTGTCAACTAGTCGGTCACCAAACGTTCTTAGACCGACTAACGATAAACAGTAGCTTAGGAGAAATTTAGAGTGAACAGTAAGTCACAACTAGTCGGTCAAAGAAGCATCACTGACCGACTAGTTCACAAACTAGTCGGTCGGTGAGTCAACGTAGACCGACTAACTGTAAACAGTAAAGTCCAAGAAATTAAGGAATCAAACTAGTCGGTCCAAGAAGAGTTACTGACCGACCAGATCACCATCTAGTCGGTCAGTACTCCTTCTTGTACCAACTAACATACACAAACAAGTCCGAATCGAAGCGCGACGCTTCGAGGAAGTAAGAATGAACTTATACTAAGATCCTAGAGCTACGATATGAGCGTTATGAAGATAGAAACGTAAGATATACTCAAGGCTTAACATTCTATAGATCGAAGCTAAAAGACTATAAATAAAACCTTATTAAACGGTCTTCGAGAGCTTCGATTAATTCTTCATGACTTCCAAAACGACGCAAGAGCTTCAACGAAGCTTTAGGCATGAATACGGGCTTTGGGAAGTGTTGAGATGTCGCTTTGAATGTTCTCGTGAATTTGGCGACGATCTCCAATACTGCGCTCACAAATTGTAAGTTCATGGATTATTTATGTTTGCTCATCATCAAAACCAAATCCGGGGAGTCCAATATTCAACAGATAAGTCCTGACTTATCTCACCATGTCTTGGAAACTCGTTTTCCACGAAAGTGACATCGCTCGACTCAAATTCAATTAGACCTCTTTTGTCTTCCTGACCAATGAAAACATAACCTTTGGAGTTTTCTGCGTATCGTATGAAGATACATTTCCTTCCCCGTGGCCCAAGTTTGCCATACTTATGGGAGGAAATATGTGTGTAGGATGCACATCCCCAAGGTTTTAAAATGTTTAATTCAGGAGACCTTTGGTTCCACAACTCATAAGGAGTGGAGCTAACTGATTTCGAGTGTACGCGGTTTAATATTAAAGCGACCGTCAATAATGCATCACCCCCAAAAGGTGATTGGCAAGTTAGCTTGCGCCATCATTGAACGGACCATTTCCATTAAAGTCCTATTTCTCCTTTCTGTAACACCATTTTGTTGAGGAGTATAAGGCATAGTTACCTGATGTACTATGCCCTTTTCATCACAAAGTTCCTTAAAACTTGTTGATTGATATTCACCTCCCCTATCGGTTCGCAAGACCTTAATCTTGCGATCTAATTGATTCTCCACTAAACTCATATAGTTTTTAAAGCAGGTTAATGCCTCACTTTTGTGGGATATCAAATAGATATGTCCGAATTGGGTGAAATCATCAATAAAAGTGATGAAATAGGACTTCCTGCGTCTTGTCTTGACATTCATCGGACCACATATGTCCGAATGGATGAGCTGTAATGGAACCTTGGCCCTTGTGTCGGTTCCAAACGGCTTGCGACAAGATTTCCCCACAAGGCAATGTTCGCAGGTTGACATATCGGCCTTTGAAACATTGGATAGAAAACCACGTTTGGCAAGTCTATCCATACGCGTTGGTCAAATATGACCAAGCCTTGCATGCCAACAAATTATATCAAACTCATAAGTCGAAGAATTTGCAATAAGGAAATTTTCATTACAATTAGAGGAATCATACATTGTACTTAATACAATAAATCCTTTAAATACATACCCAGTACCAATTAAGGAATTATTACAAGACAAGTCCACTTTACAATCATGAAAAAACCAGCTATAACCAAGACCCATTAACACGACCACAGATATTATATTCCTTCGAATATCTGGAGCGAAGAGAACATCATGAAGTAGGAGAGTGCGGCCATTGTCCAAGACTAGCTTGCAAGTCCCAACGCCTTTCACTTCAACACGTGTGTTGTTTCCTACATAGATCCACTTCGTTCCTTGGGGTATTCGGTGATACTCCACGAAGGACCGTCTGTCTCTTACTATGTGGTCGGTGGCACCTGAATCAATTATCCAAAATGGATTAGATTCCACAAGAAATATTGAACTAGAAACACATATGTAACTAGTATAATTACAAGTTACCTCGTCGCTTCCACTCGTACACGAACGAGCATAGTGACCGAGCTTGTTGCACTTAAAGCACTTGATCTTTTTCAAGTCTTTCTTCTTGTGCCATTTCTTGTGCCCACCCTTATGTTTGGGTTTCTTGGTAGACTCAGGTTGCTTATTACGTTCATTGGTAGACTTCGAACGATCTTTTCGTTTCTTTCCCCCGTGTGAGGAACTAGCAACCATGTGCACTTCTGCACTTGGCTTGGCAGCCGCAAGCCGCTCTTCCTCTAATTCGAGGTGCTTGGAAACATCGCTGAAGGTCTTGATGCTCTCATTATGAGTGATATGCATCTTCATTTGGTCCCACCCATTTGGTAGGGAACGTATGACTGCTTGGATTTGTTGCTCATCAGTGAGCACATGACATGCGTCCTTTAACTCTGAGATTAGATTCGCCATATGTCGTAGATGTTTCCCCATGGAATGATCTGGATGTTTCTTGTATAAATCAAATCTTATAGTTAAGGCGTGAAGTTTAGACACTGATGTGCCACCAAACTTCTCCTCTAGCTTGGACCATATGTCTATGGCTAGGTCATGCTCTCGGAAGATGCGCATTATGTCATCTGCCATACTGGACAGTAACGTAATGCGGGCTATCTTGTTCTTCCGAGACCAAGCATCAAAAACTTCCTTGTCTCGTCTGTGTTGGGTCGTAGTGCCCAACTCAGGTACAATCATTATGTTCTTCAGAGTTTCGAGCACTTCTTGCTCATCTAGAACGTATTGTATCTTGATGGACCATAGTTTGTAATTATCGCCGTTGAGTTTTTCACCTCTGTTTAACTCAGCGACGATATTCTTTGAAGCGGAAGACATTTTACTTTTAAAATGCTGCAAAAGACATAAAACCGAAGGTTTGATCAAAAACATTGCATAGAAAATTCTTAAAAAACATAATTCCCACTTGAAATGATAATAGAATATCCCATTTGGATAGTTCTAATTTCAACTCCCACTTGGAATGATATTTATAATTTGATAAGTTACTTTCGAAAAATATTGAAGACGTTACTCTAGAATCAGAAAGGTCACTACGTTTCCAATCACCATCTAGAGTAACTTTCAATATTTCCCCATCACTTTATCAAATAATAGTACTCTTATAGTACTTTACAGCGGAAAAGCGTTGTTGAAAACGTATTTTTCAAAACGTGTATTTTAACCTAGTACCCTTATGATACTAGCGAAATATTCGGCAATCCCTGGCCATTGCGGGGTTGAGCCGTTGTCGTGCCAAGGCCGGATCCCCCTTGAGGGGATTTTTCTGCAAGCCATTGTCGCCGGCTCCCGTATGGATCCAGGCGCTTCTCCCCGTATAGGAGAATTTTTCCACAGATGACTGTCGTTGGCCCCGTATGGGCTAGCCATGCATGTCACATTCATGCAAGCCCTCCCAAAAAACAGGGTCAACCGGGGCTCGGCACTGGCCGAGACCGGCCAATGCCAGCCAAAAGTCCCTCACTGGTCGGCCAGGGCCTCTGCCCTGGCCAGCCAGGGGCCCTGCCCCCCCCGGCCAGGGCCTCTGCCCTGGCAGAGGCCAGGGCGTCGGCCCTGGCCTCTGCCAGGGCCGACAGGGCCCTGGCCGGGCCCTGGCTCCCGACCAGTGCCCTTTGGCCCTGGCCAAGGCCAGCCTGGCCAGGGCCCCCTGGCCCTGGCCGGCCAGAGCCGGCCATGGCCCTTTGGCCTTGGCCGGCCATGTCCCATATGGCCATGGCCGGCCACCCCCTTGTATGGGGTTGCCGCACACACTCCCCCCCCCCCCCCCGGCGGGGTGGTTTTCGTTGTCATTTGGCCGTAGCCAACCCCCTCCGCATGGGGAGGGTGGATGCATTGCCTCCATTGCCCATTTGGCCATGGTGATCATGCACCAAAGGTCATCTTCTCCGATGGGAATAACCACCATCTTCTTCTCTGATGAAGCACCCGTTCGTCGAGAAAGTAGTTATTCTCTAATGGCCGTGTGCCAAAAATAAAAAATAACATACTCTAAAGTTCGCAAACTACACGCTCCACATGAAGAGAGCACACATTCTCAATTGAATGGGGACTCAGCATCCATGAAGAGTGCGAGCTTGGCAATATGAACGGTCGGTTCTTCCTGTCACGGAGAGTTCCTGCCATATCCGTAATGACAGAAGACCCTAACGTGAAAAGAACAACCGCTGCGTTCTCTTCGTCACGAAGCGTTCCTACCATATCCATAATGGTAGGATACCCATTCGTGAAAAAGACAACGCCTCGTTCATCGGTTCGACGGGGCGGCGGTTTGACCGGGGCGAACCCGTATGGCTCTGATACCAATGTAGGATCCTGTCAAAACAACGTTAGGATCGAATAACATAGACTTACGCTTGCGTATGCAGCACCGTAGTCTCTGAACTTCACCCTCGGATTCTCCACAATGGTCGGTACTTCGTCACGGAGGATCGAAGCAGAGTTTCACCGCCTAAATCTCTATTTAGAAGAGGATTTTAATGGAAGGGAGAAGAAGAACATAAGATGCCTTTTGCAAACTTATGGCATGGAAAGTGTGTTATGAATGCCTTACCCTTGGGTCCTATTTATAGGCTTTAGGGGTAGTTATTGTAGGAAATAATTAAATATAAGCTTATTAGCCTATATTAGCACATTCATTTATCCTCTTCTTCATTCACTTATCAAGTGCCTTTATGCACTTATAAAGTGGACTTTTTCCACTTATCGAGTGGCTTTTTCCACTTATCGAGTGGTCCTTTTCACACGAGAAAAGGTTCCCTCCGCGTACGCTTTCGTGCACACGACATCTGAGATCTGTATACCCACATACATCCCCTCATGGGTGTATTCATGTTGTCCATATCCAACAGAATGACCATCGGAGTTGTGTAGAGGAAGTAGTCGATGTCCCCGTGGAAGTAGTCGGTAGAAGTTGCTCACTAAAAGTGATCTCATTTTCTGCACAGGAGGAACTAGCTGCCCAACTTGGTGTCACTGCATCGGGGATGAAGTCACGGTCGGAACGCCGCAAAAGGTGCTCAATTTGGATCTCTAGAACTCAAGTTATTGATGAAAATGTGAAGAGTGTACATGGGTTTATATAGGATTGAGCTTAACGAGTTTGGTTACTGTTCCAAGGGATCCGCCATGAGGCGGCTCGAGGGTCAAACCCGTGTTAAATTTGCTGTCCGCAAAGTCGGCATGTCGGCAGCCGTTGTATGAACAGTACCGTATGTCGATTTTTCAGTGTATTTCTGACGTATTCCACCGTATTTTGGCATCAAATAAATCCCAAAAATTCTGAAAAAATTCTCAAAAATCCCAGAGCTGCATATTTACATGTTAGAATTGTTTCACCTCATTTCATCACTTGTATAAAAATTTCCTTCTTTGTATACTTTGTTTTTCCTCGTATTTCCCCGTATTTTGACTTCAAACAATTTCCATAATTCCTGAGAAAATTCCCATGATGTTTATAGGCTATAATTAACACTGGGATATAGTTTCATAACTATACTTCCTTGTTTGATCAGATTTCGTAATTCCAAATGGAATTTTAGCCTTGTATTTCAACGTACTTGAGTACGTACATGTGTAACCTGACCAAACCTCACTGTCACACTGCATAGAGACCTGAGACACACTTAACACACATATTAGAAAAATTCAGTAGAGTTTGTTATCATCAAACATAGTCTAGGAGGTTGTTTTCAACAATCTCCCCCTTTTGATGAGAACAAACAAAACATTAAGATTACATCAAAAACGTGTGAAGTGTGTGAAGTGTGAAGCATGAAATTTTGAGCATGAAATGGCAAAATGATTAAGCGTATGCTCCCCCTATTTACATGCTCCCCCATCTCTGATCATGATGTAACATTGTGTTCATGTCCCATTCCCAATCTTAATATATATCTCCCCCATTGTTTTCATCAAAAGAGAGCAAATAGCATATGATGAATGGAAAATTAAACATTATAAAGCATAACAAAAAGCAATACATCGATGACCACAATGAATAAATAAGCAATAAGCACTAAATCATAACTAGCAGAATTCATCTCCATGCTCCAGTGTGATGATCAAAAGTTTAGTACATATGGAAATGTAATAAGGAATACAGCATGTCATTTCCAACTTTTCAACTGAATATATGAACATCAAAGATTGAGTGTCCCCTTCTCATGTAATATAAGTTCAAGTTACCAATTCCAAACATGACCGATAAGGATTTTTAAATGTGAAATGGCAGTGCTTGACGGACTTAACACCAACGCTAAGAAAATGACATTTATAGCATAAGTTGGATGTCCGAGGGTAGTATCAAGGACATGGATCGTATCCATTTTTCATACGAAGCTCTGTGTATATATTTTTATGACACTTGTCTTGTTATTCTTTATACACGTATATATATTTTGATGAGAGCTTTTCTTTTTACCCATGCCTTGAAACATCATATCCCATTAGTTAAACATAAATTATTCCACCAACAACCACTTTTCCTATTCAATATTTCAAATCCATATCAAAAACATTTTGATCTGTGTAAGTGTGATTTGAAGATGAAAAACTTTAGTTACTCATTAATGAATATAACCTAATGAAGCATGTAGTCTTTGAATGCAAGCATTGTTAAGAATATAATATTCAAAATCCATAAAGCATATATTTTGCATCAAAGATGTTTCTGATGAAAAGTGCAAAAAGAGGAGATAGACATTCCATTTTCCCTTTCTTTTTATATTTTTTTTTTTCATTTTTTTTTCCTTTTTATAGCACACCACACAAAAAATATGAAAGCACACCAAATAAAATAAAAGCACACCAAAAAGTATTTCCACTCTAAACATGATCAATAATGCCCAGTTCTAGACGTGGACGACAAAAGCGATCTTCTGGCAAAGGTTTTGTAAAGATATCTGCCAACTGAGAATCAGTAGAAATATATTCAATGGATACATCCCCTTTTGCCAAATGGTCTCTAAGAAAATAATGTCTTACGTCTATGTGTTTTGTCCGAGAGTGATGAACAGGATTGTTAGAAAGATCTATAGCACTCTTACTATCACATCTTAATGGAACTTTTCTAAGATCCAAACCGTAGTCAGACAGGGTTTGCATCATCCAAAGTACTTGGGCACAGCAACTGCCAAGGGCAATATACTCAGCTTCAGTAGTGGATAAAGCAACACTGTTCTGCCTACGACTAGACCAAGAAACCAATGAATGTCCTAGCATAAAACATGTTCCACTAGTGCTCTTTCTATCAATCATACTACCAGCATAATCAGCGTCAGCAAATCCAATTAAATCAAATAAACCACATGAAGGATACCAAAGGCCTAAAGATGGTGTGTGAATCAAATACCTAAAGATCCTTTTTATGGCAATTAAGTGTGACTCTTTTGGACAAACTTGAAAACGTGCACACAAACATACAGCAAACATTATATCGGGCCTAGACGCTGTTAAATAAAGGAGAGAGCCAATCATACCTCGATAAAGCTTTTGATCCACGTCGATTCCTTTTTCATCTTTTTCCAACTTCGTCGTGGGACTCGTGGGAGTTCCAATTCCTTTTGCCTTCTCCATCCCAAACTTTTTCAATAGTTCTCTTATGTACTTGGTTTGCGATAGGAAGATGCCTTCTTCAGTTTGCTTCACTTGGAATTCCAAAAACTACTTCAGTTCTCCAACAAGGCTCATCTCAAATTGATCCTGCATGACCTTCTCAAACTTTTGACATAAAAGATCATCAGTAGCACCATAAATAATATCATCAACATAGATTTGTACGATGAGAAACTGATTATGATCATGTAAAATAAAAAGTGTGTTGTCTGCACTACCCTTTTTAAAATCATTTTCCAAAAGATAAGCACTAAGGCGATCAAACCAAGCTCTAGGAGCTTGCTTAAGACCGTATAACGCTTTTTGAAGTTTAAAACATGATGTGGAAAATCATGACTTTCAAAACCAGGGGGTTGTTCAACAAACACATCTTCTTTCAGGTACCCATTCAAGAATGCACTTTTAACGTCCATCTGTTTAAGCTTGAGTTTCTTATGACTTGCAAAGGCTGGTAAAATTCTTATAGCTTCCAATCTAGCAACTGGTGCAAAAGTTTCATCAACATCTATGCCTTCAATTTGATTATAACCTTTAGCAACCAATCTAGCCTTATTCCTGATTACTCTTCCAGATTCATCAAGCTTGTTTTTATATATCCATTTGGTACCTACAATAGGATAATCTTTGGGTCGTGGCACTAAAGTCCAAACATTATTTCTATCAAATTCATTCAATTCATCATGCATAGCCATTACCCAACTTTCCTCAATCAAAGCAGATTCAATTGTCTTTGGCTCAATTTCGGATATAAAATCCCCATGAATGCATAAAGCACAAAGATTACTATAAGAGGACCGAGTTCGTATACCTGCTGTGGGTGCTCCAATGATCAGTTCAGGTGGATGGTTTGGATTGTATCTCAGCACTCCTCTGTTCAGTGGTTCTTCCTCTTGGTTCTCTTCTTTTTCAGTAGGTTCTTGTGCTTGACTTGGTTCAGCAGTGTCCCTTGCATCGCTATCATTCTTTGCAATTGCATCACCTTTAGTTTCCCTGCAATTCAAAGAATTATTTTCAGTTTCATCAAATTTAACATTAATTGATTCAACAATAGTCAAAGTGCGTTTATTATAAATCCTGTATGCTTTGCTCCTTGTCGAGTATCCTATAAGCACTCCTTCATCTGATTTGGATTCAAATGTACCAAGTTGATCTCCAATGTTTAATATGAAACATCTGCATCCAAATACTCTAAAATATGAAATATTAGGAGTCTTTCCATGCCAAAGTTCATAAGCAGTTTTCTTTATTATTGGTCTTAGCATGACTCTATTACAAACATAACAAGCAGTATTTATTGCCTTAGCCCAAAAAGACATAGACAATTCATACTCATTCAGCATAGTTCTAGCCATTTCTTTTAGAGTCCTATTCTTTCTTTCAACTACTCCATTTTGTTGCGGTGTTCTAGAAGAAGAAAATTTATGCAAAATTCCTTTTTCTAAATAAAAGTTTTCAAAGATTATATTTTCAAATTCTCCTCCATGATCACTTCTGATTTTTATAATTGAAAGATTTTTCTCATTTGAAACTTGATTGCAAAAGTTTTGAAAGTTTTCAAAAGAGTCTGACTTTTTGGCTAAGAAATAAACCCATGTAAATCTTGAAAAATCATCGACCAAAACCAAGCAAAACCTCTTTCCTTTTAAACTAGCAACATCAGTTGGTCCAAATAGATCCATGTGAATTAATTCTACGATACGTGTAGTTGCTATTTCCCTCATTCCTGTAAAGGTAGATCGAGTTTGCTTACCTTTCGTGCATGCTACACACAACTTACTATTCTCGTATTTCTGATGTGGCAGTCCTCTTACTAGATTTCTGTTCTCCAGTTTCTGCAACAATTTTACTCCAGCATGTGCCAATCTTCTGTGACACAGTGTTGCCTCGTCTTCCCTGCCAATCAAACATTTAGCTATTGTTAGTTCTTCAATAAAAAGTGTATAAACATTATTTTTCCTATTAGCTGTACTCAAAACATTACATGTGACAGTATCAATGATTTTACAAAATCTAGCATCAAATACCACGTTCATACCTTTGTCACAGAGCTGGCTAATAGAGATGAGGTTGTGTTTAAGATTTTCAACCCATAGGACATCCTTCAGTTGAAAAGGGTCGTTACCTACAACACCCTTCCCAATTACCTTGCATTTACCGTTGTCCCCAAGTGTAACACTTCCTCCTTCTTGTTTTACGAGACTAAGGAACTTGTCGTAAATACCTGTCATGTGTCTTGAGCAGCCAGAATCCAAATACCACTCACACTTTTGTTCTTAGCCAAGATGTGCACCTATACATAAGAAAAACAGGACATGTGTGACCTAGGCAACCAAATAGGTCCACGATGGTTAGTGAAAGTGCCTTTAGGAACCCATACTTGTTTAAACTTGATTTTCTTGTTTCCATACAAACAGTTCCTATATGAATGATCAATAGAACCACATGTATAACATTTAGCATAAGCAGGTTTCCTTTTAACAACTTTGTTGTGAACAATCTTCTTTTCATCGTAATGATTTCCATATCCAAGTCCTTATCTATTGTTTCCATGTGATTGATAACCAAGAATGATGTCGAGAGATTTCTTTCCTACACCAAATTTCTTAATACTCAATTCTAAATCAGAGATCTTGGATTTTAGATAGAAGTTTTCATTCACAAGCATGGTACTTTTACTAATAAAGGCCTTTTTATTTTGATCTTCATTTTTCTTAAAGTTTTCAACTTTCTTTTCAAGACTCACAATCTTTTCTTTGGACTTGCTTTCTTCTAGTTTTAGCATGGCACAAGATTCACATTTAGGAGTTTCATGCAAACTAGTTTTTCCTTTTAATTTTGAAATTGTAGCTTTAAGATTCTCAATCTCAGTTTTCATTTTATCTTCATTTTGTGAAATATGAAAATTATCCTGCTGTAATTCAAAGTTGGTTTCTTTTAAGGATTCTACAGAGGATTCTAGATTAGTGATCTCTATGTTCATATTTTCACAAATGTTCATCAGTTCTGATAGAGAGAATTCGTGTACCTCTGATTTTGTTGAATCGATGTCTCCAACTAGACATAAGGATGAGTGAGCAACTTCTTCTTCTGGTTCATCCTCGTCATCGTCATCCCACGTCACAGCAAGTGATCTTCCTTTTGATTCTGTCGGGGCATCCTTCAAAGTAGGACAATTCTTCATGAAGTGTCCCTGTTTTCTGCATTTGAAACACTGTACAGACTTAGTAGTATTCTGTTCAGAAGAAAAGTTTGAAGGATTAAACTTATTAAAACGATTGAACCTTTTTGACATTTTAGACTTTCCCTGCGACGTTTTGATGTATCACTTGAAGCCTCTGACCATCAGGGCTTGCTCATCATCAAGATCATCGTCGCTTTCTTCAGCTTTGAATGCTATGGACTTTGCAGCTTTGGCTTCTCCCTTTTCCCGTGACTCGATGGTTTTCAGTTCCAACTCATGGGACATCAGGTTCCCAATCAAATCATCCAAGCTCAGTTTGGAGAGATCTCGAGCTTCTTGGATTGTAGTAACCTTTGGACGAAAAGTACTTGGCAAGGCTCGAAGGATTTTTCTTACCAGTTCCACGCTTGGGTACGTCTTTCCAAGTGCCTTTGAGTTGTAGACGATGTCTGTGAATCTTGCATACATGTCCTTGATCGTCTCTGCAGGTTTCATGTGGAAGCCATCGTATTCCGTGCTGAGAAGCGCTAGTCTGGATTCCTTGACTTGAGATGTTCCCTCGTGTGTTATTTCCAGAGTACGCCAAATTTCCTGTGCAGTTAAACAATGGGAAACACGATTAAATTCAGTTTTATCGAGTGCACAAATTATTGCATTCATTGCTTTTCCATTTAATGAAAACAATTTTTTATCATTGTCATCCCATTTATCTTCAGGTTTTGGGATTTCAATATCTTCAATTATCAAAATAGGCGATGTATATCCATTAGCAACAATCTTCCAGACATCATAATCAGCAGACACTAAATATATTTTCATCCTAGCTTTCCAGTACGCAAAATCAATCCCATTAAATTTTGGGAGTCTGACAGTGGATTGACCTTCAGCAAATGCTGAATCATAAAGACTCATTGTAAACTAGACTTAAGTGGTCAAGCCTGGTGCTCTGATACCAATTATAGGATCTAAATAGGGCCTAGAGGGGGGGTGAATAGGCTGATGACCAAATTATCGCAAGATAAAAATTATTAAGTCTAAATAAAAACAGATAAGAAAAAGGAATAGTAAAGCAGATAACACAACAACCAGATCAAGCAGATGACTCAGAAGATTTACGTGGTTCGGTCTCCCAAGACCTACATCCACCCCAGAACAACATCACTAAAATTGTTTATTTAAGCAGTTACAGTCACACAAGATTAAAGCCCCAACTTTAACCACTCTGACTAACCCTAGCTCACCAAAGCCCAAAAAGAATAACAATAATATGATGCTCTCCCAATCCGATATGTCCCAACAACTCGGATTACCCAAAACTATTTTGCGGAAGAAAGTGTAAAACCCAAAAAGCAACGACATATACAACAACGTATTCAAAAAAAATAAAAGATCAAGAGTTTAGAAAGCTCATTTGTGAAGATCCATCTGGTGGTCGTCTTTCAGCATGTCAGTAGCTTCGCAACGCTTCTTACGGAATGACCATCGGAGTTGTGTAGAGGAAGTAGTCGATGTCCCCGTGGAAGTAGTCGGTAGAAGTTCCTCACTCAAAGTGATCTCATTTTCTTCACAGGAGGAACTAGCTACCCAACTTGATGTCACTACATCGGGGATGAAGTCATGGTCGCAACGCCGCAAACGGTGCTCAATTTGGATCTCTAGAACTCAAGTTATTGATGAAAATGTGAAGAGTGTACATGGGTTTATATAGGATTGAGCTTAACGGGTTTGGTTACTGTTCCAAGGGATCCGCCATGAGGCGGCTCGAGGGTAAAACCCGTGTTAAATTTGCTGTCCGCAAAGTCGGCATGTCGGCAGCCGTTGTATGAACAGTACCGTATGTCGATTTTTCAGTGTATTTCTGATGTATTCCACCGTATTTTGGCATCAAATAAATCCCAAAAATTCTGAAAATATTCTCAAAAATCCCAGAGCCCCATATTTACATGTTAGAATTGTTTCACCTCATTGTATCCCTTGTATAAAAATTTCCTTCTTTGTATACTTTGTTTTTCCTCGTATTTCCCCGTATTTTGACTTCAAACAATTTCCATAATTCCGGAGAAAATTCCCATGATGTTTATAGCCTATAATTAACACTGGAGTAGAGTTTCATAACTATACTTCCTTTTTTGATTAGATTTCGTAATTCCAAATGGAGTTTTAGCCTTGTATTTCAACGTACTTGAGTACGTACATGTGTAACCTGACCAAACCTGACTGTCACACTGCATAGAGGCCTGAGACACACTTAACACACATATTAGAACAGTTCAGTAGAGTTTGTTATCATCAAACATAGTCTAGGAGGTTGTTTCCAACAATGACATGGCAGTTTAATGAATGGATGCAACAACTGAGACAATGCAATAAGTATGACATGGCAGCAAGTATAACATGGCAACAAGTACGACATGACAACAAGTATGACATGGCGGAAAGTATAACATTCACATGGATTTTTCCAAGTCAAGTAAACATGTCGTGCTCAGAGTTTACGCCTTACAGCTGAAGTGGCTGTATGGGCACACTTCTACGTTGAGTAGTCTCTTAACCCAACCCCTCCACGTGTAATCGGGCATTAGCTTTTGACCAACACATGTAGCCCACTTCTGGACGACGAGCCAGGAAATATATTTGGCATAGGGTTGTGCCTGCAATGCAGGTGCCTAGCCTCAACAAGTCGAGCATTGGCTTTTGACCAACACATGTAGTCTGCTTCTGGATCACGAGCCAGGAAGTATATTTGGCATAGGGTTGTGCCTGCAATGCAGGTGCCTAGCCTGAACAAGGAAGTACGTAGCGTGTGCTACGAATGAAACATTCAAACATGGATGACATGGCATGGCAAGTTATAATTTAAGTGCGTACAGATAAGGAATTTAAACGTGACAGGCAGAGCACAAGAAAAGAGCATGCAGTTATGAAAATTTAAACGTGACAGGCAGAAATGCATGAATGACATGGCAGTGTGACAGATCTAGCTTTGTTGTCAAGCTAGATCTTAAAATGGCGTCTAGGCGAGTATCATTTCGTCGTCTAGTCTCTTTTACGCCTAAAACTAGAAATGGCCTAAAGCACGGCCTAAACAAAGAACTGGCAAGTTTCACTTGCCTGAAAAGGGACGTGCTGATAGTCACAAGATCAAGGAGTCCAGTTCTGCCTACGTGCCCAAACACCAATCATCACACCAACCTACAGTCACGTATTCATTATCTTCAATTAGTGAATTAACCAGCACAATGAAATTACAGTTTTTATCTTGTTAACATGCGGTGTGGGTTCCTACGGAGAGAGACTTACCTCAACACGATGCGAGAGCTACTCTGACGTCGGGTAGCGACGTCAGGGATTGAATTCAGGTTTCACGAACGGTACGGAACGACGGGTTCTCTGTTGATAGAAATACGCGCACTAATAAGTTCGTGACGATGGTCAAAATAATTGGACAAGTCCTAAAACATCTAGTGACCCAATTTTAATAAGTTCTCTGTCCTATGATGGGTTTATAACATTATTAATGAACGCTAAATAAACTATCAGGTTATCCACATCACGCTGCTAATACAAAAATATCCAACAATAGGAACTAGCAACCTAAGCTAACACGTTAACCAGAAATTGTGTCAACAAGTTATCGGCCCTATAGTTTTAGCGTTTTAACATCATTTATTAAGTCCATTAGGTAAACATCGATTATTAAGGTCACTAGCAGGCAAACACCCAATCATAAGTCCGTTCGTCATGTATATACGGTTCCAGACTAATAACAAAAGTTGTAAACGTGTTATCATGTACGTTACTAATTGTAACGAGGGGATGATCTCATGAAGCTTCCGGGAGTCGTCGTTAGTCGACTACGGCTAACAGGACGTTGCTAAGCATGGACAGCTGCTAGATGGAAGTTGCAGCGGTACGAGGGGAAGGTCGACAACACCTCGGGGGTTGCCGTGTGTTGCTGCCGCATGGGAGACGATCACAGCTACTGTCGGCGGCTGAGGAACATCGAGGTGGCACTGCAGAGCTAAGACAGCACTGCTACAGTGCGTGGGGGTCGAGCAGCACCTGAGAATAGTGCCGGCGGATCGCTGTCGTGCTAGGACAGTGCTTGGTGGCGTTGTCACCGGCCATCTCCGGTGGGAAGTCACCGAGAAGGGGCAGACGGGGGTCTCGTCGTGCGGGCGTCGCCTGACATCACCGTGGACAGCGCTTGGCAGCGCAGCTGTGCGTGGGGCAACACCTGGAAGATGTCAGCGCCGCAGAGCTGCGGCAGGGCGGTGCCTGAATCCGACGAGAGGGAGGGCCAGACGAGGAGAGGGGGTAGGTCGCCGGCGGGAATGGGTAAAGGTCGGGGTTCGGGATTTGTTGAGGGATGAACAGAAAGCGGTGCTTGGAGATTTAAGTTGCGTGAACAAAATTTCTGGGGCGGCGGCTTGCTGAGTTGTTGGCTGAGAGAAGAATACAACCTAGTTAATTTTTATAGGAGGGGCTAGGTCACGTGGAAGCTTGGTTAGTTAGGGTTGAATATATATAGCTTTAGGATATAGCAGCACGTGAGCTGCCCAGGGGTTTACTATTTTGAAATGAAGTAGGCACTAGGTTTAGCCTTAGGGTTTAAAAATATTAGAATGTGTGAAGGGGTCAGCACGTGAGCAGTGCGTGAGTGTCCTTGGGTTATTGGTCTAGGGTAAAAAAATATGTTTTAGTATTAATTATTATAACAATTTAGCCTCTCTCTCTTGTGTTTAGTGTGTGCGCGTGACAGGTGAGGGGCCAAGGGGTTTTAACCTGAGGCTATGTCAACATATATTGGGATGTGTATTAAAAAAATATTAGGGATTAGAAGCCAAATGAAACTTGGGGTTAAACCAATATTTAAACTAGGGAAAGTGAAAGTGGGTCAAACGAGGCTCGAAAAATTGTAAGATAAATATTGGGGTGACCGTACCGACGAGAGAAACAAAACAAAGAAGACGGATCACAATTTCGACGACGAGGAACGAAACTAAAAATAAAACGTCTCACGACAAAAGTGAAAATCGCGACGTCTCATCAAACAAAGTCAAATCGTGAGAGAATGACCCGTGAAATGATGTTTCAAATTAATTCCACAATTTAATATTCTTCGAGAGGGTCACAACGGCATATTACACTATAGGGTTCGGATGCAGACAAAGCCTAAAATAAATACGTGCACGAACAAGACTACTTACGCGTAAAGCGTATAAAGGATACGGGGTCTAAAGGCGACAGTAATTCCAAGTTGGGCACACGTCGGGGGTCAGCTTGCTAAGGATGCAACCAAGGTGCTACGGCCCTATCGACTCAACGACACGACTCACACACAAGGCAACAAAACCAATCAGGTACCCGAAATTGCTATACGCACAGCCGTATTACGAATAGTGAGTACCGGCCGTTACAGGCCCACTACGCACTGCTGTAGAGTACCTGTAGTATTCCAGATAACAAACACAAACTCAAAAGGGACAACAGCTCAACCTGGAAATATAATTAAACCAATGGTACATGTAACACACGACTAACCGAAGTTAACATCATTAATACATGTCTCACATATACAACATGATCCCACAAATTGCTAGAGTACAATAACACCGCCCAACACTCTCTTACTCTATAATGACCTCAACTCCAACCAACAGGACTAGTGGGTCTCCAACTCCACGAGCCAACACCTGAAAAATATCAACGGGACACGTCACAGCGTGACCCAGTAGGATATCCAAACCCAACTCACATGGTGTACAAAAATGCAATACACTAAGTACCAAACGGGAAACTAACTCATAGCAGATCACGGTAAATTCATATGAAAATGTAATTAGTTTCATTAACAAAACACGTACCTGCGACAAGAGGGCGGCCTGCAAAGCAAAGTGAGTACGACATATAAAGAAACTGGAACTTATCGTTACAACCTTTGGGCTACAACATATATTTCAAGCTTTAGGCCATTTAGCATTCTTAGCAAATTTAAAGCATTCCCTAACCACTTATGACGACTCTAATAACCAACATATGCCTAAGATGGGAACTTGTCAAGCATTAGTAAATTTAGCCCACCTTCCAAGGAAGGATTTAATCCGTGACAAGATCAAATAATTGAACATCTAACATGAGTGGGTAATGATGTAATCATGCTACACATAAGTTTTCACACATGCTAACTTTAATTAAGAAGACCAAGAAGGGTTCCCTCTTTTGCATAATTGGGCCAAGTACTTAAGGAAGGAACTATCTTTTCATTTATAATTCTGATAAATACATTTTCCTTAAAATATGGAAATTTTGAAGGAAGTAACAAGTAGAATTTGGGTAGTATTCCTAGCTTAAGTTTCTAATACTTCGGATGTCATGGAATTCTTAAAAAAATTCGGCAGAGTTTCTCTTGTATTTATCAAGTTTCCAAATACAACATAAATAGAATTTAAAAGAAAACAAGGTATAATCATAACACCAACAACACCAACAACACCACCAACACCACTACAAATATCGACACAGCCTCGTTCTTAAGAAACTTTAGTAATCGCACCAATACCAACACCAAGTTCATGAGTAATATCACCAAGTTCATTAGTAATACAACATTAGTAATATCACCAAGATGTAACATAGTAACATCACCAAGATGTACCAACCAAGCAATGAGCAATAAGAAATTGTCCCAACATAAGCATGCTTACAAAAGATAGTATCTTAGCAACATTGGGTAACCCACCTAGGGATTCACACCAAGATGCTCACTTCAATAATTTTTGTAACCAAAATGCAACCATAACAACTTCTTAAGTGCAAGCAAAATAGGATTTCCTCTTAAGGGTGCAACTATAGAACAATCACCAAGGGGTCTACATGAAAGTCATCCAATTTATGTTAGATTTCACAAAAGGGGATTTTTGTCATATTTAGGTAGGAAAGTTCCAAGTTTAACACACAACATAACTTCCTTTTACAAAATGATCTACCTCGTGAACATATGTTAACACTAAAATTTCCTAACAATAACCTTGAAAATCTTTCCTCTCTCTCTTTTTCTATAATTCATGTGAGGGAACATCCTACCACAACTATTACACAAATTCCTAAGTGATATTCACTATAAAGGGTAAAGAAATCCCACCCCTGTGAAGTTGGGTTCCTACCTCAATGAGGAACCCACATTGGGACCTCAAGTATCACTACTAACAATAGCAACAAGAATAACAATATTTGTAAACAACTAACAAACTACACCTTCCAACATACCTCCATTCAAGCACAAAATACATCCATGGCAACATTCATTCTCAAAAGTTAACCATCACATACATCCAACCACAAAGCACCCAAAAATGCTAAATGATGTCATGATGCATATGATGCACAAGTAATGCGATGCAATGCAATGCAATGGGATCCCATGAATGAGCCGGCGTGCAAGTGTATCGTGATTTCTACTCTGATATCAACGTGGTGCCACCACCACGTGGAGCCACCTAATGGATCAAGAGGTGGCCAACGGTGTGTTCACCCGCCTCCTACCGCGGCACTTTGTCCATACCCGTGCACTCCACCTCGTGTCATATTCACGTCATTTCACCATCATTCCATATTGCGCATAAAACCAACAACACATTGCCGATCTCCCCTTCTCGATTCATTTTATATGAATCTTATTATCGTACTAAACAAAATTGAAATAAAAGCTTCCAACTTTCCAAAGGGGAACAATTGCACCAAAGAGAACAACTTAACATAATTAATGGAATGAGGCAACCAAGGCGACATGAGCTAAAACCATAGCATCAAATAATTTCAACACCACATTTAAGTTCAACACACATTTAAGTTCAACACAACAAAAAGTGAAAGGTTAAAGCATCCAACAATTTTAACAAACAACAACTCAATATGTCACGATGGTCCATGTAAATAATGAGGTCATATTTCATTCACATTTCATAAAGCGTTCCGTTTTATTTTCTTTTCATAACTTCTCCTTACCAACACGATACCGAGGAACTAGGGTGCACCAACATCCTAGGCCGAATTGATGGGTAGCTTCAAGCCCCCAATTATATCACTTAATCATGGTCGATTTCACCATTAAACTCATTATTGCACAAATCCATACCCAAATCCACCTCCAAATTCATTGTTCACACACTTCATATTAGTCACACGAAGGAAGTTGAATAAAAACATCCAACATGTAAAATGAGAACTATTGCACATAATTAGTAAAACATAATATTCAAGAACCCATCTTTATCACATATTCTTGGCCAATTACACATCTCAATTTATAGTTCCCATATTTCACTATGTTCATACAAGGAAAGAAAATGAGTCATAAATTTCCAACATTCAAAATGAAAGCAACTTCTCATAATTAGCGACAATCACTCAAGAACAATATCAACATAAACATAGCAAATTGTGGTATTATATAATTCATTACACCATAACTTAACAACTATCCATAGTCAATTCCTCATAAGCATTTCATTATCAAATAATTCATGTGTACCATGCAAAGAAATTAAGTAATAAGGCTTTCAACAATCAAAAAGAGAGCAATTTTGCAAATTTATTGAAGCAAGGCATTCAAGATCAATATGGAACCTATTTGTAGCATCAATTAATTTAAACATCATTTAAATTCAAATTAGAATGCACCATATCAAAATTTGCCACAAACCCTAAAATTGCAACTTTGAACTCAAAATGAAAATGAATGAAACATATGAGTAGGGTTGGAATCCTACCTCAAATCAAGGAGATATCCACCAAATCCAAGAGGAACCCACCATCTACAAGCTCCAAGCCCTAATCCTCTATCAATTAGATGACATCCCCCTCTAATACCATGAAATTATCCATGAACCCATCATCCACCTCCAAATTCCCAATTCTCCTCTTCATATCCAAGCCCTAATCAAAGCCATCTTCCAATTTTCCAATCTCAAACCCTAAATTCAAATTTTCCACCATGAATCCATCTTCAAGCTCCCAAGAATCCCAAACCCTAGCTTTCTCCTCTTCTCTTCCTCCTTCCTCTTTCTAATTCTCTTCCAATCTCTTCCTATCTTCTACTTCTTCTTCTTTTTGTTTTGCCTGGAAAATTTCGGCCAGCAAGAAAGATGGGGGTGAGGGGAAATTTCGGCCATGGGGGAGGAGAAAACTTGGAGAAGATGAAGGGGGAAAGGAGAGGATGGCTAGGGCTTACTTCTTTCCTTCTTCCTTCCTCCTTTCTTCTTCTTTTTCCCATTTCCTCTCCATCTTCCTCCCAAAATTTCGGCAGCAAAAGGGGCTTTGGGATTTCGGCCTGGGCTGGGGAAAACGGAGAGAGGGGGAAACGCATTTCACTAAGGAGATGGAAAGAGGAGAAGTGAGTATTTACAAGTTTGCCATTCTTCATCAAAAATATCTCTCCTCTCTTCTAATATCCATGCCCAACAATCAAGCCCAAAACCAAAAACCCAACATCTAACTTAAGCTACTAAAATTTAGCTAGGCCCAAACAATGTTAATAACAATAATAACAACAATATAATCTTAATGCTAATAATAATTATAGGCCTGAAGAAATATAATAATAACAATCCAACACTAACAACAATATTAATAACAACATCCAACATCAATCCTCCACCAGTAGTAACAATAATAATATCATTCATTACCAATAGTTTCACTAAAATAATACCTTTAGAATGCCATCACTAAGCACACCAATAAACACTAATAACATCCAATACAACCATATAATTATTCACGTAGGAAATTACTACGCATACAACAAAAGTACTAGTCACACACAAATTACTATATTCATCCTACGTATAGGGCACTAGGGCCATTACACAAAAGCTATGGGAAAACAAAAGTAACTACTCACAAAAGAAACTACCCCGACCCACTACACCCGAGCCCTAACTAACTGCTCTGGGCTTCTGGCCTGGAAGAGTCGCCCTAAGGGCGTCGGTAGTCCGGCTAGTGAGCTGCTATCCCTGGACCTGTACCTGGAGAGTGGGGGAAAGGGACACGTCACAGCGTGTCTAGTAGGAAACCCAACCACACAAGCCATAATCACAACACAGCACATGGGTCACTAGTACTAAGTTTGTTAAATTAATGTTTGTTGTTTGTAACCTAAACATCAAGTGGGACACAAGGGAGCTGGACCTCACCCATAAGACGGATGGAAAGAATCTCTGACTCTCTGGTGTGCTAGCTCATCAGGAGCCTTCGTAACTCAATCACTCTCCACGACCCAAATAGGCCACGACCTCGAAGGCCAAAGAAACCACACACCCCAAAGGGTCACGACCACTCCCCGCAGTCAGAGGGCCAAAGAAAACAACCTCGAAAGTCCAGTCCACACTATGTCCACCTAATGCTTTGGTTCCCCCACCCCATTCCCTAAGATGCTCACCCACCTTAAAGTGGAAAGAGACATCCCGGGCTTTCATTTTAATCACTTAACATTTAGCATTGTATCGGGATTATCATAATGGTGTAAAATTTTGAATATCCATCTTTCAATGTAACGACTTAAACCAACATTCTCATATATAAAGGGAACATTGCCATGGAATTATAAGCATCTTCATTAACGCCTTCGAGGCATAAGTAAAATTCACCATTCATTATTTGCTTAAATTATAACATAAGAGTATGAACCTTAACTACAAGCAACAAAGTATTCAACATGCAAACATAAGAACCAACACCCACATATTAAGAAATGTAGGCACGTAATGTGATTGAACCACTTCCGTTTAGCATTACCATCAACATACTTCTTAAAGGAAAAGGAAAATGCAACCCAATTAATCAAGTTAATTAATCAAGGGACTAACCTAAGCATTTCAGCGAGGGGTTTCCTAAAGCTAGCTAAGTATTTGTTATGCCATGCTAACCTTCAAGGGGAATAAGATGCAAGGTCTAACTCCTATAGCCAAAAGAGGGGTTGTAAAGAAGGAGAAGTTTTAATAATAAACCCTCTTGTAGTAACGGTCTTTTTCATGAAAAATTCAAGTAGACATTATAAAATTTGGGATTTTGGAAGAGGAAAACTTAATGATTATTGTAGAAACTTAATGATTATTGTAGAACTTCACGCTTTTGGGTTTATATATATATATATATGTATACATATATATATATATATAGATATATGTATATACATATATATGTATGTATACATATATATATATATCTATGTATACATATATATATATATATATATGTATACATATATACATATATATATATGTATACATATATACATATATATATATATATATGTATATGTATACATATATATATATATATATGTATACATATATATATATGTATATATTATATGTATACATATAGATATATATATATGTATATATATACTATATATATATATATATATCTATATGTATATATATACATATACTATATATATATATATATATATGTATACATATATATATATATATATATATATATGTATATAATGAATCGTCTAAGAAAATTTTATTTAAATTTGAATGTTCTCAAACTCCTTTATTAAGTTCATGGAAAAAGTTCGCCTTCCTATTGAAATGAAGCCAACTTGTTATGGAAATCAAAGTTTGCTTAAGGTGAACTTGTAGAACCTTGTAAATAATGGTTATTAGGGTTCCTACGCTCTCTAAAATCATTTAGAGCCTCTAACTAGAAAGTTGGCAAAAACCATCTTATGAATTTTTCAATTATATTAATTTTACAAGTGGGTTGTCATTAAACATGGAATTTTTGTGAGAGGTAGCAAGTAGAATTTTATGTAGTCTTCCTAACTTAAGTTTCTATTGCTTAGAATGTTATACAAATGCTCATGAAATGCTCTAAATTTTTTCGTCAGAGTTTCCCTTGTTATTTAATTTTTTCAATTACAACCTAAGTAATATTACAAGAAAACCCTGTTATAATCACAAAAAGATAATCTTGCTCAAACAATCATAGGGAAAATAACCCCTAACATCAAAACATGAAATCAACCAATACTAAACTTGACCCAATTCTCCATTTGATCCAAATAACAATTTTTACAAAAGATGAATGAATAAAATCATAAATTTCTACACATGGCAACATGTTGGGAGTGTGGAGAGAATCCTACCTTCCTAGTGCTTATGAATGGTTGGTGGAGAGCTAAAGAATGTCTTGAGGTTGTAGTTGCAAAGCCTCTTCTCTCCCCCTTCCAATTTCCCTTCTCTTTCTCTCTTTTTCTCCTTTCTTCTTTTTTTCCTTGTTTTTTTTTGGTTGAATGCTAGTAGGTTTCGTCCATTAATGGACAGATGCCAACGAAATAAAAATGAAAGGGAAAAAGAAAAAAACAAAAATGGATTAAATGAAGAAGCTTGGAGAAGAGATGAGAAAAATTTCTTCAAGGCTTCAAGTTATTTACAAGTTTGACATGCCTAAGCTTCTAATTAAAAAACCCACTCAACTTAATGGATTAATTACAAGGTTGCCACTACCAATTAGGTTTGCTCATCATTTAAGTATGCCATCGTCTTTCATTTTCATTTTAATAAATACCCTTCTTTGGATATAAAAGTGAACTAGTTGGACATATAAGTAAACTTGGTAAATTAGTGGTCAATGTATGAATTTTCCACTTACTTGAAGGGAAAATACTTGTATTATCACTTAATTATCACTTAGGAGCATTACACCCTACCCTCCTTAAAGAAATTCCGTAATTCCGTCCTCGAAATTTAAAACAAGAAAGAGGATCTTATATCTACATGACAAACATACGAAGGATCTTTAAACAAACAGATGAGGATACTTCTCCCTCATTTCATCCTCTCGCTCCCAAGTTGATTCTCCAAGAGATTCTTATTGCCACGTGACCCAGACCAAATTAATAGCCTTCTTCCTCAACATCTTCTGCCGTCGATCAAGAATTGCCACTGGCTGTTGTTCATACATCAGGTCTGGACGTAATTCAATCTCTGAGTAGTCCACAACATGACTAGGGTCTCCAACATATCCTCTTAATTGTGATACATGAAACACATCATGTACGCCTTCAAGATGTGGCGGCAGCACTAACCGATAAGCCACTTCGTCTATCAGGGCACCAACTTCAAACGGGCATATATACCTAGGGCTCAACTTCCCATGTTTACCAAACCGGATCATCCCACGGACTGGTGATATCTTAAAGAATACATAATCACCGGGCTGAAATTCGAGTTGATGCCTCTTCGTGTCTGCCCAGTGGTTATAACGGTCTTGGGCTACACGAAGATTCTCTCTAACCGTCCGCACTACATCAACTGTAGCAGTCACTAGGTCTGGGCCCAAATTTTCACCATCTCCCACATCATCCCAGCTCAGGGGCGATCGGCAATTCCTACAAAACAAAGCCACATAAGGAGCCATACCAATGCTTGCCTGATAACTGTTATTATAAGCAAATTCCACTAGATAGAGATGGTCTTCCCAAGACCCATTAAAATCCAACATACAAGCCCTAAGCATATCCTCCATTATTTGAATGGTGCGTTCTGACTGTCCATCCGTCTTGGATGATATGCGGTACTGAACTTCAAATAGGTCCCCAAACTTGCCTGCAAGCTTGTCCAGAAGTGAGATGTAAATCTAGTATCACGATCCGACACAATGCTCGCAGGAACTCCATGCAACCTTACAATCTCTTCCATATACTTCCGAGCTAAAGCTTCCGTAGACTGACCAAGTCGAAATGGAATAAAGTGCACTGACTTAGTCAACCGGTTGATAATCACCCATATAGCATCATTCCCCGTCGGAGTACGCGGTAGACCAGTCACAAAGTCCATGGTCACATGTTCCCACTTACACTCCGGTATCGAAAGGGGTTGCAATAGGCCTGTGGGTCTCTGGTGTTCTGCTTTCACCTGCTGGAAAACCAGACACGAAGCCACGCTCTTCGCCATACTTCGTTTCATCCCATGCCACCAGTAATATCATCGCAGATCTTTATACATTTTGGTCCCTCCAGGGTGAATAGAATAAAGGGAATTGTGTGCCTCCTTCAATTGCTCCTCTCGAATATTTCCCGCTGGCACACACACTCTGTTCCCAAACCTTAAGGAACCATCCTCATGAATACAAAAGTCTTTCGAAGCCCTGCCTCGACTTGCTCTCGAATCCGCTTCAATTTCACATCGTTCAGCTGATTAGCCTTAATGCTAGCCATCAGGTCAAATTGAATCTACAAACCCAACATTTCTACCCTTTCGCCTGGAAGGATCACTTCAATATCCATCCGTCTTAGATCTCCTCGAAGCTGAGGCTGCATAGTCAACCTCATCACAGCCGGTCGTCGACTAAGAGCATCAGGCACCACATTCACCTTCCCTGGATGGTACTGCAAATCAATATCATACTCAGCCATTAATTCAAGCCAACAGCGTTGCCTCATGTTTAACTCCTTCTGAGTGAAGACATATTACAAACTTTTATGGTCAGTGTATATCTTTACATGTTCGCCTAGTAAGAAATGTCTCCACAACTTTAGGGCATATATGACGGCAGCCAGCTCTAGGTCATGGGTAGGATAGTTCTACTCATGCACCTTCAATAATCTGGAAGCATAAGCTACTACTCGTCCATGCTGATGACGGACACAATCGAGTCCCTGTCCTGAAGCATCACAGAAAATCTCGAAGCCGCCTGATCGGTCGGGAATTGTCAACACTGGAGCTATGGTCAATCGACGCTTCAGTTCCTCAAATGCGCACTGACACTCATCCGACCATACATAAGGCACTTCTTTCTTAGTCAAATGAGTCAAAGGTGAGGCAATCTTAGAGAAGTTCTTGATAAACTTTCGATAGTATCCGGCCAACCCTAAGATACTCCTGATCTCAGTGATTGATCGAGGGATGTGCCAATTCTCTACTGCAGCGACCTTCTCTGGGTCAACCGACACTCCTTCCCCTATAATAATGTGTCCCAGGAATGCGACCTTCGTCATCCAGAATTAACAATTACTGAACTTTGCATATAGTCGATGCTCTCTAAGAGTATTCAATACCATCCGCAGATGCTCAGCATGTTCATCCTCAGTCTTCGAATACACTAAAATATCATCAATAAAAGCCTTCCACAAACTTATCCAAATAATCAAAGAAGACCTGATTCATCGGCCTCATAAAGGTTACCGGGGCATTAGTTACTCCGAATGGCATCACCAAGAATTCATAATGCCCATACCGAGTTCTAAACGCTGTCTTCGGAACATCCGATCCACGCACCTTCACTTGATGGTAACCACTTCGTAAATCCAGCTTCGAGTACACTCGTGAACCACCGAGGTGATCAAAGATGGCATCGATCTGAGGAAGGGGGTACTTGTCTTTCACTGTCACTTTGTTCAGATCCCTGTAATCAATGCACATCCTCCGAGTTCCATCCTTTTTATTTACTAACAACACTGATGCTCCCCATGGGGATACACTCGGACGTATCAGTCCTCTATCAGACAGGTCAGTCAACTGATCGTGAAGCTCAACTAATTCAGGTGGAGACATACGAGAAGGAGCTTTTACGATTGGTTGTGCCCCTGGCAATAGGTCAATAGTGAATTATAAAGACCAATCTGGAGGTAGTCCAAAAATATCGTCGGGAAATACATCTGGAAATTCCTGAACTTCCTCAGGCAGAACTATTTTTGCGTCTATAGTCATCACCAAGGACGTCGCCTTAAACTTCAAGGGTTCCAGAGCCCGAGTACCACTACAAAAGTCAAACTCTGGGTGGCCAGGGATTCGAAAGAATACCCTCCTTAATCTACAGTCTATGGTCGCATAAAACATCCCCAACCAATCCATTCCAAATACTGCCTCATTATCCGGTAGTTCGATCACGAGAAAGTCTGCATATAGCTCTCGACCTCCCAACTCCATGGAACAATTCCGTAATCCTGACACACTACATATCACACCATTACCCGTCTGCATATTCCACTTTGCAGCAAAAGAATCAACAACTATAGAATGCTTCGCCACAAAATCCTTGGATAAAAACAATGTGACGCTCCAGAATCGAACAAGGATCAGGCTGGATATGAAGCTACTCTAACCATTCCTAGAATAGCACAACACAAACAAATAACCATCTAGCAATAGCTAAACATAGAACCATGAAATACAAAGACTAGGGTTAGGATCATACCAGAGATTACTTGTCCTAAGCGCTCAGCCTCGACCGCTGTCATCTGAAAATGCGACGGCCTCTACGGTACAGGAGCCTGCCTCTGGAAGTCGCACCGTGGAGGCCTCCCTAGAGGTCCCCTCGAAGCAGTCGGTCGGCCCCAACGGTGGTGGAAGATCCAATCGCTGTGGTGCCGGTGGAAGAGCCCTCGGCTGAGGCGGTGCAGCTGCTACTGGTACTGGTGCCTCCATAGGCCGTCTCCGTCGGGGTTGAAGTGTCCCATCTCACCGCAGGTGTAGCACTGTCTGCTCATAACCCTACAATCCTTGGCCGTATGCCCAGGCTTCTCACACCTCGAACAAGCAGGCCCCTCTGAGGTACTGGCAGATATCCTAATCTCTTGAAGGTCACCTGGTGAGTCGGGCGAGGAACAGCTCTCTGTGGTGCTATAGGTTGTCTGTCGACGACTGGAAGCTTTCCCAGACTTCTCCAGTGTAGCTCGTACCGTCGAACCGCGCTAAGAACTGCCTCGTATGTCAACAGCTCCTGTGTAGCCATAGCCCCTCTGACCTCTGGGTCCAGGCCCATGCGGAAGCATATAGCTCGAATAGCATCTGTCGCCACCAACTCTGGGGCGTATCTGCTCAGTAGAGAGAACTCTGTGTCATATTCGTCTACCATCCTACGGCCCTGCGTCACGTGCTTGAACCGCTGCCTCAGCTCATCCCTCGCCTCTCCTAGAAGGTAATGGGCCTCAAACCTCTCCCTGAAGGTTTTCCACTCCACTACCCCTGTCATATGCCTCTCCTGGGCATCCCACCAATCTCAGGCTTGATGAGTCAATTGCCGCTTGAGCAATTCTACCCATGCCTCTGGGGGAATGCCAGCCAAAGTCAGGTCATCCTCTGTGTGACGCAGCCACTCATCGACTTCTAGGCTGGTCTCTCTGCCAGAAAAGTACACTAGTCGTAAGGATCGAAACTGCTTGTAACTCGGGGCCTTCGGTGCAGGCGCCTCGTGTCCAGCTGCCCTGTCCTCCAACCGCTGCAAGTGGTCCAAAATCCCCATCAGGACCTTCACCATCAGGGCTGACTCTGAGGTCCGGTCTACCGAGCTACCCGAAGCTTCGGTCCCTCCAGACCCTCCAGGTGTCCCTTCGCCACCAGACGTCCCGTTCCCTGCCTCCATACTACGGAGGAGAAACAGAACAAATATGAATTAGTACCTCTTATACATCTGGAAGTGTCGGAGCATTACATGTGTCGTCCTTACACAATCGCAATGTGCGGTGACCTACATGGGCCACCACAAAACCTGTCACACCCCGGTGCCCAAACTGGGGCAGGGGTAACGGCTGCGGTACGGGAGTACCAAGCGTTAAGGTGCTACAAGAAAATTAGCAGGCCACTGCAACTGCTAGAACAACACAGGCAATTATAGCAGGTGCAAAAGTAAAGCACGAACTGTAAAGCTCCAGCACAGCACAGAAAAGTACAGCGAGGCGGTGGCAAGCAACAAGCGGGAGCGTACGAGTGTACATCACAGCCCATCTACTATCAACACACTACAACATTATACACAATACAAATACTACCATCAGGGGCACAGGCACAAAAGCTGTGGGAAAACAAAAGTAACTGCTCACAAAAGAAACTACCCCGACCCACTACACCCGAGCCCTAACTAACGGCTCTAGACTCCTGGCCTGGAAGAGTCGCCCTCAGGGCGTCGGTAGTCCGGCTGGTGAGCTGTTGTCCCTGGACCTGTACCTGGAGAGTGGGGGAAAGGGACACATCACAGTGTGTATAGTAGGAAACTCAACCACACAAGCCATAATCACAACACAGCACATGGGTCACTAGTACTAAGTTTGTTAAATTAATGTTCGTTGTTTGGAACCTAAACTTCAAGTGGGACACAAGGGAGCTGGACCTCACCCATAAGGCGGGTGGAAAGAATCTCCGACTCTCTGGCATGCTAGCTCTTCAGGAGCCTTCGTAACTCAATCGCTCTCCACGACCCAAAAGGGCCACGGCCTCGAAGGCCAAAGAAACCACACACCCCAAAGGGGCATGACCACCCCCCCGCAGTAGGAGGGCCAAAGAAAACAAACTCGAAAGTCCAGTCCACACTATGTCCACCAAATGCTTTGGTTCCCCCACCCCATTCCCTAAGATGCTCACCCACCTTAAAGTGGAAAGAGACATCCCGGGCTTTCATTTTAATCACTTAACATTTAGCATTGTATCGGGATTATCATAATGGTGTAAAATTTTGAATATCCATCTTTCAATGTAACGAATTAAACCAACATTCTCATATATAAAGGGAACATTGCCATGGCATTATAAGCATCTTCCTTAACGCCTTCGAGGTATAAGTAAACTTCACCATTCATTATTTGCTTAAATTATAACATAAGAGTATGAACCTTAACTACAAGCAACAAAGTATTCAACATGCAAACATAAGAACCAACACCCACATATTAAGAAATGTAGGCATGTAATGTGATTGAACCACTTCCGTTTAGCATTACCATCAACATACTTCTTAAAGGAAAAGGAAAATGCAACCCAATTAATCAAGTTAATTAATCAAGGGACTAACCTAAGCATTTCAGCGATGGGTTTCCTAAAGCTAGCTAAGTATTTGTTGTGCCATGCTAACCTTCAAGGGGAATAAGATGCAAGGTCTAACTCCTATAGCCAAAAGAGGGGTTGTAAAGAAGGAGAAGTTTTAATAATAAACCATCTTGTAGTAATGGTCTTTTTCATGAAAAATTCAAGTAGACATTATAAAATTTGGGATTTTGGAAGAGGAAAACTTAATGATTATTGTAGAACTTCACGCTTTAGGGCTTTTTTATATATATAATGTATCGTCTAGGAAATTTTATTTAAATTTGAATGTTCTCAAACTCCTTTATTAAGTTCATGGAAAAAGTTCGCCTTCCTATTGAAATGAAGCCAACTTGTTATGGAAATCAAATTTTGCTTAAGGTGAACTTGTAGAACCTTGTAAATAATGGTTATCAGGGTTCCTACGCTCTCTAAAATCATTTAGAGCCTCTAACTAAAAAGTTGGCAAAACCCATCTTATGAATTTTTCAATTATATTAATTTTACAAGTGGGTTGTCATTAAACATGGAATTTTTGTGATAGGTAGCAAGTAGAATTTTATGTTGTCTTCCTAACTTAAGTTTCTATTGCTTAGAAGGTTATAGAAATGCTCTAAAAATTTTCGGCAGAGTTTCCCTTGTATTTATCTAATTTTTCCAATTACAACCTAAGTAATGTTACAAGAAAAACCTGTTATAATCACAAAAAGATAATCTTGCGCAAAGAATCATAAGGAAAATAACCCCTAACATCAAAACATGAAATCAGCCAAAACTAAACTTGATCCAATTATCCATTTGATCCAAATAACAATTTTTACAAAAGATGAATGAATAAAATCATAAATTTCTACACATGGCAACATGTTGGGAGTGTGGAGAGAATCCTACCTTCCTAGTGCTTGTGAATGGTTGGTGGAGAGCTAAAGAATAGAATGTCTTGATGTTGTAGTTGCAAAGCCTCTTCTCTTTCCCTTCCAATTTCCCTTCTCTTTCTCTCTTTTTCTCCTTTCTTCTTTTTTCCCCTTGTTTTTCTTTGGTTGAATGCTTGCAAGTTTCACCCCTAAATGGAGAGGTGCCAACGAAATAAAAATGAAAGGGAAAAAGAAAAAAACAAAAATGGATAAAATGAAGAAACTTGGAGAATAGAGGAGAAAAATATCTTCAAGGCTTCAAGTTATTTACAATTTTGCCATGCCTAAGCTTCTAATTAAAAAACCCACTCAACTTAATGGATTAATTACAAGGTTGCCACTACCAATTAGGTTAGCTCATCATTTAAGTATGCCATCGTCTTTCATTTTCTTTTTAATAAATACCTTTCTTTGTATATAAATGTGAACTAGTTGGACATATAAGTAAACTTGGTAAATTAGTGGTCAATGTATGAATTTTCCACTTACTTGACGGGAAAATACTTGTATTATCACTTAGGAGAATTACAATGGTAGTGCGGGTTTTCTAGTGAGTTCCCATGGAATGGGTCTTGTTGCATCAACACTACAAGTCCTGTCTTTAGCTCAAAGTTCTTATCGGCCGCCTACTCCAGCATGACTATAGAAGAGGTGGTAGACGTGGTCTTGGGCCGTAGCCTATCTCGGATGGAGACAAGCCTAGCCATACGCTGCGCTAGCTCCTCTGGTGTTTCCGGCGCGGCCATTTGATTTTCCTCTATAGCAAATCTCCTCTCAGCTTTAAGCCTCATTGCCGTACGCTCGATCTTAGGATCGAATAATATGTCGTCTTGGGGTGCCTTTGATCTCGTGTACATGCACAGAAAAAGAGAGTCTAGATAGAATTGTTAGCACAATAGAGGAATAAAAGAGTGCAAATAATAAAATAAAAAGAAATAGCTAAGTAAAAAAATAAAATACCGTCGCCTCCCCGGCAACGGCACCAAAAACTTGATCGCGCCCGGATATACACCCGAAAAACGACTGTAGTCTTACCGTAAGCGCACGGTGTAGTGGCGAGCGGGTATCGAACACATGGAGGACAAATGACGGTACTCTGTTTTAATCACCTAGCTATTAGTGGTGGAATGGAATGATTTCGAGAATATTGTCACAGTCGTTCAATTAACAATTTGAATTCTAGATAATAAAAGCGTCTAGGGCCAAGGAATCTCCATTACGGATCAGCATTCATCTCTGTGAATCGTGAATCTTAATGTTGCATGGCTTGAATTGGAGTGAACTAGTCGTAACTGAATAGGGAACCAAGCTCACGCTCTCGCGCTATTGCCGATCTATAGCAACCTAGATTAGGGCCCACTCTCGTGCAAACCCTAACCTAAGCTGCTAGCATGAAGATCGACATCATCGTCCAATTGCACCTCGAGCCCACTCTCGTGCAAACTCGAGTCACGATCTAGGTTATGATAGTTCGTATTCGTCCAATCTCTTACAAACGAATATGAGTATAGATTTATAATAAAAATCTTAGCTTTGGTCCAATCTCTTGCAAACCAAGTCTAGAGAATCTCGATTATAAACCTAAATCGAATATCTAGGCATTCCCATCGATTGGAGTCCAATCTCTTGCAAACCCCAATCAATGGAAATTCCTAGCTACTCGTAGTAAATCAATCATAACCCAAACTTCTATCAATCCTATCAACATATTGATTCGTTCATCACAAGTCTAAAATCGGATCCATATGGTTCATCCACATGCCCTAGAACAGCGGGACTACTCGCAATTAACCATGGCAATCACAGAATAAACGGATAAAAACATATAGCAATTCTTGGTTGAGAGAAAACAATTTACAAGAACAAGAAATCTTGATAGAAAGAACAAACCAAATCTCCAATCTTCAATCTCCAGCTGAGAATTACAATTAGAATCGTCCTCAAAACTAATGTCTCGTCCCCCCTAAAACTAGGAAGAAAACTAGCCTTAAATACAAGCCAAAGTCGGCCAGAAAATCCTGACAGATCTGCCCCTGGCGCAGCCTAGAACCCTAATTCGCGATACAGGCAGACTGCGCCACTCGGCCGAGTAGAACATGTCACTCGGCCGAGTGACGGACCCAAAGAAAAACAGATATATTGGGGGCTTTGGGGTCTGTCACTCTGCGCTACTCGACCGAGTGGAGTTCTTTACTCGGTCGAGTGGGCTTTCTCACTCGGCTGAGTGAGTCTTCTGTTGATCTCCTCCAAACTTCAGAGAGTCGGTTGAGATCCCCTTTGGAAAGCTCTGACGTTCTCGGGCGAGTGGACTTCGTCACTCGGTCGAGTGAGATCCTTCACTCGCCCGAGTGGACTTTGCCTCCAGGTGCTCTTGTATCCGTTGTACTCGGCAGAGTACGTTCCTTCACTCGGCCGAGTGAGCTGTCTACTCGGCCGAGTGGGCTGTTTCTGGAGGCCTATCTTCTCCTCCTCGCCTCCTCATCGATTCTATCGATCTTCTTCTTCTTCAGCTCATCATCTAGCACTGCTAGCTCCTCGATAGGGTCACAGGCGGTGCTCCAGCGTGTGTGAAAGTCCCTTGATCTCATTTATGCTCCAGATCGCTCCATATTTCCTGAAATCCGACAAAAACAAGAAATAGTGAAAAGCAACGTGATATCGTCGAATAATTATGAAAAACGCAATATGGGTGATCGAAATGACATGCAATCATGCAGAAAAAAGGTGTAAAATAAGGAGCGATCACTTAGCGGGAGCACCCGCCTAAGGCGATGGGCGCGCCCAGGGCGGGCAGGCGGCCCGCTGAACACAGCGGGCGCGTGGCCCGCTGGTTCAGCGGGCCGTGCCCACTGGACTCAACGGGCCACGCCCGCTGGTTCAGCGTGCTGTGCCCTTTCTCCTTGCGGGTGGACCCGCTAGCCCAAGTGGGTCTAACCCACTCTTGCCTTTGACTGTTTTTTGCGTTCTTAGGCTCGTTTGATCTCCCTTTTCGACGTGGTTTGATCCTGCGCTTAGACCGGGACAATCCCGTCATCCAGGTAACCTTTCCAACACGTTTATTCCTATTAAATATAGTCGAAAACAATTTACAAAACATTTAATCTGGTTTGCATCATATGCAAAAATTGTCCCCTATTAAATTGAACTCGCAACTAACTTGTGAACTTCATTTATTCCATTTCATCAAATGAATTCCTCTTAACTATTCTTCCTATTACTAAGACGTGGATACTACTCGGTGTGAGTCCCTACAGCCTGACCCTACTGTAATGCCCTGTGTAGCTACTGCACAAGTACTAGAGGGGGGTGAATAGTACTTTAAAATAATTAAGAAGATAATTCCTAATTATCTTGCAAACTCAACCAACAATGCGGAAATGAAAATATTGACAACAAGGAAAACAATCGCAAACAATCAATATAACGAGTTCAGATCCACCCAAGTCTCCCCGACTTATTCCCGGTGATCCTACGTCCCAAACACTCGGATCCCTTCTGGATACTTGAGTTAGAAACCTCTAACTCAAATTTACACTATGAAATACTTGTAGAAAACCTCTACAAGATCAAATCATACACAAATGAAATTGTAACTCCCACAAACCAGAATCACAAATAACTCTCACAACCGAGAGTAAAACTTACAATAGCAATGTAAATGAAATAAGAAATGCTTACCACAAAACCCTATGCTCTTGGCTTGAATGTTGGTAACCTTTGATCAAGCTCTTGGCTTGAATGGCTCACAATCAATGTGAATCTCTCTTTGGAAATAAGAGTGTGAGAGAGATTCTTGAGAAATGAATGAGCTTGGAAATGAGAATTAATGCTTCTCTTTGATTCTCTAAACTTCAATTAATATCAGCCCTTAAATGCTATGAAAGAAGCCCTTCAAGTATATATATAATAGAAGAAAGAGAGAGCAAAAATCGTGGCATTTAATGCTCCAACGGCTCTATTCTGAAGCAGTCTAGTCGGTCAAAGAAGGATCACTGACCGACTAGTTTCTCAACTAGTAGGTCGGTGATTCAACATGAACCGACTAAGTGATGAACAGCCAAAAGAGAAGTTCAGACAATAAAGAACTAGTCGGTCTAAGAAGACTTGCCAACCGAGTAGTTTCACAACTAATCGGTCGGTGAGTGTTCTTTGACCGACTAAGAGTCGAAATAGTATAGGCTGAATTCAAGTTGAACTAGTCTGTCTAAGAGCAAATTCTAACCGACTAGTTTCTCAACTAGTCGGTCGACAGACGTTCTTGGACCGACTAACGATAAACAGTAGCTCAGGCTGTGAAACTGAATACACAACTAGTCGGTCTAAGAAGGATTCCTAACCGACTAGTTTGACAACTAGTCGGTCGATGAACCTTCTTGGACCGACTAACTGTAAACAGTGAATGAGCTGAAATTGAACAAGGCATTCTAGTCGGTTCAAGAAGGATTGCCGACCGACTAGATTGCCATCTAGTCGGTTGGTTCTTCTTCTTGAACCAACTAACATGCACAAGAAGCCGCGATAAGAAGCATTAAGCTTCGGGAAAGTTTGTATGGGCTTCTAAGATAATCCTAGCTCTAAGATATGAGCGTTATGAAGATTAAAATGTAAGACCTACTCAAGGCTTAACATTCTACGAAAAGAAGCTAGAAGACTATAAATAAAACTTGACGAACAGTCTTCAAAAGCTTCAATCGAATCTTCTTGACTTCGATAATGGTCCTTGAGCTTCAACGAAGCTTCAAGCACATGATCACGTGCTTTGAGAAGTCTTGAGACGTCGCTTTTGATATACGTGGAATTTTGGCGACGATCTCCATAACTGCGCTCACAAAGAGTTAGTTCACGATATTTATGTTTGTTCATCATCCAAAACCAAATCCGGGGAGTCAATACTCAACATTCTCCCCCTTTTTGGTGATGACAAACTAACATAAATAATAATCAATAATAATGATTCAAATGAAATTTACTTACTCCCCCTGCATTGATGACACGTTAATTCTAAAAAAAATAATCATACGCATCAAGCAGACGAGAGAAGAATAAAATGAGAATCCAATTATTGAAATATCGGACTTGAAGTCCATTTTTATATCTTCACTCCCCCTGAATCTAACATATCAAATTAGATTCACGGTAAATTGCTTTGAATTATCATGTAGCGCATCGTCATTATTAATTCTCTCCCCCTTTGGCATAAGCAAAAAGAGCGGGAGGAGAACAACGACAACAACAATGGCTAAAATAAAAGCACGGGAGTCGAAGAATACGACCACGGTCCAAATGACACCAAAGTAAAATCACAAAGGAAATCAAAGCGTGTCAATGAGACCATAGTTGAAAATCGAAAAACGAAATCATCAAAAACTCAAATTAATTTCACGTATTGAGTTATGGAATATACTCTCCAATATCAACATTCTTGGTTAATTTAGTGCATGGAAAACAATTCTATGTTTTCTTATAAAGAATTCTATTTAACCAAATATTATCGTCGAGCGACGAAATCAATCATCAGAGACAAAAAATATAATGTGCACAATGAAGTAAACGTCAACACGATGTATATATATATATAATATATATATATATATATATATATATAACATGGTACATCAAAAGTATACATCTGCCAACACACATATAAACGATCCTCAGATCGAAGCACATCATACAACATATATCACAACAGATATCGAAGAGAATATACATCAAAAAGTGTATCATCAAAACATCCAAAAATATCAAAAATCCATAACCACCATCTTTCCTACCCCACTCTCTCACAACTAAATATATCATTCAATGTGCACAGGTAGAGTCCTCCAACGCAAGCTCAGGAGGCAGAGGGAGGATCAGCAGCAGCAGCAGGCTCTGTAGAAGGAGTGGAGGTCTCAGGGACGGCAGGAGTGTCAACTGATGGGAGAGTGGTAACTGGAGTGGTCTCGGGAGCACCAACAAACGAAGTATCCACCGGAGGAATGGTGGCAGCAGGTGTGCTCTCGGGATCACCAGCAAAAGTAGCAGCACCAGATGTACCCTCGGGGGCACGAGTAGCAGATCTAACAAGCTCCTGGAGCTCAGCCTCATCCATCTCTTCCTCGTCAGAAACTGACGGAGGAACCTCAATGCCCAAGTGAGAGCAGATGCGAGCTAGCATCTCCTCAGAACGAGAAACACGAGACTCAACACGTCTCAGGGCAACTGAAAAATCAGCGAGCGATGGAGTAGGAGGAGGAGCTGAAGCTGAAGGGGTCGTCCTCTGAACGTGACGAAGCGCTGCAAGAGACTTCTTGACGGCCGTCGCATTCATGGGATGACCAAGAGGACGCTGGTCATCCGGAGGGAGAGGGACACTGAAATGACGGAACACGAGAGTCAAAAGGCAAGGATAAGGGATGTGAGCTGATTTTGTGGACTTTCAGATGCATTTGAAGGAGTCCATCTTATCTAAGATAATACGAGCCCAATTGATCTCGCTCCCCATGAAAAGAGCGTAAATGAGTTTAAGGAATTGCTGGGAGGGTAAGCTAGAGGAGCCGTACTTCGGAAGGAGGCACAACTTCAAGATAAGATTAAGTACCCAAGCATTCGGCTTAAATGACTTTGAGGGGACGCCAATCTTGGCGGGAGGGATAACATGAAACATCTCAAAAAGCATCGCCTGGTCAAGATCAGAAATATCATCGATGGAGATATCAGCAGGAAGAAGGCCGGAGGATGACACACCTATCAACTCCCCTAAGATTTCTACCGTGAGGACAATTGGTGTCCCCAAGACAGTCGTCTCAATGGAGTGAGTGTCGTCATACTGACCCCGAACACGATTCGCGTAGAATAATTTGACGAGACGGGGGTACGGGTGAGGATTCGCCTTGGGGTCATGGCGAAGATAAAATCGGAGAACTGAACGAAGTGCTCCAATAGCAATGGACAGTGCTCAATACGGTTGTAAGCCATGAGACACAACGGTTCATCGCGACACAACTATATATCGACACTGCCCAAAGGCATGGGAGCCTTCCCCTTAGATGGACGAGTACTAGATCGAGGAGGAGGAGTAGGATCCCTATCAGTAGGCTCGGTCTCAGGGATATACTTCTCGTCGGAGTCATCGGGAGGAGAGGGAGCATGGAATGAAGTAGGCTTAGACTTGGGCTTGGTTTGAGATGTGGCTCTAGGCTTCGCAGTCGCCGTCCTCTTCTTCTTAAGAGGAGGCGAGGAGGAGGATGGACGGGTCGATTTGGAGCGGCGTTTGGATTGAGGGGGGTCCGTAGGTGGAGACTCGACAGTCATAGGAGACGGACTAGAGGGACGAATGGGTATACGTGTCTTCGCCATAATCGTGACGAGAAAACGCAATCAATGCACGAGATCGACACACAATCGAAAGAAATTAAACCTAGAAATCGAAACCCTAGCACAAACCCTAATTCGAACGAAATCTAGAAGAAAACGAACTAGAGCTGAAATCAAACCCTAAAAAGCTGAAAGGGAGTGATACCTAGGTGGAGGAGAGGAGATCGACGGCAAACACAGTCGGAGATGGCCGAAAATGACGGTCGGACAGCGGAGGAGGGAGGGAGTCGAAAGGGGTTTTTGGGCTGAGAGACTTTTCGCACCGACTAGAAAGAAAACTAGTCTGTGCGGAGAGGGTATAAGTCGACTTGAAGAGGAAAAGACGCAGCTACCCCTAACACATTTAGTCGGTCTAAGTACAAGTGCTGACCGACTAGAATGCAATCTAGTCGGTCGGCCAATGTGCTTGTACCGATTAAGTGCAAACAGCCGCCAGAGTCAAACAATAGGCCAAGATCTAGTCGGTTCAAGTTCATACACTGACCGACTAGAACTGAATCTAGTCGGTCGATGACTGAACTTGGACCGACTAAGAGTAAACAGTAACTGAAGCCAAAATTAGGGCAAGAGTTAGTCGGTCATAGTTCAATAGCTGACCGACTAGAACTCAATCTAGTCGGTCGGCCAATGAACTAGAACCGACTAAAAGAGTCCAAAAATTTGAAATGTCCAAATTTTGAGTTCTCTCCTTATCGCACTTGGACGATACATCGAAATAATCTCACATATCATTATACTACCCCATAAAACATCGAAAATCTTAAATACGACTTTCATGAATAATCCGAGCATAAATTCCAAAAATTCAACCAAAAATCCAGAAAATCTCAATGAGCATATATAAAGAAAATTATTATCATGCAAGATTATTGAAAATATGAATCCTAAATCTCGGATTCACCCATAATCCCCAATTCTCGACATAACCGCACAAAGGAGTCTTCCTTGAGTGGTTTCGTGAAAATATCGGCGATTTGCTTCTGGGTTTCAACGTACACTAAAATGATGTCCTTTTTAGCAACATGGTCATCTAAGAAATGGTGTCGGACATCTATGTGTTTAGAACAGGAATGGTGTACCGGATTCTTAGGGAGACATATTGCACTTTGGTTGTCCACCATGATAGGGCAAGTATCACAGTTTATACCAAAGTCTTTAAGAGTGTGTCTCATCCAAAGAACCTGAGCACACGCAGCACCGACGGTAATATATTCCGCCTCGGTGGTTGAAAGTGATACGGAATTCTACTTCTTGGAAAACCAAGAGACAAGAGAATTTCCTATAAAATGGCAAGTGCCACTAGTACTTTTCCTGTCGGATTTGCATCCCGCATAATCTGCGTCACTATATGAGATTAACTCATATGTGCTAGACTTTGGATAAAGTAATCCGAAGTCAAGTGTGTAACTTAAATAACGGAAAATATGTTTTACTGCTACTAAGTGAGATTCCTTAGGTTGAGACTGATAAGGAGCACATACACATACGGTAAACATAATATCGGGCCTACTAGCAGTAAGATATAATAAACTACCTATCATACCTCGATATAGACGAATGTCTACATCTTTGCCGCCCGTATCTTTATCAAGATGTGTAGTAGTGCTCATTGGAGTCTTCTTCCCTGAGGCATTCTCCATTCCAAATCGCTTTAGCAACTCCACCATGTACTTGGTTTGGTGGATGAAGATTGCATCGTTTATTTGGCGAATTTGGAGACCTAAGAAATATTTGAGCTCACACATGTGGCTCATCTCAAATTGATCCTTCATAACATTAGAAAACTCTTCGCAAAGAGTGAAGTTAGTAGCACCGAAAATGATATCATCAACATAAATTTGAACTAAGATAATAACATGATTCGAATACTTAACAAATAATGTAGAATCAACTTCACCCATTTTAAAACCCAAATCCAAAAGAAAATTCTTTAGACGGTCATACCAAGCTCGAGGAGCTTGTCTCAAACCGTAAAGTGCTTTCTTAAGTTTGAAAACGTGATTTGGAAATTTTTCATTTATACAAACCGGAGGTTGAGAAACATAAACTTCCTCAACAACATCTCCGTTTTAAAACGCACTTTTAACATCCATTTGAAATAGTTTAAAATATTTATGGCATGCAAAAGATAACAGCAATCTAATAGATTCTAATCTAGCTACCGGAGCAAAGGATTCTTCGAAATCTATACCTTCCTCTTGCCGGTAGCCTTGAGCTACTAACCGAGCTTTGTTCCATACGACGTTTTGGTTCTCGTCGGTCTTGTTCTTAAAAATCCACTTCGTTCCTATAACGGTGTGGTTCTTCGAAGGCAATGGAACAAGCTCCCAAACCTCATTCCTCTCGAATTGAATGAGTTCCTCTTCCATGGCAAGGATCCAAGCACTATCTTCGCACGCTTCATTAATATTCTTTGGCTCAATTGAGGAGGCAAAGGCATAATGAGCGAAGTAGTTGACTTGTGATCTCGTCTTGACACTATCATGAATGTTGCCAATGACTTGCTCATGAGGATGGTCACGAACCGTATGAAGCCGTTTGGGAATTCCCTGATCACTAGGAACATTCTCAAAAGACTCATTAGTAGGGTTAGTATCATTAGAATCAATAGAATTTGAATTACCAATAGAATCACATAAAACATCCATGGAGTCATCATCATTGGTAATTCTAGCCGAGACAAAACCTTCATTGAATGAAACATGAAGTGATTCCTCGATCGTTGAGGTTCGTTTGTTGTATATCCGGTAGGCTTTGCTACGGGAGGAATATCCAACAAATATCCCCTCATCGGATCTTGGATCAAATTTGTCCAAACTACCATATGTATTCTTAATAAAACATTTTGCACCGAAAATTCGAAAATGTTTAACTTGAGGCAATCTACCAAACAACAATTCATAACAAGTTTATTTGGTGCCGGGCCTCAAAAGTATTCTATTAAACACATAGCAGGAGGTATGTACCGCTTTCGCCCAAAATTGATGGCCAAGTTGGCTATCATCAAGCATAGTGCGAGCACATTCCACTAGCGTCCTATTCTTCCTCTCAACTACACCATTTTGAGGGGGTGCGCGAGAGAAAGAAAAGGTGTGAGTAATACCAACTTCATCACAAAAATTTGAGAAAGACTCATTCTCAAATTCCCCTCCATGATCACTACGAATAGTGACAATGGTGGTTCCAATGAGATTTTGTACTTTCTTAACAAATATTGTGAAGTTTTCAAAAGCATCATTTTTATTACTTAAGGAAAATTCCCAAGTAAATCTAGAAAAGTCATCAACGATGACAAGTCCATATCGTGCATTTCCTAATGAAGCAACTCTAGTTGGTCCAAAAAGATCTAGATGTAATAGCTCTAGATGCCGCTTAGATGAAATGCTTTTCTTAGGTTTAAATGACGATTTTGGAAGCTTGCCTCGTTGACACGAGTCACAAAAGCTTTTCTTTTGAAAGACAAGCTTAGGAAATCCTTTAATAGAATTTAACTTGGAAAGCTTAAAAAGTGTTCCAAAGTTCACATGACCGAAACGTCGATGCCATAAGTGTTGTTCACTTATGTTGGCAATGAGACATTGTTCATGTGACTTGGGGATATCTAGGATATATATATCCTTATGTCGTGTGCCAAAAAATAACAAATCATCATTATCTTTTCTTAAAATATGGCACATTCCTTTCGCAAAGCTAACTTTGTAACCTTTGTCACAAAGTTGGCTTATTGAAATAAGATTGTGGTTTAATCCTTTAACAAGGTAAACATCACTTATTAGTGGTTTAGAAGGATTACCAACTTTACCAACACCTATGATGGTTCTGCTCTCGTTGCCTCCAAAGACGACTCGGTTCCCATTCGCAATGGGCACCACTTCGGAGAGCAATCGAGCATCACCCGTCATGTGTTTTGAACACCCGCTATCGAGTATCCAATTATTCTTGGAGCTAAATTTGGATTTGTTGCTCCGTTTCTTTTTCTTGAGTACCTAAAGATAGAAATATCATTCCATGGTACCCAAGATCATTGGGTCCAAAAAGATTAGACCTTTGGAAGCCAAGTCCAATTGGACTTAGACTTTCCAACGTAATCATCATTATGAACCACATTCATAAAATAGGAATTCATGTATGCTTGTTTCTCATGCATGTTAGTGTTCTTCGGGCCCCAAATAGTGAATATTTTGGGAGCCCTATTCCTATTGGGAGCATGCATACGTTGTTGATTTCTACGTGATGCATGTCGTGGATAGGCATATGGCACATGATGAAATGGTGCATGATGATAATTGTTCATATGATGGTGTGGATGAACATATGCATGTGGAGGAACACGTGCGTGAGGGTGTATCACTTGGTGTGCACGTGCTCGTGGATGTGGTGCATAGAAATCATCATAATTGTGAACCGGTGGAGTAGGATGTGTGTTCATACGTGGCATGGTATTGGTGTACATATAAGCATGACCCTTCTTTGGAGGTCCACCCAAAGTGGGTTTCTTTCCAAATGAGGGTGTGTATGAAGTGGAAGCACCATTGGTAGATGAACTACCAATGGGGTGTTTGCTCCCATTCGTTGAGTTATCGGAAGTTGGCCTAACAAAGGTAGTAGACGATTTGGATGAACTTCCCATCTTATACCCCAAGCCAATGTGATGATTGGCTGGAAGTAAGTCATTTAGGATTTTATCCAAATGGTCCTTACCTTTATTGAATTTATTAATTCAGCCTAATGTGCACTCATATTTCTCGGTGAGAGAATGCATAGAAGCATCCAAAGTGGACACTTGCGATGTGAGTGCATAAACACGAGATTTGAGATTCTCATTCTCGATACTCAAAGTTGAGTTTCGAGAAGTCAAATCCGCTATCTCATGTTCATCCGATTTCTCAATATGAACATGCTCAAGTTGAGATTTGAGATTTACAATCTCATTTCTCAAACTTTCAACAACGGTGTCGTTGTTGATGATGATAGGCTTAGGCGAGGTTTGGATACTAGCTAGCTCATCTTTTACCTCAGTATATCTATTTACTAATTTAGAATATTTAGACCATATTTGCTCGTTAGCTAGTCTAAGGTCATCTATAGTTACCTCATCGCCTTCATCCTCGCTATCATCGAAGGAGGATTCTTTATGATGTTCCTCTCGAGCCATGAAGCACATGTGTGCTTGCTCCACTTATTCATCGTCCGACTCTCCACTTGAGGAGTCATCCTCGGAGTCGGTGAATGTCCCGACAAGTCCTTTCTTGTACCCTTTCTTGTACTTCTTTGACTTGTCGAACTTTGGCGCCTTCCATTTCTCCTTTTGCTTGTTTTAAGGACAATCCGCTTTTATGTATCCTGGCTTATTGCATTTAAAGCACAAAGGAGCGGAGGCGTTAGTAGAACTAAACTTAGATTTGTTCTTGAAGTTACCTTTCCGGAAGAATCGGTTGAACTTCTTTACCATGAGGGCAATGGATTATAAGTCCAACTCGTCTTCCGAGTCTTTATCATCGGTAGATGTAAATGTAGATGGAGCGGCCTTGAAAGAAATCGCCTTTTTTCTTTGGCTCGTCTTCCTTCAAGTAAGACTTCATCTTGTCCTGCAGCTTTAGTTTACTGTCCTTGCGTACCTCATAAGACATCAAGGTACCCATTAGTTGTATGACAGTATATTTACTCATGTCGTTACCTTCCTCGATGGCGAAGGTACGCTTTTCCCAACAAGAAGAAAGTCCATCAATGATCTTTAAGACTTTCTCCTTTTGAGTGTAAGTCTTTCCAAGAGCCTCCAACTCGTTGGTAATGTCGATGAAGCGAGCATAGTACTCCTTCATCTTCTCACCCTGTTGCATATGAAATAATTTGTAATCTTTATTTACAACAATGAGTTTGGAGTCTCTTACCCTACTCGTTCCTTCATGCAAGATGAGGAGTGAGTTCCAGATTTGATATGCACTCTTACATGTGCATATCTTATTGAAGTGTTCGGGCTCCAAAGCGCATTGCAAGGCATTCATCGCCTTGGCATTGGTTACCTCCGCGGCGACCTCCGCGGTAGTCCACTTCGCGAAATCTTCTTCGACGGGCTCGACATACTCCGCCATCGTAGCTCTCCATAGTGAAGTGCTCTGGAGGAACGTTTCCATCCGGCATTTCCAGTACCTGTAATTGGTACCGTTGAAGAAGAGAGGCCTTGTTGAGGAGTGTCCTTCCATCACCGAAGAAGCTCCTTCACGGTTCCTGAAGGTCCTATAATCTGAAGGTGGACGAACGGTCTTATTGTCGTTGGTAGACATAGCTATGAACTTGGCTCTGATACCAAATGTAATGCCCTGTGTAGCTACTGCACAAGTACTAGAGGGGGAGTGAATAGTACCTTAAAATAATTAAGAAGATAATTCCTAATTATCTTGCAAACTCAACCAACAATGCGGAAATGAAAATATTGACAACAAGGAAAACAATCGCAAACAATCGATATAACGGGTTCGGATCCACCCATTTCTCCCCGACTTGTTCCTGGTGATCCTACGTCCCAAACACCCGGATCCCCTCTGGATACTTGAGTTAGAAACCTCTAACTCAAATTTGCACTATGAAATACTTGTAGAAACCCTCTACAAGATCAAATCATACACAAATGAAATTGTGACTCCCACAAACCGGGACCATAAACAACTCTCACAACCGAGAGTAAAACTTACAATAGCAATGTAAATAAAAAAAGAAATGCTTACCACAAAACCCTATGCCTTGAGTAAAACTTACGATTTTAGGGCAAGAAGGATTTTGGGGAAGATGAAGGCACCAAACCCTAGCTCCAAGATGTTGACCAGCAATGGAGGCCTAGGAAGATGTTGGTGGCCTTGGATCAAGCTCTTGGCTTGAATGGCTCACAATCAATGTGAATCTCTCTTTGAAAATAAGAGTGTGAGAGAGATTCTTGAGAAATGAATGAGCTTGGAAATGAGAATTAATGCTTCTCTTTGATTCTCTAAACGGCTCTATTCTGAAGTAGTCTAGTCGGTCAAAGAAGGATCACTGACCGACTAATTTCTCAACTAGTCGGTCGGTGATTCAACATGAACCGACTAAGTGATGAACAGCCAAAAGAGAAGTTCAGACAATAAAGAACTAGTCGGTCTAAGAAGACTTGCCAACCGACTAGTTTCACAACTAGTCGATCAGTGAGTGTTCTTTGACCGACTAAGAGTCGAAATAGTATAGGCTGAATTCAAGTTGAACTAGTCGGTCTAAAAGCAAATTCTAACCGACTAGTTTCTCAACTAGTCGGTCGACAGACGTTCTTGGACCGACTAACGATAAAAAGTATCTCAGGCTAACTAGTCGGTCTAAGAAGGATTCCTAACCGACTAGTTTGACAACTAGTCGGTCAGTGAACCTTCTTGGACCGACTAACTGTAAACAGTGAATGAGCTGAAATTGAACAAGCCATTCTAGTCGGTTCAAGAAGGATTGCCGACCGACTAGATTGCCATCTAGTCGGTTGGTTCTTCTTCTTGAACCAACTAACATGCACAAGAAGCCGCGATAAGAAGCGTTAAGCTTCGGGAAAGTTTGTATGGGCTTCTAAGATAATCCTAGCTCTAAGATATGAGCATAATGAAGATTAAAACGTAAGACCTACTCAAGGCTTAACATTCTACGAAAAGAAGCTAGAAGACTATAAATAAAACTTGACGAACCGTCTTCAAAAGCTTCAATCGAATATTCTTGACTTCAATAATGGTCCTTGAGCTTCAACGAAGCTTCAAGCACACGATCACGTGCTTTGAGAAGTCTTGAGACGTCGCTTTTGATATACGTGGAATTTTGGCGACGATCTCCATAACTGCGCTCACAAAGAGTTAGTTCATGATATTTATGTTTGTTCATCATCCAAAACCAAATCTGGGGAGTCAATACTCAACACCTACTACAGGTTGGGGCTCGAAACCCCTAGATGACGGTAACCACGAGCAGCATGTGTCGTCCATGTTTCAGAATCATACTTACGTGATCGACCCAAAGACAAACGTCGTTGGGATCACTCTGACTGTGTCAGTGATGAATTCCACAGCTTTAGTCCCTTCGTCAAGACCATGTCCCTACTGGCCTAGGGTACGGTTTACTGTCAACCCCATTAGTCAGCATTGGTCAGTATACGGCGGTCTTTGTTGTATACACGTTGTACATCTTACAACGTACCCCGACCGAGGATTAACACAAAGACCGTACTGATCCTGTGACACTAACTTCACTTTAACAGAAGAGACGAATCCCATATTAGTCATCTACTCGCCTCGAGAGCTTCAGGTGTAACCCAACCTAAGATCTTTCAGCAAGCCTAGCCTCGAAGCTAAAGCATAGGTCTAAGCGACACTGTTCACTTACAGGTTCGTACAAATAACTTCAGGTCTTAAGGACCAACTAGCCTATCATCACTCTAGAGTTATTATTGACAGTTTAGTTAAAGTTAACCATTTAATAACTCTAAGTTGGTCATTCAGTGAACTCATTCTCAAATGAGCACTTGTGTCTCGTCTCCGACTTCACCAAGTCAAATGACTATGAGATCATCATTACCCTAAGGTAAGACAAAGACATAGTGGTCTGTCCGATGTGCCGATATCCAGTTCTCGACACATCTATGACCACGAACCGTTTAAGACTTAAGTTTCTGTACGGTCACTTACTACTCATAATCGAGATCTACATCTGGATACGTAAGGACCTAACTATAAGTCTAAGGAAATTATCTAAGTATATAATTCAACGAATTCATTCTTAGGATAATGGACACCATATTATATCTTAACAAGACTTTTACTAAGGATAAATTGCCTTATGGGCATATATCCTCCTACATCTCCCACTTGCACTTAGGATATTTATCTCGGTATCTCATACCGTTATAGCATATCAGTCACATTGGACCAACATATGTCAAACATAAGAGTGGATTTACTAACGAGTATCTATAATGCATTTTAATGGATTTTTATTTATACATCTCCTAATCACACAAGGTTGATCCTTGAAAAATGATTTGGATCAATTTTCTTTTCTTTGTATAGCTAACAATTAGCTCATACAATCTTGATGCAGGGTCTAAAATTTCTATAAGTCAGTCTTAGCTCATTCCAGTTATTTTGTATCAATATGTCAAGTACATAAGTGACACCTTAAGTCTCTATATATTCGATTAAATCAAAACTATTTCGATTCAATGTCTTACATAGATGATTCAAATAAGTTGAAAACCTTTTTACTTAGTCCGAGAAACCGGAGCTAAGTATATGAGCTTGCTCCCACTGACTTTAAGAACTATCTGGTTAAATACTTCTACTATATGTCTAAATCATATTTAGAATATACTTTTAAGTATAACCAATTTAAAAGTGCTTATGGAATATACCAGTGTCAGGTTGGGTTTGATGAATGAGTCATATCAAGACCCGTTTATAGGAATCTTGATGTTGACTTACTCAGTCAAACGTCCTACATTGTACTTTTCCTTTAACTACGTTTAATAATAACTCTTTAAGAATCAAATGCAGTTTAATTAAGAATTAATCTTAACATGCATATAATTGTGATCATACACAATTTATATGCTCTTGGAACTTATATTTAACTATCGACTGGCTATGATATTAAGTCAGCTCCAAACAATCAAATTATTCAGAAGCGCTGCATGACAGCTTGAGAATTTATGCAACCAACTCAGACAGCCACATCCACAGAAATGAGTTATTTACAATAATGGATTCATTAAAATAAAGCACATTTGCCGAGATATTTATTCAAACAATGGATTCATTAAAATGAATCATAATTTGTTTATCAAAATAAACTTTGAGTGCTAAACACTCAATCATTGTTTTAACTAAAGAAAACGATACAAAAAATAAGTATCGGTTGCTTCTTCCTCACATCTCCTGAAGTCCTCGTACGGCTCCAGCAGCAACGATTGCTCAGATGCCGACCGTCCTCGAAACTTCTTCCATCATCTGCTTCATATTAGCCACCAGAGGTAGAGGCATCGGTATGCCTTTTCTTCTTTTCTGCAAGGTAAACCTTGCAGTTCCTTTTCCAGTGGCATATCTTGTGGCAGTGAAAGCACTCGGATTTCAACGGGGCCCCTTTCGACTTCTTCCACTTCTTCACCTTGGCTGGTTGTGGGACTTGCCTCTTCTTACCTTTGCTTTTCGGCTGGTCTAAAGAAGCAGAGCCAACAACCAACACAGCTGGTTTCTTCTCAATTTCCTCAAACTGCCTAAGCATGTTGAGGAGAACAGGAAGATCCGTTTCAATAATGTTCATAATGAAATCAGTAATGAATTGCATGAAGGATGGGGTTAAAGATTTCAAGATGATGTCCACGGCCATCTCATTGTCAAGGACAAAACCCAACTGGGCAGCATCTTCCACGTACCCGATCATCTTGATGACATGATCTTGTATAGGCCATGTCTCCATCTTATTGCCCCAGAGGTTGCTCGTGGCTTCAAACTTGCCAGCTGTTGACCGCTTACCTTACAACTCCTCTGCATTCAAAGCATGCTTTGAACATCCAAATGTTCGTGCTTCTTTTGCAGGTCGTTATTCATTGAAGCCAGAGTAAGGCACCTGGCCTTCTCGGCATCCCTCTGGTATAGCTTATAGGCTTCCTTTTCTTCGTGGGTTGCATCGTCGTCAGGCTGCTCCGGAGCGTCCTCGAACAGCACGTATCCTATCACAGCTAGTGATAGGACTAACTTGATATTCCTAAGCCAATCCTTATAGTTGGTCCCATCAAGCACATTCTTTTCTGTCATATACTTTAGACCCGAATCCATTCTGCATTTAAATAGATATTTAATTATCATATGTTCGTTGTACAGTCTAAATGGTTTTTATTAAACTATATTCTCCCACTAAATTTAAGAATTAAATCCATAATAATAAAAAAATTATTATATCAAAATATTTGTGGGAGAGGGATCCGGCACCCCGAGTCTGACAACCTTGAGTGTAGCTCAACAAGTTGTCCGACTCTGCAGTCGGTAGACGAACTCTTCATTAATCATATGAAATATGATTCCATATAAGTTTTACCCCTAGTCATTTGTGATCATGAGTGTGCTCATCCAAATCACAATGACTATCCTAGTCAGACCCTTGTTTTCGCGTCCAGCCTAACTTAGCCGCCGCTCGGTGTATCCACGAGACGTCAGTTTGGGTCAGGACTAAACTTACATCAATGACTCAACTTACACCGGTGCTCGGCGTATGCATGACACGACGGTTTGGGTTTAAGTCTAGACTACATCCTTGGCTCAACTTGCGCCGGCATTCGGTGTTTTCACGACACGACGGTTTGGGTCAAGTCAAGATCTCGTCATATGTATTTAAGAAGTCGGTTTCTATAAGGTTGCCATGTCACAGCTTGAGTGTAGCTCAATAACCGGAACATGGGTCCTACAGTTACCAACTCCTAAAACAAGGAGGGTTACGATTTATCTTGAACAAGATTATTATCGTATTTGACTTAGGTATAGTCGATGGACTTACACAGTCATGATTCGACTCCTTGCGGTCCAGCGGACGCGGCCAGAGAATTGACTAAGCCAGGACCACTTAACCCCTAGTCTAGCTAGGGTGGTCCAGCAAACTTAGCAAAGCACATTGACCGAAATCATGATCCATTGAAGGAGACTTATCAATCTTATGTTCGTCTATCAACTAAAAGCTTTTATTAACACTAATTAATCCGTATCAACTAGTGGATCCTTAAAATTCGAAATTTTATGGATTTGTTCAATAACTTTTATTAGATCCTTATCAATTATAAGGTTTGATCGTTCATCGTGCTACCCTAATCTTAATTTGGATTTTAATAAATCAATTACAACATTTTACAAAATTAGTCATTTAATGATAATCATTATCGAAACAATTTAAAATAATGATAGTCAATAAAAGGGACTACCCTAATCAGGAATTAGGTTTTGATGTCGCAATTGTTCATTAAAACATAGCATGTCAAAATATAAAATTTTATCTCATAAGATTTTAAATTAATGGCTAACCTAAAAGGTTCATGAATAATATGATTATGCATCATGGCCAATAATGTCAACCAACTAATTGTCACATAAATTAGGGTTCAATAATGTGACATATCAAGAGAACATGCAAGTTAAAATTATCTACCACATAAATAATGAACTTGCTGATCTAAAATTTAACATTTAAATTAAAACTTTAAAACTTTAAACATTTTATCACATAAAATTTGGTTTATAAAAATTATCAAATAATTTAAATACAAACCTAAGCTTTAAAATTAATGAAACATTTTAAGATTAAATTATCTCATAAAATAATCTTTACAACTTTATGTAACTAAAAGAAATGAATTTTTAATTCCATCTCATGAAAAAAATTTCCTTTATGTTACATATACTATAAAAATAATTTTTAAACATTTTTAAAATCGTTGAAATCAATTTTAAAACTTTCAGATAAAGTTAAAAAACTTTTCAAACTTTATGTAACTAAAAGAAATTAATTTTTAAGACCATCGCATTCAATAAAAATTTTCTTAATGTTACATATACTTTAAAACATTTTTAAATGCTTACTAAAGACATTTTATCTTATAAAATAAATTTTTAAAAGCATTTTTAATCATAAGAGGCTCTTTAAACTTTATCATATAAAATTTAAAAGTCTCCAAAAATTCTTTCATGTCATAAAACCAATTTTTAAAACATTTAAAAGAAAGGTACAAAAGAATTTTAACATTATCAAATAACGTTAAAAATCTATATGTTCAAAACAAGCAATTTTAATAATTTAAAATCGCAGCATTTCAAGATCTAAAAGCATAACCGTGGCTCCGATACCACTGAAGGGTTTTGGCGGACCCTCAGGGCTCAGATCTGTGCCCGTCCTAAGTCGGACGGACCACAGATGCATAAAATGCAGCGGAAAATAAAACATGCTAGCTAAACATTTTAGATAGGCCCTGATAGAGCCAGAACCTAGCCCGATCTATGCCAACTTGGGGTGGGTCCAGCCCACCCCAAGAGGGATCTATCCTACTGCGACGAAATTAAATTACACTAAAAAACTTAAAGAACATACCCGAAATCTTGGCCCTGGGGCAGGCAAGATGTACCGCACCAACTTCTTGCGCCCCTTGTAGCTGAGCCGCCTCGCGCCTTCGAACCGATCTACCCGAGCCGCCTCCGAGCCGATCACTTGTCGAAGAAAGTTTCACTTAAGCAGACAAGCGTCTTAGACGTCTGGTTCCGAATCCAAACCCCCTTCGTAGTCTTGCTAGGACCCGACTGGAGAATAGGAAGAGAAAGAGGAGAGGACTTTAAGTTCACGATCGAGCATGCTCAAAAATCAAGAGCTTCTCGAATCGATCGCTTGGTGTGTTTTTCAACGAAGAGAGTGCACCCCTATTTATATAGGGAGTCGGCACCTCCCTTTTCGTCACGAGCAATGTGGGACAAAACAAAATTAAAAGAGAATTAATTTAATTAATTGAAGTTAGTAAGCCTTCCACAAAAGGCCAACTTCAACCAATTAATTCTCCCTCACCATCGATCTTCAGAGACGATACAAGTTATCATTTCGAAGGGCTTCGAATGGTGAACGCGTAGGAACGAACGGCGACGAATTCCGACTTCGTTTGACCCCTCAAACAATTGCCCAAAGAAGGACAAAAAGTCAATTTTCGTAGCCGTCAAATGGGTTTCAAAAAAACCTAATAACTTAAGATGCGAGCGCGTCCGCTAGGCTTAGCGGATTTTGTAACGCCCCGCTTCCCAAAAGACACCGGAAGCAAGAACGTTACGTGGTCCGCTTGAACTGGAGCGGTGAAGCTCGATTCCAATAAGCGTCTGTGATAAAAACACAGGGGAGGTCCTTGCATTTGTGTTTCAGAACAATCAGAAAACATTCAAAAGATAAATGACACATCCAGAGATAAAAGTTCGTACACGAAATTAAACAACAAAGCCACAGCTGGGCTAAAGTAGCAACAAGAATTAATGTACACTAATCAACAAACAACAACTGAAAGTAACTAAGGGAAAGCAGTAAAGTGTGGGTCCACTAGACCTACGCTGGGAGAGGCTCGGCGTCAGGGGCGAACTCTTGGCTCTCCAAGTCGGGCGTCACGAATGGATCCTCGGGGTACTCAAGCTCAGAATCTGACGTACATCCAAAAACATGAATGTATGTCAGCAAGGGGTCTGCAAGAAAAGATTAGCAACCCAAGACAAGATATACAAATGATATGAATTTTAAAATACATTAATAATTAAATAAGATGACTGCAATAAGATTAAAACATGCCAAATATAATGAAAAGAAACGAGACAATCCTATCATGTAGTTCTAAGCAGTTTCAAGAAATAAAGTAAAGTTTCTTTGAGTTCGTTAGCATGTCAATTTACTGAGGTCACGTTAGCGTTGCAAGTTTCATATCAATAGTTCACATCTATCATAGGGTTCTCGCCTTTAGGTCGTGATGAGTGAGTCATTCTTCTCACGGGCGCTTACCGTGATTGACGCTAACCCACCGCATGCGGATGGTGCTCTTGAAGAGAGGACCCTTTCATACGCCCAGTGGCCGCTCAACCCTAACCACACCCCAATTTTTTGCTGGAACACGAGCCAGCCTAGTCGAATCACACGACATCACGAATTCACGATTCCGCCTTCGAGGCGCACGATTTTCACGATGTCACAATTTGTTGAACATTTCAAGACTTGCAGAAATTTAACGTTTTCAATATTACATTGTTATAACAACATTTCGTTAAGCAGCAGTGGGTCGAACAACAATTGTAGCAATTTTAAAATAACGTAGAACATGAATTTTCGTTGAACAAGTTACAGAAAACAATTTTATCCACTATTGATTAAATTAAAGTATATTGAATTATATGTCGTTGGGTCCCAAATTTAGTCCCGAATGTCATGGCATCGTTTTCATGCTTCATTTCACGTGTGGGTTTCAAGTTATTCAGCAATAAGCAAAAGTGACGCAATAATCATTAAACTTCAAAAATTCATATCTATTTGCACACTTGCCTGATTTCAGCGTTCTTGGTGTCGTCGGAAACAACTCGACGGGTACTACGCTATGGTGATGACAGTTCACTGGTTTGATAAAACATATAATCAGATTAAATTTTTTTTATCATAACAACATTTCAAAAGTCTCTATGACGTCTAACCGATCTGTTATATAGGTTTTCTGTCATACGGTGTGGGTTATGAGTTATAGACAGATGTACTAACCGTTAAGCAGCGAGTGGGCCAGCGACAGTGATGCATGCGACGTCTACGGTCCGAACTCGTCGCGGCAGCGAGGAAAACGGCAGACAGCGGCTGTTTTGAGCGTTGCAGTGGGTTGCGAGGGTTACAGCGAGTCCCCGGGGCTGTCAACGCTACGAGGAAGGAGATGAGATCTCCTGGGTGGCGTCCCCGGCGATCTGCACGCGTGAGGAGGCGGTGGCACGGCTGTTCTGTCGCGTGGAGGGGGAGACGCTGTGTGCTGGTTTCGCACGCACTTGGGCGTGGGCGAAGGGCTGATGGTGGCTGCGTGTGCATGAAGAGGGAGGCGCCGGTGTTTGGGAGCTCACGGGAGCATGTGGCCGTGCGAGCTTGATACGTGGAGGCTGCGGAGCATTGTGTGGGAAGAAGAGGGGCTGGCGTTGCGCGCGGAGGAGGCAGGATGCGGGCTTGTGCGCGTGAGCGAGGGCGCCGCAAGCTGGGCGTTACGTTGGCGTGCGCGAGGGAAAAAGGGTAGGCTGCTGATGTCTACGCGTGGGGAAGAAAGAGAGGGTAGGGGCTGCTACGAGAGATGAGGTTAGGTTCTAGGGTTTTATTTTTAAAATGAAGTAGGGTTCAGCCTAAGGGTTTTATATTATAATAGTTGTAGGGTGTTGGCCTGGGGACAGCACGTGAAGGGATGGTTATAGGTCTCCGTAGGTTTCTTTTAAGGAAAGAAAGTAGCAGGGTTTGAAATTATTGGTTCAAAGGTAGTAGCCCCAGCACGTGAATAGGGTTCCTAGGGTTTAGGTTGTTTTCTCTTTTTTTTTGCTAACTGTGTGTGTGAGTATGTGACTTGGTGCGTGAGTTTGTATTCGGCCAGGGTCTAAGGATGGCTAGAGTTTAATAGGAAGTAATTTGAAAAAAGATTAATAAGATTTAATAGGTTTAAATCAAGGGAATAATGGCTAATCAATATATTTAAATGGGTCCAAAAACGGAAAGTTTTATTTGACTTTTAAAAGATTTGAAATGCAAATTTTGAATTTGAGAATTTAAATAAATTTTAAGAAGAGATATTTAGAAAACACTTATAATAAAGGGTTATAATAGTAATAATAATGATAAGTATGAAAAGGAAGTGGATACGGGTAAGAAATGGATACGGGTACGGGTACGATGACAGAAACGTCAAACACCGGATACGAGAAAAAATAATACACGGCGGAGAGCAGACAAAAGTATCGATAAAACCCGGTCGTTACATCCGACCCACCTTAAAGAAAATTCCGCCCTCGGAATTCCTAACAATAACGGGTCAGGGAACAGATGTGGGTAACGCTCTCTCGTCTCATCTTCTAATGCATACACACTATAAATAACCATCATGCCATATCCAAATAGTATTTCTAATACTAATATCCATACCAATTGTATTACCGCTGATAATACTAATCGACGTTCTTGCTAATAGTAGTAACAATGTACATACACACATCACCAATTACGTATTATCATAACACGTTTTATATAACATCATCCTACAAATATAATCCAACCAATATTATACTCGGTTGAATAATAACACTTTACTACACCACCACATCAATTTACTAGCAGTAAGTGTGCCATCACCTCGCACACTCACATTATTATTAAAATACAAAGTATTACCATATCTTATACACTCACAATCTATAATGATATAGTACTACACGCCCCATAAACTTACCACTAATACAAAAATACAATCATTCTTTGTCAATTAACACTTCAATCATACAATCACTTTTACATACCGCATAATACCATATACACATTATAATACATATCACTACACGTATATGCATGCACGTATTACCTTACACCAAACACAGATTTATATACGCCTTACTCATAGTACCAGGGTCATCGTAATCTACCCACCTTAAGATCAAGTCCGTCCTCAGACTTCCTTAAATCGGCCGACATATGGGGACTTAGACACTAAGGTCATTCTATCCCAGTCATACATACATTATACTGAAACAATATACATACATGTGCCTATACTTACTCATACATCGCACACTTTCAAATACATATACATACGTACATTTTAAGTACAAATAGATACTTACACTGCTACAAGCCTATCTCGTATCTATATAGAACATTTATATACACACACCGGTATTCACAACCATGGTAATTTACATAGGGGTAGTATACTATTACATACATCCATATACGTAGTCACAAACATACAACTATGCACACTTCATGGTATACACATGCTCATACATCCTCCCATAGGGGTAATACGATATTATAATCCTACTATACATAAGACACACTTATTCATCCAATATATATATATATATATATATATGTATACGTACATAACTATAACTAACCACAAACATATATACGCATAAGCACACGCCATACATACTAACATATAAATCACATAATAAATCTGCACATACAATTATACGCACACCTATTATCATTACACCTAACATGCACATCACTGTACTAGTATACAATTTCAACCATTAACAAGTACGGCTACGATACATATACTCTTAGTAACTGGCAAATACTAAATCCAATACGCGCAGACATTTCTATAGTGATATAACTAATCGCTCGCCTAATTAGAAATATAACACTTACTACTCTATACTCGACTATATACATATACGTCACATATTACCGTACACGCACATACAACACAATAGATAATCACACTATACTAATATACTAAGTGTATGCACACTCATACATGTGTGGTATATAGAGATTCGCACACACGGGTCCACACTCACTATCTATTTACATACACCACAACAACACCACTATCAATGCTAAAGGTCTCACTAAGCAATGATAAGCTCAAAGTGATAACTAAGCAATAGTATAGGATTCAAGGTTGAAAGATGCAACGAAAAAATGTTGTGAGGGGCGGTCTCGGAGGTGGCCTGGATAAGAGATTAGTCGGTTGGGTGACATAAAGTGTTTATGAATAATTAAATAATTAAGAAGATAAGGATATTAGTAAAAAATAATACCATCCTTATAACTTGCGTAAAATAGCGAGCATACGGTAGAAGTTAAAACGTAAAATATGATCAGTCAAATAATAGGTGAGGAGTAATATGGGCATAGAGGTGTAGTGCTTGTTTTGTAAATGGAAATAGGTTTGTAAAAAGATTTTTTTTTTAAAATGAAGACAATGATTATAAGACTGACACACAAGATTTTGAAGTTCCATTTAACCCAAGAAAGTATCTTAAAAGTATGTAGAAATGACTGTTTTAAAATATGTTAGTAAGAAAAGGAGATGATATTTTGAGCTAGCAAGATAGAAATAAAGTTTTAAAAGAAGTTCATTACATGGGGAAAATAGAGTAGCTATACGAGGGTATGTGAAATAGAAGTGCGGAAGGTGTATGTTAGAAGATTGATATAAGATAGTAACTAAAGATCGCGTCAGAAGAGTTTCATAATCAAGATTGGGTTTAAGTCGACTGAAATGTAGAAAATCTAAGTAAAGTTTTCGAAAGGATTTTAAACTTAGCAAAGAACTTAATAAAAGAAATACCGAAAATACCTTTTTTTTGAAGACCCCAGATCTGCAATGGGGAAGTTCGAGTTTAAAGATGGCGAGCCTGAAAAGTTTATGTGAACCGAGAACAAGGAATATGTTTGACGATTGAAACGTAAGGACGACTAAGAAGTAACTCCGTGAATACGCTACGATGGCTTTCTACGATCATTAACATGGAAGTGCGATGATTAGGAAATAGTAAAATCAGGGGGAAAAATAATCATTGGGTCGACTAAGGTTTAGCACTAGGGTTCATCAACGTACTAGACTGCGATAGGAAAGCCGAGGTAAGGGTTCGTTGAGGATCAAGATCGAGATCTTATCTATAGATTTGGAATATCCTACGCTTCGAAGTCTACTCATTGCAGGCGTCTCGGGTTCGACTTGCACAGATGCGACGATCGCTACGTTCGGTTGGGCCCTAGATTAGATGAATCAAGCAAACGACTAACGAAACTCAAAAATCTAAGATGGTCAGAGCTAGATGATCAATCGCTAAGGTGGCTCCCTAGATGATAATACTAAGGCGTGGCAAGGTCGTCTAACTAACTCTTCCGATTATCCTGGTATTGGATTTCCTATCGTGCCGAGACAAGGTATTCGAGTAATTTTGCGTACGAACTAATTCTGGATGTTTGGCTAATGAAAAGTGTTCTCATTGTTCTGAATTTCACAGTTGCAGGACATGCATGGGCCACCACTAAAACCTGTAACGCACTGCTTCCCAAAAGACACCGGAAGCGAGAACGTTACGTGGTCCGCTTGAACTGGAGCGGTGAAGCTCGATTCCAATAAGTGTCTGTGATAAAAACACAGGGGAGGTCCTTGCATTTGCGTTTCAGAACAATCAGAAAACATTCAAAAGATAAATGACACATCCAGAGATAAAAGTTCGTACACGAAATTAAACAACAAAGCCACAGCTGGGCTAAAGTAGCAACAGGAATTAACGTATACTAATCAACAAACAACAACTGAAAGTAACTAAGGGAAAGCAGTAAAGTGTGGGTCCACTAGTCCTACGCTGGGAGAGGCTCGGCGTCAGGGGTGAACTCTTGGCTCTCCAAGTCGGGCGTCACGAATGGATCCTCGGGGTACTCAAGCTCAGAATCTGACATACATCCAAAAACATGAATGTATGTTAGCAATGGGTCTGCAAGAAAAGATTAGTAACCCAAGACAAGATATACAAACGATATGAATTTTAAAAGAAATTAATAATTAAATGAGATGACTGCAATAAGATTAAAACATGCCAAATATAATGAAAAGAAACGAGACAATCCTATCATGCAGTTCTAAGCAGTTTCAAGAAATAAAGTAAAGTTTCTTTGAGTTCATTAGCATGTCAATTTACTGAGGTCACGTTAGCGTTGCAAGTTTCATGTCAATAGTTCACATCTATCATAGGGTTCTCGCCTTTAGGTCGTGATGAGTGAGTCATTCTTCTCACGGGGGCTTACCGTGATTGACGCTAACCCATCGCATGCGGGTGGTTCTCTTGAAGAGAGGACCTTTCATACGCCTAGTGACCGTTCAACCCTAACCCCACCCCAATTTTGTGCTGGAACACGAGCCAGCCTAGTCGAATCACATGACATCATGAATTCACGATTCCGCCTTCGTGGCGCACGATTTTCACGATGTCACAATTTGTTGAACATTTCAAGAATTGTAGAAATTTAACGTTATCAATATTACATTGTTATAACAACATTTCGTTAAGCAGCAGTGGGTCGAACAACAATTGTAGCAATTTTAAAATAACGTAGAACATGAATTTTCGTTGAACAAGTTACAGAAAACAATTTTATCCACTATTGATTAAGGATATTGAATTATATGTCGTTGGGTCCCAAATTTAGTACCGAATGTCATGGCATCGTTTTCATGCATCATTTCACGTGTGGTTTTCAAGTTATTCAGCAATAAGAAAAAGTGACGCAATAATCATTAAACTTCAAAAATTCATATCTATTTGCACACTTGCCTGATTTCAGCGTTCTTGGTGTCGTCGGAAACGTCTCGACGGGTACTACGCTATGGTGATGCCGGTTCACTGGTTTAATAAAACATATAATCAGATTAAATTGTGTCACGACCCACTTCCCTAAAATATGGGCGAGGTGTGAGAAGTCCGCTCAGACTTGGAGCTGTGAGGCTCCAGTCTGTAAAGCGTCTGGAATAACCAAGTATAGGTCCTTGCAAATGCAAAGCAGAACAAAAATAATAATAAAGAAAAGAGACAGATAATATAATTATTTAAATCTCAGAACGTCCACAATAAATTCCAACATCACAGAAAAGCCACCAGGCTAAAAAGAAGAGTCTAAAAGGCCCAAGCATGGCCAACAGAAATAATCAAACGTACAGAAAGAGAGGTGCTACGTACCGACAACCTAACAAGAACTAATCGAAAGCAACACAGACAGTGGCGGAGCCAGGAAATTTTCACTTAGGGGGCAAATTATAAGCTAATACAAAAAAATCTCTACGTACTATAAAAACCAATAAGCAAAAGTAATCAGTTATCTGCAATATATTCTATTAAAACGTATTAAATTTATTAAGTACTTGGCATTATAATATATTCTATAAATAAAAGAGTTAGAACATAACAAAATACCTGTCATTAACTTCATGTCCACTTTTTTGATAATAAATGCAATTTTGCAAAATGTAAATACATGGCATCATATATTTGCAAAAAAGATAACCATCATTATTCAAATAGCCCAACAAAATATAAAACATGTAAAAAGTATGAAAAAAATAGATGTAAAATTAATTAATTAAAGAATATTTATTCAAAATAAGAAAACTCACATTACAATTGTTCTCTTCGAGTTTTCATATTTTGAAACCGCTTCATAATGACCTCATTATCAATCTCATGAAAGATATCTTTCTCAATGTATACAACCAAATTATCATGCATCCACTTATCTCCCATTCTATTCCGTAATCTACTCTTAACAATACTCATAGCAGAAAAAACTCTCTCCACTGTAGCAGTCACAACTGGTAAGAGTAATGACAATTTGATGAGTCTATAAACTAATGGAATTACCAAATTCTTCTTTGTTTTTACCATTTTCTCTGCAAGATTGGCAATGCCTTTAATAGTAGAGAACCCATCATTATTACGGACATCAATAATATATGTATCAAGTTGATCATGAAGTACCATATGGTCCACTGCAGAGAAATCCTCTGGATAGAACTGAGCAAGTCGAATAAGCTTATCTTTATTGAAAACAGAGAAAGAGTCACCAGGGTTTAAACATGCCACACCAAGAAGTAGCTCCGTACTTGCCTCAGTGAAACGATCATTCAATTCATTAAGTTGCATGTCAATTATATTGTTGAATATTTCATAACGAAAATGGTGTATATTTGTAATCCCCTGAGAATTTCGCCTTGAACGCCCACGGAGTTTATACTCATCATCCATGTTTGGAATATCAACACCATGTTTGATGCAGAAGGATGACGCATTTCCTAACAAATAATCCCATTCACACTCTCTCATTATTTTCAATCGATCTTTGGATGTTTTCACTAAACTCATAGCATTTTCTATATCCTGATCTTTTCTTTGTAATGCTTGTGATAACTCATTGGTAACTGCTAATATCCTTCTAAGGCAATGAAGCATGAACACGAAATGAAATGATTCCATAATATCTGTTAAGACAGCTGCTTCTGTTCTCTGTTCCGAGTTCACTCCGTCCTCCCTTACAATCTCAAGAACATCAAGAACTGATGAATACATCAATAGTAGACGGACAATTGTAACATAATCAGATCCCCAACGTGTATCACCATATCTTCTGAGAGATGTTTCTTGATTTAGACCACGTCCACTAGAAATTTCTCCTTTTTCGAGACCTTCAATAATTCTAGCATATTGTTTTTCTCTAATCGCCTCCATCATTTTGCATGATGCTCCAACTATGTTTAGAATGCTAGAGATAAAATTAAAGAAATCTCCAACTTCATTATGTTTCTTTGTGACAGCCACGAGAGTCAATTGAAGCCTGTGAGCAAAACAATGTACATAGTAGGCACTTGGATTGTCCTTCAAAATAAGTGCTTTCAAACCATTAAATTCATCTTGCATATTACTTGCTCCGTCATAACCCTGACCACGTAATCTTGATATGCTTAACCCATGTGTAGAAAACAAAGATTCAAGAGCCGCCTTGAGTGAACTAGCAGCAGTATCTGTCACATGTTGAATGCCAAGAAACCATTCAATAATATGCCCATTACTATCCACATATCGTAGAACAACTGCCATTTGTTCCTTTATCGATATATCACGTGACTCATCAATTAAAATTTAAAATAATGAGTCAACTAGATCTTTAATAATCACATTAGTAATCTCCTCTGTAGCAGCTTGAGTAATGTCCTTTTGAATATCTGGAGAGGTCAATGTGTTGTGCCCAGGAGCTTGGCTAAAAGTAACTAGTTTAATATCTTCATTATTTCTAGAAAGAAACCTCAAGAGCTCTGGAAAATTTCCTTGGTTGTTTGAACTTTCACATTCATCATGTCTACGAAAAGGAAGCCCTTGGTGCAACAAAAACCGGGCACACTCTATTGAAGCATTCAATCGAGTTCGATAATCACTTTGACTCTTCGTTGTCTGCTTAGATAACAAAGGTATGATACTTTGTTTTTCGTTCATTAAATTCTCACATTTTATCCGAGCTACATTGTGATCACTATTGGGCTTTCCAATGTGTAGATCGAATCTATCCTTCTTCTTCCAATTTGAAAAACCATCGCACACAAACGAATCCTTACCCCCTGTGGACTTGAAAAGATAACAATACAAGCAAAAAAGCGGCATCTTTAGCTATGATGTACTCTAACCAAGTTGGATATGCACCAAACCAAGCCGGATTGAAGCATCGAACTGATACATTTCCAAATTGCTTCTGAGGAAAATCATGTTGTAAAGGTTGACACGGGCCCTGTTGTAAATATGCTCTTCGAATTTCATCTCTAACATTCACATCATATTCGTGTATTGGTCTTCTTAGGCCAGGGTCAACAATGAGTTCGTCGGGATTGATTTCGATATGACTTTTCTTTGAACTTGACAGAGGAACATGGCTCGAATCATTGGATGACTCTCCAATCCCAAGAGATTTACGTTTGAAATACTTTTCTAGTGACATGTTAATCCAATTTATAATTTATAAACCTGCATGTTTCAAAATTAAACTTAAAAAATTGAAGATTAAATGCAAAGCTATATATATATAAACTTAATTACTTAAACTCGGTATTGTAGATTAGGAAAACAAATCTTTAGAAATGTTGTAATCAAATTAGGCAAATGCATTCTTACCCCCAGGACTTGAAAAGATAACAATTGTATATCAATCCTCAGGATGAGGATGAGTTGCTCAGGCTTCGAATCTTTTCCTTTCTTGATGAATTCGATCACGGATGGGCGCCTGAAAAGGAAGAGCTTTTAGCTTTAAACAATGGAAAGCCAATAAAAAGCCTTGTAATTTCATGAAAAAATTCTAGAAAGAGAACATTATAACAACAAAATTCTTGTCACAGTAAAATTCTCGCCAGAGCAGTAATCATATTTTCGTAGCATCTGTTAGCTTACAGAAAATTATCAACAAAGAACAACCTCATCAACCTCCTCAGTCCTCTGAACTCGTATATCGGTATATCCTTTGGTTATTAAAAAATACTGAAAGATTCAGCAGCAACAGAAGTAGCAGAACTTTTAATTTTATAAAATTTCAAAAAAGCACCCCCAAATCTCTTCCGAAACTCAAAACATCAGTAAATACATTAATTTTCATGTCAATTAAACCCTCGTTTCAACCATCTTGATTGCAATCATCCTCAAATCTTCAAAAAAAATTAACAATAACGACTAACCTCCAGATCTCTGGCGAGAACCAGATCCCGCTTTAAATACCAAACCCTAACTCTTCAATCCTCAGACTTCAATTCAACCGTCGTCGTCGATGTTGCCGTTGGAACTTGGAAGAAGCCGAAGGCGGAAGTCTTTCAATTCAATTTCAACCGCACAACTGCACAGCAGCACAGCTGCACAAGCCGCTAGGCGCTAGCCCGCTGTCGCAAAAATGCCCTAAATTTATCTCTCTGAAGTCTGAAGGGTGGAGTCTTGGAGATGGAGTCGACGAGTTGTGGAGAATGGAAGCATGCCGCCTGCCTGTGGGGCCGTGGGCTAATTTAATGACCGGGGGCTTCGAATATAATTGGGGTAACATGGGGTGCCAGCCTGTCACAGTGCCACTTTAGTTTTAAAAAATATCAGGGGAACAAGCTATGGGCTAATTAAATGCTTGGGCCTGGGGCATTCGTTGGGTGTTTGGACTCTATTGGAGGCAGGTCCTGGGAGCATTAATGATTTTTTTGAAACAAAATTCTTAGGGGGGCAATGGCCCCCTCATGCCCCCCTTTAGCTCCGCCCCTGAACACAGAACTACGTCTCTACGACTGGTCGCCGGTGTCCTCGTACTCCACGTCAACACTGGACCCAGGCTCCAAGTCAGCAAACACCTCATCCTCAGCAACGGACTCTGGCTCAGCAACTAACATGCGACACCCAAAAGAGACAAGGACGGATGTCAGCAAGTCTACAAGAGACTTGTGCAAGGAAACTAAAGGAAAGGAAAGCAATTTAGCAGTTCTAAAGTATGCAATGACATGGTAGTTTAAGTTATGAATGCAACAAGTAGTAAAGTGCAACAAGTATGACATGGCAAGGTAGCAAAGCTAGTAAACATTCACATGGATTTTACAAGTCAAGTAACATGTCAAGTAAACACGTCGTGCACAGAGTTTACACCTTACAGCTGAAGTGGCTGTACGGGCACACTTCTACGTTGAGTGGTCGCTTAACCCTACCCCAATCCTGGAGTTTACGCCTTACAGCTGAAGTTGCTGATCTGGCAAACTTCTAAGCTGAGTAGTCGCTTAACCATACCCCTCCACGTGTAATCGGGCATTGGCTTTTGACCAACACATGTAGCCCGCTTCTGGATCACGAGCCAGGAAGTGTATTTGGCCTAGGGTTGTGCCTGCAACGCAGGTGCCTAGCCTCAACAAGCAAGTACAAGTAGTGTGTGCTACGAATGCAACATTCAAGCATGGATGACATTAAGATGCATGGCATGGCAAGGGTACAATTAATGTGCGTACAGATAAGGAATTTAAACGTGACAGGCATGGCAGAGCAAAAGTAAAAAGCGTACAGATATGGAAATTAAACGTGACAGGCAAAATGCATGAATGACATGGCAGGATGACAGATCTAGCTTCGTTGTCAAGCTAGATCTTAAAATTGCGTCTAGGCAAGTATCATTTCGTCTCCTAGTCTCTTTTACGCTAAAACGGGGAAAATGGCCTAAGACATGGCCTAAAGCACAAATTGGGAAGTTTCACTTGCCTGCAATCAACCGTTCAGCAAACACCGTCCAATCAGTCCAGTCTACCTATGTGCTCAGATCACTAGTCTACAGTCCCAATTAAATTATCTTTATTAGTGATTTACCAGACAATTAAAATACCGATTTTTATCGTGATTAGCATGCATAGGTTGGGGGTCCTAAGTGTTTAGAAATTTACCCTTACACGACGCGAGAGCTACACTGGCGTCGGGTAGCGACGCCAGGGGTTGGAATAATAGAACACGCTCCTAGTCCAGATTCCAAAATAGATTCATATGATCGCCAATCCTCGGACAGCGACCAGATCAGCGAGCAAGATTCCAATCAGCGAGTAAGAGATCGGTAGACGTTTTTACGGCTGCCGGGAAGCCGTAACAACGAACCGAGACGAACGGTTCGACGTACACGGAGTCTACGATGTTGAGCATCGTAGGGGATGATCGTGACGTTGAAAAACACCCCTAGGAGAGGTAGAGGGCTGTCGAAAGATCCAACAGCGAGAGGGGACGATGAAATCTCAACGACGCGTCAATACGCCGTTATACATGTGTAACAACGAGGTCACTTGCTGTTTCGATACAATGGCGGCTGAGGAACTGCCGCGGGAGGTGCAGGGGGGTCTAGGGGTCGACGGCGGAGGGGAGAGACGGCGGCGGCGGCGGCGGCGGTGGCGACGGTGGCCGCTGCTGCGAGTTTTGCTGCTTGCTGCGGAATTTGTGGCGGTTGCGGGATGGTTCACGGCGGCCTGAAGGAGGAGATGGGTCGGGACGACTGCGGACGACGAGAGGAGGCCACCGGCAACGGGTTTGGTCGGAGGAGATGGTGAAGTCGGGCTCTCGGGGGTTGTTTGCGTGAACACAAGTAGGGCGGCGGCGGTATCGTGTGTTTGCTGTGAAAAACAATGAAACCTAGGTCTAAATTAATAGGAGAGGGCTAGAACCAAGGTCACGTGGGTAGGGGGTGCTGGCTGAACGTGGGCTAGGTCTAGGTGGAGGTTAGGGTTTATTTGAATAGGAAATTTTGTTTTAAAAAGTTATAATAAACTATTAAAAGCCCAATATCTCTACCTCTCTCTCTCCTACCAGGTGTGTGCGGCCAAGGCTAGGCAAGGGGTTGGGCTAAGTCAAATTCTGATGTAATTTATTAATAATCAATCATTAGGGAAAAAATACAATGAAACTTAGGCTTAAAAATACAATAGGTTGGGCCAAAAAGTGCAAGTAGGTCAAACGAAGCCCAAAAATTGTGAAATAAATACTGGGGTGACCAGGACGATGAAAGAAAGAAAACTAAGAAGATGGATTACAATTTCGTCGACGAGAAATGAAACTAAAAATAAAAAGGCCTCACGACAAAAGTGAAAATCGCGACGTCTCTTCAAATATAATCAAATCGTGGGAGAACGACCCGTGAAATGACGTTCCAAAATAATTCCACAATTTAATACTCTCCGAGAGGGTCACAACGACATATCACACCATAGGGTTTGGATACAGACAAAGTCTAAAATAAATACATGCACGAACAAGACTACGTGCACAACAAAGCGTACAATCGAAAACAGACCGTTACATCCTCCCCACCTTATGAATGATTCCGTCCTCGGAATAAACATCAACCACTGCTCGAAAACAAGTGCGGGAAGCGCTCTCTCATATCATCCTCATGCTCCCAGTTGGACTCCCCAGGGGAACCATGACGCCACTGCACTCTAACCAAGTCGACGGTCTTATTCCTCAGCTGCTTCTGCCGTCGATCCAGAATCTCCACTGGTTGTTGATCATAGGTAAGATCCGGACGAACCGTGATCTCTGAGAAATCCACAGCATGAGATGGATCACTGACGTATCGACTTAACTGAGATACGTGAAATACGTCGTGAACACCCTCCAGTAACGGCGGCAACGCCAAGCGATAAGCCACCGCTCCAACTCTCTCCAGGACATCAAACGGCCCAATGTACCTCAGAATCAGCTTGCCTCTCTTCTCAAATCGAATAACTCCGCAGTTCGGAGAGATCTTCAGAAAGACGTGGTCTCCAGGCTGAAACTCCGAAGGCCTCTGTTTAGCATCAGCCCAATGCTTGAAACGGTCTTGCGCGATCCTCAGCTTCTCCCAGATGTTCCTCACAACATCCACAGCCTCCACGATCATCTCTGGTCCTAACAGCTCTCTGTCTTCAATGTCATCCCAGCTCAATGGTGAATCGACATTTCTTTCTGTATAGCGCGACGAATAGCGCCATGCCAATGCTCGCCTGGAAGCTGTTATTGTAAGCAAACTCCACATGATGGAGATGATCCTCCTAAGATCCCTTGAAGTCCAACATGCACGCTCTCAGCATGTCCTCCAAAATCTGAATCGTCCTCTCGGACTGGACATCCGTCTGCGGTTGGTACGCGGTACTGAAACTCAGACTCGTACCCAAGCTCTTCTGCAGACTCTGCCAAAACTGAGATGTGAATCTCATGTCTCTGTCCGACACGATACTCACTGGGACTCCGTGAAGTCACACGATCTCCTGCACGATTCACGTTACATCACTATCTAAACTAGGGAAAAGAAAATAAAAACGGAGGGCAAAAGGATTTACCTCCATATATCTCCTCGCTAGCGTCTCAGTGGACTGTCCTACTCGGAAGGGAATAAAGTGCGTGGATTTGGTCAATCGGTCTACGATCACCCAAATCGCATCATTCTGCTTCGGACTCTGAGGTAGTCCAGTCACGAAATCCATAGTGATGTGTTGCCACTTCCACTCCGGAATCGGAAGCGGTTGTAGCAACCCTATCATACGCTGATGTTCCGCCTTTACCTGCTGGCATACCAAACACTTGGCTATGCTCCGAGCCACACTCTGCTTCATACCATGCCACCAATAGTTCAGATGAAGATCCTTGTATATCTTGGTACCACCAGGATGCACAGAATACGGCGAACTGTGTGCCTCAACCAATAACTCCTCTCTAATATCCCCAGCTGGCACACAAACTCTGGCTCTAAATCTCAGCGAACCATCCTCATGAATCACGAAGTCAGTCCGCAGATCGGCTTCTACCTGCTCCCGAATCTTCTGCTGCTTCGGATCTCCGGCCTGACCAGCCTTGATCAGATCCACGATTGTCGACTGTATCTGCATACACATCAACGAAGAAGCCTCTCCAGGAAGCACGATCACAATACCAGACTCACAAAAATCCTGCTGCAATCTCAACTGCAAAGTCAACATCATCACCGCTGGAAGTCTGCTCAGTGCATCCGGAACCACATTCATCTTGCCAGCGTGATACTGCAAGTCGATCTCATAATCAGCCATGAGCTCCAACCATCGACGCTGTCGCATGTTAGCTCCTTCTGCGTAAAGATATACTTCAAGCTTTTGTGATCGGTGAAGATCTTCACCTTCTCACTCAGCAAGAAGTGCCTCCAAATCTTGAGCGCAAATACGACTGCAGCCAACTACAAATCGTGCGTCGGGTAATTCTTCTCATGAGCCTTAAGATGACGAGAAGCATATGCAACCGCGTGCCCATGCTGATGCAAAACACAACCGAGACCTTTGCCAGAAGCATCACAAAAGATCTCAAATCCTCCATTCCGATCGGGCACAGCAAGAACAGGGGCAGTCGTCAATAAAGATAACGACAAACTTATCTAGCAAGTCGTAGAAGATCAGATTTCATCAGGTTCATAAAAACTGCGAGCGCATTGGTTACACCGAAAGGCATAACCACAAACTCGTAGTGACCATACTTCGTCCTGAACGCTATCTTCTGGATATCTTCCTTCCTCACCTTCAGCTGGTGATAGCCACTCCTCAGGTCCAACTTAGAAAACACTCTCGATCTTCCAAGCTGATCAAAGTGTCATCTATACGAGGCAATGGATATCGATTCTTGACGGTGACGGCATTCAGCTCCCTGTAGTCCATGCACATGCGACGCGAACCATCCTTCTTCTTCACCAGCAACACCGGTGCTCCCCACGGAGACATACTAGGATTAATGTAACCCTTCTGTAGAAGCTCATCCAGCTGCCTACACAATTCCTCTAACTCAGCTGGAGCCATACGATATGGCGCCTTCGAAATGGGCTGCGCTCCCAGAATAAGATCGATCGAAAACTCAAGAGCTCGATCGGGCGGCAGTCCAGCCATCTCCTCGGGGAAGACATCGTCGAATTCTCGCACCACAGCTGGTCTACTCTGCTCCATCTGCATGGAAATGATCTCCACCGGCTTGGCCTGAAACCTGACAGGACCAAGCGAACTGCTGCCTCGGCTGAACTCAAACACCGGATGACCTGTGATCTCGAACACCACCTTCTTCCGCTGGCAATCGATCGTGGCGTAGAAACTCCCAAGCTAGTCCATCCCAAGGACGGCATCATAGTTGATGATGTCGTGGACAATAAAGTCAGCGAAAAGCTCATGTCCATAGACCACCAAAGGACAAGAATTGCAACCACGATGCACAGAGATCATGACATTCCCTGTAACGATATCCCAACTCTTGGGAAGAGGGGAAGTCGACAAGGAATGCTTGTCCACGAAGCTCTGAGATATAATGCACATCGATGCACCAGAGTCGAAGAGGACTCGTGCAGGAAATGTGCAAACCAAAATCACACCTAACAAACAATCTAACAATCAAATCCTATTCTAGCAAACATAACATATTCAAGCAGCCAATCATATTCAAACAAACAAGACTAACTAAGAAAGAAAACAAACTAGGCTGAGGGTTACCTGCAATAACCTCATCCTCAGTCTCAGCCTCAACTGCAGTCATCAGGAATGCCTGCCTCCTCGGCTGTAAAGCCTGCTGAAACGCCTGCTTCTGGGGAACGAGAGGCGCTCCACGTTCGGTAGGTACAGGTGCTCTTTGCTGTTGAACTCCATCCGGTGCTTTCCGTAGTTGATTTGCATGCCGACAATCCTTCGCTGCATGTGTAGCATTGCCACAAATCAAGCACTGGCCCAGAAATCTTCTGCACTGCTCCTTGATATGGCCAGTCTTGCCGCAGAAATGGCAAGTCTTCAGAATAGGCCCATCTGGCCTCTTGAACTGCACCGACTGGTTAGGCTTGAACCCAGGCCTAACCACTGCTCTGACCTACTCCATAGGCCTCTTCCCAGCTCCAGAAGTTTGTCCTCTCTTCTGGCTCGCAATCTGCTCCTGCCTCCTAGAAGCTACCAGCAACTTCTGATAAAACTCCAAATCAGATGAAGACATCAGGCTCTGCAAGTCTAAGGAAAGACCCTGCAAGAACCTCTGAGCTTTCTCCTCAGCATCATGCACCATCTTTGGCGCAAATCGACTCAGCTTGATGAACTCCTGATGATACTGGTCCACCGAAAGATTTTCCTGCTTCAGATCAATGAATCGCTGCAACATCTCCCTTCTGGCAGCCTTCGGGAAATACTCCTCATCGAACCTAGCCTTGAAAGTAGCCCAAGGAATAAGTCTCACCAACAGCGCTTCCTCTGCATCCCACCAGCTGCGGGCATTATCCTTGAGCTACTTCTTCAACAAATCAACCCATCCAGCTGGGTTGTTCTTCGACATCCTCAGATTATCCTCTGTATTTCGGATCCACTCCTCTGCAGCCAACGATCCTTCAGATCCATCAAAATAAGTCGGGCCCAGCTCCTGAAACTTCTTCGCTCCCGGCTCGAAGCGAGGGGCATTCTGTGCATTCTAGAGCATGCCCTGCTGCACCTGCATCATCTGATGCATCATCCTCATGACTTCAGCATTGGTGGGCTCTCTATCTGGTACCGCATCACGGTCGAGCCCACCACCAGCTCGGGTCTGTCGTCTTCCAGCCATCTAATGACATAGAAAACGAATTAAATTAGACTCAAAGCTTATGACTTGGATGTTTTAATTTATTTAATGGACATTCTATAATTATTATCGTTGTTCCGATAATTCGCAGTTACAAGAGGACCTGTATGGGCCACCAACAAAACCCGTCACGACCCACTTCCCTAAAATGGATGCGAGGCGTAAGAAGTCCGCTCAGACTATGAGCTGTGAGGCTCCAGTCTGTAAAGCGTCTGGAATAACCAAGTATAGGTCCTTGCAAATGCGAAGCAGAACAAAAATAATATTAAAGAAAAGAGACAGATAATATAATTATTCAAATCTCTGAACGTCCATAATAAATTCCAACATCACAGAAAAGCCACCAGGCTAAAAAGAAGAGTCTAAAAGGCCCAAGCATGGCCAATAGAAATAATCAAACGTACAGAAAGAGAGGTGCTATGTACCGACAACCTAACAAGAACTAATCAGAAGCAACACAGAACTACGTCTCTACGACTGGTCGTCGGTGTCCTCGTACTCCACGTCAACAGTGGACCCAGGCTCCAAGTCAGCAAACACCTCGTCCTCAGCAACGGACTCTGGCTCAGCAACTAACATGCGACACCCAAAAGAGATAAGGGCGCATGTCAGCAAGTCTACAAGAGACTTGTGCAAGGAAAGGAAAGCAATCTAGCAGTTCTAAAGTATGCAATGACATGGCAGTTTAAGTTATGAATGCAACAAGTAGTAAAGTGCAACAAGTATGACATGGCAAGGTAGCAAAGCTAGTAAACATTCACATGGATTTTACAAGTCAAGTAACACATCAAGTAAACACGTCGTGCACAGAGTTTACGCCTTACATCTGAAGTGGCTGTATGGGCACACTTCTACGCTGAGTGGTCGATTAACCCTACCACAATCCCGGAGTTTACGCCTTACAGCTGAAGTTGCTGATCTGGCAAACTTCTAAGCTGAGTGGTCGCTTAACCCTACCCCTCCATGTGTAATCAGGTATTGGCTTTTGACCAACACACGTAGCCCGCTTCTGGATCACGAGCCAGGAAGTGTATTTGGCCTAGGGTTGTGCCTGCAACGCAGGTGCCTAGCCTTAACAAGCAAGTACAAGTAGCGTGTGCTACGAATGCAACATTCAAGCATGGATGACATTAAGATGCATGGCCTGGCAAGGGTACAATTAATGTGCGTACAGATGAGGAATTTAAACGTGACAGGCATGGCAGAGCAAAAGTAAAAAAGCGTACAGATATGGAAATTAAACGTGACTGGCAAAAATGCATGAATGACATGGCAGGGTGATAGATCTAGCTTCGTTGTCAAGCTAGATCTTAAAATTGCGTCTAGGCGAGTATCATTTTGTCTCCTAGTCTCTTTTACGCTAAAAACGGGGAAAATGGCCTAAGACATGGCCTAAAGCACAAATTGGGAAGTTTCACTTGCCTGCAATCAACCGTTCAGCAAACACCGTCCAATCAGTCCAGTCTACCTATGTGCTCGGATCACCAGCCTACAGTCCCAATTAAATTATCTTTATTAGTGATTTACCAGACAATTAAAATACCGATTTTTATCATGATTAGCATGCATGGGTTGGGGGTCCTAAGTGTTCAGAAATTTACCCTTACACGACGCGAGAGCTACACTGGCGTCGGGTAGCGACGCCAGGGGTTGGAATAATAAAACGCGCTCCTAGTCCAGATTCCAAAATAGATTCCTATGATCGCCAATCCTCGGGCAGCGACCAGATCAGTGAGCAAGATTCCAATCAGTGAGCAAGAGATCGGTAGACGTTTTTACGGCTCTCGGGAAGCAGTAACAACGAACCGAGACGAACGGTTCGACGTACACGGAGTATACGACGTTGATCATCGTATGGGATGATCGTGACATCGAAAAACACCCCTAGGAGAGGTAGAGGGCTGTCGGAAGATCCAACAGCGAGAGGGGACGACGAAATCTTAACGACACGTCGATACGTCGTTGTACACGTGTAACAGCGAGGTCACTTGTTGTTTCGAGGCAATGGCAGCTAAGGAACTGCCGCGGGAGGTGCAGGGGGGTCCAGGGGTCGACGGCGGAGCGGAGAGGCCGCGGCGGCGGCGGCGGCGGTGGCCGTCGCTGCTGCTGCTGCTGCGAATTCTGTTGCTTGCTGCGGAATTTGCGGCGTTTGCGGGGCGGTTCACGGCGGCCTGAGGGAGGAGATGGATCGGGGCGACTGCGGACGGTGAGAGGAGGCCGCCGGCGACGGGTTTGGTCGGAGGAGATGGTGAAGTCGGGCTCTCGGGGGTTGTTTGCGTGAACACAAGTAGGGCGGCGGCGGTATCGTGTGGTTGCTGTGAAAAACAATGAAACCTAGGTCTAAATTAATAGGAGAGGGCTAGAACCTAGGTCACGTGGGTAGGGGGTGCTGGCTGAACGTGGGCTAGGTCTAGGTGGAGGTTAGGGTTTATTTGAATAGGAAATTTTGTTTTAAAAAGTTATAATAAACTATTAAAAGCCCAATATCTCTACCTCTCTCTCTCCTACCAGGTGTGTGCGGCCAAGGCTAGGCAAGGGGTTGGGCTAAGTCAAATTCTGATGTAGTTTATTGATAATCAATCATTAGGGAAAAATACAATGAAACTTAGGGTTAAAAATACAATAGGTTGGGCCAAAAAGTGCAAGTAGGTCAAACGAAGCCCAAAAATTGTGAAATAAATACTGGGGTGACCGGGACGACGAGAGAAAGAAAACTAAGAAGACGGATTATAATTTCGTCGACAAGAAATGAAACTAAAAATAAAAAGGCCTCACGACAAAAGTGAAAATCGCGACGTCTCTTCAAATATAGTCAAATCGTGGGAGAACGACCCGTGAAATGACGTTCCAAAATAATTTCACAATTTAATACTCTCCGAGAGGGTCACAACGACATATCACACCATAGGGTTCGGAAACAGACAAAGTCTAAAATAAATACGTGCACGAACAAGACTACGTGCACAACAAAGCGTACAATCGAAAACAGACCGTTACAAATTGTTTTTGATCATAACAACATTACAAAAGTCTCTATGACATCTAACCGATCTGTTATATAGGTTTTCTGTCCTACGGTGTGGGTTATGAGTTAGTGACAGATGTACTAACCGTTACGCAGCGAGTGGGCAGCGACAGTGATGCATGCGACGTCTACGGTCCGAACTCGTCGCGGCAGCGAGGAAAACGGCGGACAGCGGCTGTTTTGAGCATTGCAGTGGGTTGCGAGGGTTACAGCGAGTCCTCGGGGCTGTCGATGCTGTGAGGGAGGAGATGAGATCTCCTGGGCGGAGTCCCCGGCGATCTGCGCGTGTGAGGAGGCGGTGGCGCGGCTGTTCTGTCGTGTAGAGGGGGAGACGCCGTGTGCTGGTTTCGCGCACGCCTGCGCGTGGGCAAATGGCTGATGGTGGCCGCGTGCGCTTGGAGAGGGAGGCACCGACCTTTGGCAGCTCACGGGAGCATGTGGCCGCGCGTGCTTAATGAGTGGAGGCTGCGAAGCGTTGCGTGGGAGGAAGAGGGGCTGGCGTTGCGCGCGGAGGAGGCATGACGCGGGCTTGTGCGCGTGAGCGAGGGCGCCGCAAGCTGGGCGTTGCGTTGGCATGCACGAGGGAAAAAGGGGAGGCTGCTGATGTCTACGCGTGGGGAAGAAAGAGAGGGTAGGGGGCTGCTGCGAGAGATGAGGTTAGGTTCTAGGGTTTTATTTTTAAAATGAAGTAGGGTTCAGCCTAAGGGTTTTATATTATAATAGTTGTAGGGTGTTGGCCTGGGGACAGCACGTGAATGGATGGTTATAGGTCTCCTTAGGTTTCTTTTAAGGAAAGAAAGTTGCAGGGTTTGAAATTATTGGTTCAAAAATAGTAGCCCCAGCACGTGAATAGGGTTCCTAGGGTTTAGGTTGTTTTCTCTTTTTTTTGTTTGCTAACTGTGTGTGTCAGTATGTGACTGGGTGCGTGAGTGTGTATTTGGCAAGAGTCTAAGGATGGCTAGAGTTTAATAGGAAGTAATTTGAAAAAAGATTAATAAGATTTAATAGGTTTAAATCAAGGAAATAATAGCCAATCAATATGTTTAAATGGGTCCAAAAACGGTAAGTTTCATTTGACTTTTAAAAGATTTGAAATGCAAATTTTGAATTTGGGAATTTAATTAAATTTTAAGAAGAGATATTTAGAAAACACTTATAATAAAGGGTTATAATAGTAATAATGTAATGCCCGTATGCGTGAAATACCGTTAATGTGTGTGTATATAGTAAATTTTTACAATGAAGTGAGTTGGTGTACTAAGCAATTTTCATTCTTTCCTTTATTTTTCTTTTTCCTCTTTCTTTCTCCCCAAGCCCCACGCACAGGCCGCCTTTCCCAAAGGCTGGCCGAGCTCCCTGTTGCTAGGCCGAAAATCTCCATGGCCGGGTCGAGATTCCCCAAGCAAGAAAGAAAAAGAGAGAGAAGGAGAAGACATCTCATTGTTCCTTTCTTCCCCTTCCTCTTATTACTCTTCTTTCCTTTTCCCCACGCCCCATGGATGGCCGAATTTCCCCAAGCCCTATGGCTGGCCGAACTTCCTCAGGCCAAGAAAGAAGAGGGAGAGATTGGAAGAGAATTAGAAAGAGGAAGGAGGAAGAGAAGAGGTGAAAGCTAGGGTTTGGGATTTCTTGGGAGCTTGATGGAGATGGAGGAGCTTCATGAAATTGAAAGGGGATTAGGGCTTGAAGCTTGCTGATGGTGGGTTCTCTCTAATTGGAAGAGGATTTGAGCCTCTACAAGAGGTAGGAATCCAATCCTACTCATATACTTCAATTCATTACTTTAGGCATTCAAGTTGAAAATTTTAGGGTTTTTGTGCAATTGCTTGATATGATGCTTAATCATTATAAGTATCAAAATGTTCATGATGCTATTGAAAGCTACGCTTCGTTAATTTTGTGAAAATCCCTATCATTTTGAATGTTCGCTTTCATGTGTGAAATTGCCCTCGATGTGTGGAATTGCCCTCATCATGAAGCAAATAACTGATTTGTTTTACTAATAATGTGAGTTAGCCCTCACGTAGTATGTTGTGGAAGTAGTTAAATGGCACTCATGGTGGGATGTTGAACGATTGTTATTCACATTAGTTCTTGGAGACGTAGGGATGGTGGGAGTTCAATAGGTAATGTTGGAAGTGTACTAAGCAATTTATTCTTGTTAATTAAAGTCAACACAAGGGGTTATTCAAAGTGCTTCCATTAATTAGATTCAAATAGTTGCAATTAGATTTGCTTTCATTAATTCTATTGGGAGCAATAGTTGTTCTCTTTTGTGAGAATTGCCCACTTTTTGTATGTTGAAAGTTATGAACCAAATCCCTTGTATGTGGAGATGGAAGTTAGTTAAATAAATTCATATGATGTGTTCTAATTTCCTGGATGCCATGTGGTAGATTTATTTTGTCTTGATCGTCACATTTCATGAATTAAGTTGATAATTAACCCCTTGTAATGTTGAGGTTTATCTATCCCTATATGAGAATGAGATGTTGCTTACTTATTTCCTTAAAAGAATAATGTTGCATTATTAAACGAGATAAATGGAATGAACATGAAATGTGGCCTACAAACGTTGCACTTAAAGACTAAGTTCATAACTAGTTGTTATAAAAAGTAGTTCTCTTATTATGAATCATAATGATACCCTCCCCTTAGGTTGCATACGTCATTCAAGTGCTTACTGAAATTTTGATAAGTATGCAAATTGCTCAAATGGCATTTGGAATCCACTTGCATTTCAACACGTCTTAATTTCATTTCAACTCAAGTGGTGTAACTTGTGTGTGTATTGCAACGTGTTTGGAATTGCACTTATTAGTTGGAAATAGAACGGGATGATGCCTTTAATGCATTGTTTCAATAATTATGCAAATTGCTATCTTTAGGAATGTTAGAAGCTTATTACACAATTTTTCTTGAAGCTTGTGAAAAATTGCTCTCTTTTAGAAATATTAGAAGCTTATGAGAATTGCTCTCTTTTAGACATGAATAAGTGAATTTTCCGTCATTTTACTCTCATTAATTTTATTGGGAGTTGGGCTAATGTGAACGACGGAAGCCTCATTAGTAAATTATAACTCTCACATGAAGTGTTGGAAGTTCCTTAGTTAATTCTCTTTGTATAGAAGTATGAATTTGTGACATTGAATTGCGATGTGCATTCGGATATGGTTTCATATGTTGTGTGGAGTGATATCATGCCATGAAATTGATTCATGTTGACTTGATGGCCTTATTTCATTAATTATACTGTATTGTTCTCATTTGGAATGTGGAAGGCTTAGTTAAGCAATTTTCATTTGTATAAGAAAGAAAATGGGAAGTAAGTTACAATGAAGTGAGTTGTGCAATGTGGTGGTGCCCCACGCACATGGAATTAAGGTATATCATTGCTTTTATTGTTAACAAGGAATGTTAGCAGCTTATTACACAATTTTTCTTGAAGCTTGTGAAAAATTGCTCTCTTTTAGAAATATTAGAAGCTTATGAGAATTGCTCTCTTTTAGACATGAATAAGTGAATTTTCCGTCATTTTACTCTCATTAATTTTGTTGGGAGTTGGGCTAATGTGAACGACGGAAGCCTCATTAGTACATTATAACTCTCACATGAAGTGTTGGAAGTTCCTTAGTTAATTCTCTTTGTATAGAAGTATGAATTTGTGACATTGAATTGCGATGTGCATTCGGATATGGTTTCATATGTTGTGTGGAGTGATATCATGCCATGAAATTGATTCATGTTGACTTGATGGCCTTATTTCATTAATTATACTGTATTGTTCTCATTTGGAATGTGGAAGGCTTAGTTAATCAATTTTCATTTGTATAAGAAAGAAAATGGGAATTAAGTTACAATGAAGTGAGTTGTGCAATGTGGTGATGCCATGATTTATATTCATGATGCAATTGGAAGCTTGTTGCTTTAATTGGATGAAATTGCTCTCTTTTGTTTATATTGCATAAATGAAAATTGTTCCCATCGTAGTACAATGATCATCAGAATCGCTTTCATTTTGGGATGTAGATGGTTATTTATTCACTTTGATTCGCATAAAAAGTGAAACATGTGAACAATGAAAGAAGATGGGCAAATTAGCGGTGTGGTGTTGGATACACGTGGAATATGGAATGTGTGACATTGTCACGTGAGGACACGAGGTGGAGTGCACGGGCATGGACAAAGTTGCCACGGTAGGAGGCGGGTGAAATCGCCGTGGGCAACCTCTTGATACCATTAGGTGGCTCCACGTGATAACGGAGTAGAATCATTTGCACGTACACGCCTGCTCATTCATGGGATCCCAATTGCATTGCATTGCATTGCATCACATCGCATTACTTGAGCATCATATGCATCATGGCATCTTTTAGCATTTTTGGGTGATTTGTGGTTGAGTGTATGTGATGATTAACTTGTAAGAATGGATGTTGCCATGGATGTGTTTGGTGCTTGAATGATGGTGTGTTGGAAAGCGTGGATTGTTAATTTGTTATTGCTAATAGTGAAATTCATGATATTGGTGTTTGTATTGGTGATATCATTAATGTATTATGTAATGTTGGGTTATTGGAAGTATTATGGAATATTGGAATTTTTAACATCCAAGTTACCATGGTGCATGCGTGGTTGAATTGGTATGCTAGATTGAGTTATTTGATGCAATAGTGATGTTTCATGTTGCTTGAGCGATTTGTTCCAATATTCATGCTAATTGGGATGCTGAGTTGAAATTGCTATCTTTATGAAGTTACTCTCACTTTGGTTTCTTAGGGCGTTACAAATAATAATGATAAGTATGAAAAAGAAGTGGATACGGGTAAGAAATGGATACGGGTACGGGTACGGTGACAGAAACGTCGAACAACGGATACGAGAAAAAATAATACACGGCGGAGAGCAGACAAAAGTATTGATAAAAACCGGTCGTTACATCCTACCCACCTTAAAGAAAATTCCGCCCTCTGAATTCCTAACAATCACGGGTCAGGGAACAGATGTGGGTAACGCTCTCTCGTCTCATCTTCCGATGCATACACACTATAAATAACCATCATGCCATATCCAAATAGTATTTCTAATACTAATATCCATACCAATAATATTACCGCTGATAATACTAATCGACGTTCATGCTAATAGTAGGAACAATGTACATACACACATCACCAATTACGTATTATCATAACACATTTTATATAACATCATCCTACAAATATAATCCAACCAATATTATACTCGGGTGAATAATAACACTTTACTACACCACCACATCAATTTACTAGCAGTAAGTGTGCCATCACCTCGCACACTCACATTATTATTAATACACAAAGTATTACCATATCTTATACACTCACAATCTATAATGATATAGTACTACACGCCCCATAAACTTACCACTAATACAAAAATACAATCATTCTTTGTCAATTAACACTTCAATCATACAATCACTTTTACATACCGCATAATACCATATACACATTATAATACATATCACTACACGTATATACATGCATGTATTACCTTACACCAAACACAGATTTATATACGCCTTACTCATAGTACTAGGGTCATCGTAATCTACCCAACTTAAGATCAAGTCCGTCCTCAGACTTCCTTAAATCGGCCGACATAGGGGTGCACGGACTTAGACACTAAGGTCATTCTATCCCAGTCATACATACATTATACTGAAACAATATACATCCATGTGCCTATACTTAGTCATACATCACACACATTCAAATACATGTACATACGTACATTTTACGTACAACTACATATTTACACTACTACAAGCCTATCTCGTATCTATATAGAACATTTATATACACACACCGGTATTCACAACCATGGTAATTTACATAGGGCTAGTATACTATTACATACATCCATATACGTAGTCACAAACATACGACTTTACACACTTCTGGTATACACATGCTCATACATCCTCCCATAGGGGTAATATGATATTATAATCCTACTATACATAAGACACACTAATTCATCCAATATGTGTGTGTGTGTGTGTGTGTGTGTGTGTGTGTGTGTGTGTGTGTGTGTGTGTGTACAACCATGGTAATTTACATAGGGCTAGTATACTATTACATACATCCATATACGTAGTCACAAACATACGACTATGCATACTTCCTGGTATACACATGCTCATACATCCTCCCATAGGGGTAATACGATATTATAATCCTACTATATATAAGACACACTTATTCATTCCACACACACACACACACACACACACACACACACACACAACTATAACTAACCACATACATATATACGCATAAGCACATGCCATACATACTAACATATAAATCTCATAATAAATCTGCACACACAACTATACGTACACCTATTATCATTACACCTAACATGCACATCACTGTACTAGCATACAATTTCAACCATTAACAAGTACGGCTAAGATACATATACTCTTAGTAACTGGCAAATACTAAATCCAATACGCACAGACATTTCTATAGTGATATAACTAATCGCTCGCCTAATTAGAAATATAACACTTGCTACTCTATACTCGACTATATACATATACGTCACATATTACCGTACACGCACATACAACACAATAGATAATCACACTATACTAATATACTAAGTGAAAGCACACTCATACATGTGTGGTATATATAGAGATTCGCACACACGGGTCCACACTCACTATCTATTTTCATACACCACAACAACACCACAATCAATGCTAAAGGTCCCACTAAGCAATGATAAGCTCTAATATGATAACTAAGCAATAGTATAGGATTCAGGGTTGAAAGAATCAACGAAAAAATGTTGTGAGGGGCGGTCCCGGAGGTGGCTTGGATAAGAGATTAGTTGGTTGGGTGACATAAAGTGTTTATGAATAATTAAATAATTAAGAAGATAAGCATATGTGTAAAAAATAATAACATCGTTATAACTTACGTAAAATAGCGAGCATACGGTAGAAGTTAAAACGTAAAATATGATCAGTCAAATAATAGGTGAGGAGTAATATGGGCATAGAGGTGTAGTCTTGTTTTGTAAATGGAAATAGGTTTGTAAAAAGATTTTTTTAAAATGAAGACAATGATTATAAGACTGACACACAAGATTTTGAAGTTCCATTTAACACAGGAAAGTATCTTAAAAATATGTAGAAATGACTGTTTTGAAATATGTTAGTAAGAAAAGGAGATGATATTTTGAACTAGCAAGATAGAAATAAAGTTTTAAAAGAAGTTCATTACATGGGGAAAATAGAGTAGCTATACGAGGGTATGTGAAATAGAAGTGCGGAAGGTGTATGTTAGAAGATTGATATAAGATAGTAACTAAAGATCGCGTCAGAAGAGTTTCATAATCAAGATTGGGTTTAAGTCGACTGAAATGTAGAAAATCTAAGTAAAGTTTTCGAAAGGATTTTAAACTTAGCGAAGAACTTAATAAAAGAAATATCGAAAATACATTTTTTTGAAGACCCTAGATCTGCAATGGGGAAGTTCAAGTTTAAAGATGGCGGGCCTGAAAAGTTTATGTAAACCGAGAAAAAGGAACAGGTTTGACGATTGAAACGTAAGTACGACTAAGAAGTAACTCCGTGAAGACGCTACGATGGCTTTCTACGATCATTAACATGGAAGTGCGATGATTAGGAAATAGTAAAATCAGGGGGGGAAACAATCATTGGGTCGACTAAGGTTTAGCACTAGGGTTCATCAACGTACTAGACTGCGATAGGAAGGCCGAGGTAAGGGTTTGTTGAGGATCAAGATCGAGATCTTATCTATAGATTTGGAATATCCTATGCTTCGAAGTCTACTCATTGCAGGCGTCTCGGGTTCGACTTGCACAGATGCGACGATCGCTACGTTCGGTTGGGCCCTAGATTCGATGAATCAAGCGAACGACTAACGAAACTCAAAAATCTAAGATGGCCAGAGCTAGATGATCAATCGCTAAGGTGTCTCCCTAGATGATAATACTAAGTCATGGCAAGGGCGTCTAACTAACTCTTCTGATTATCCTGGTATTGGGTTTCCTATCGTGCTGAGACAAGGTATTCGAGTAATTTTGCGAACGAACTAATTCTGGATGTTTTGGCTAATGAAAAGAGTTCTCATTGTTCTGAATTTCGCAGTTTCAGGACCTGCATGGGCCACCACTAAAACTTGTAACGCCCCGCTTCCCAAAAGACACCGGAAGCGAGAACGTTACGTGGTCCGCTTGAACTGGAGCAGTGAAGCTCGAGTCCAATAAGCGTATATGATAAAAACACAGGGGAGGTCCTTGCATTTGCGTTTGAGAACAATCAGAAAACATTCAAAAGATAAATGACACATCCAGAGATAAAAGTTCGTACACGTAATTAAACAACAAAGCCACAACTAGGCTAAAGTAGCAACAGGAATTAACGTACACTAATCAACAAAGAACAACTGAAAGTGACTTAGGGAAAGCAGTAAAGTGTGGGTCCACTAGTCCTACGCTGGAAGAGGCTCAGCGTCAGGGGCGAACTCTTGGCTCTCCAAGTCGGGCGTCACGAATGGATCCTCGGGGTACTCAAGCTCAGAATCTGACATACATCCAAAAACATGAATGTATGTCAACAAGGGGTCTGCAAGAAAAGATTAGCAACCCAAGACAAGATATACTAATGATATGAATTTTAAAATGCATTAATAATTAAATGAGATGACTGCAATAAGATTAAAACATGCCAAATATAATGAAAAGAAACGAGACAATCCTATCATGCAGTTCTAAGCAGTTTCAAGAAATAAAGTAAAGTTTCTTTGAGTTCGTTAGCATGTCAATTTACTGAGGTCACGTTAGTGTTGCAAGTTTCATGTCAATAGTTCACATCTATCATCGGGTTCTCGCCTTTAGGTCGCGATGAGTGAGTCATTCTTCTCACGGGGCTTACCGTGATTGACGCTAACCCACCGCATGCGGGTGGTGCTCTTGAAGAGAGGACCCTTTCATACGCCTAGTGGCCGCTCAACCCTAACCCCATCCCAATTTTTTGCTGGAACACGAGCCAGCCTAGTCGACTTACACGACATCACGAATTCACGATTCCACCTTCGAGGCGCACGATTTTCACGATGTCACAATTTGTTGAACATTTCAAGACTTGCAGAAATTTAACGTTATCAATATTACATTGTTATAACAACATTTCGTTAAGCAGTAGTGGGTCAAACAACAATTGTAGCAATTTTAAAATAATGTAGAACATGAATTTTCATTGAACAAGTTACAGAAAACAATTTTATCCACTATTGATTAAAATTAAAGTATATTGAATTATATGTCGTTGGGTCCCAAATTTAGTCCAGAATGTCATGGCTTTGTTTTCATGCATCATTTCACGTGTGGTTTTCAATTTATTCGGCAATAAGCAAAAGTGACGCAATAATCATTAAACTTCAAAAATTCATATCTATTTGCACACTTGCTTGATTTTAGCGTTCTTGGTGTCGTCGGAAATGTCTCGACGGGTACTACGCTACGGTAATGATGGTTTACTGGTTTGATAAAACATATAATCAGATTAAATTGTTTTTGATCATAACAACATTACAAAAGTCCCTATGACGTCTAACCGATCTGTTATATAGGTTTTCTGTCCTACGGTGTGGGTTATGAGTTATAGACATATGTACTAACCGTTACGCAGCGAGTGGGGTAGCGACAGTGATGTGCAATGTCTATGGTCCGAACTCGTCGCGTCAGCGAGGAAAACGGCGGACAGCGGCTGTTTTGAGCGTTGCAGTGGGTTGCGAGGGTTACAGCGAGTCTCCAGGGCTGTCGACGCTACGAGGCAGGAGATGAGATCTCCTGGGCGGCGTCCCCGGCGATCTGCATGCGTGAGGAGGTGGTGGCACGGCTGTTCTGTCGCGTGGATGGGGAGACGCCGTGTGCAAGTTTCACGCGCACCTGGGCGTGGGCGAAGGGCTGATGGTGGCCGCGTGTGCGTGGAGAGGGAGGCGCCGGTGTTTGGGAGCTCACGGGAGCATGTGGCCGCGCGAGCTTGATACGTGGAGGCTGCAGAGCATTGCGTGGGAAGAAGAGGGGCTGGCGTTGCGCGCAGAGGAGGCAGGATGCGGGCTTGTGCGCGTGAGCGAGGGCGCCGCGAGCTGGGCGTTGCGTTGGCGTGCATGAGGGAAAAAGGGGAGGCTGCTGATGTCTGCGCGTGGGGAAGAAAGAGAGGGTAGGGGGATGCTGTGAGAGATGAGGTTAGGTTCTAGGGTTTTATTTTTAAAATGAAGTAGGGTTCAGCCTAAGGGTTATATTTTATAATAGTTGTAGGGTGTTGGCCTGGGGACATCATGTGAAGGGATGGTTATAGGTCTCCTTAGGTTTCTTTTAAGGAAAGAAAGTAGCAGGGTTTGAAAGTATTGGTTCAAAAGTAGTAGCCCAGCACGTGAATAGGGTTCCTAGGGTTTAGGTTGTTTTCTCTCTTTTTTGTTTGCTAACTGTGTGCGTGAGTATGTGACTGGGTGCGTGAGTGTGTATTCGGCCAGGGTCTAAGGATGGCTAGAGTTTAATAGGAAGTAATTTGAAAAAAGATTAATAAGATTTAATAGGTTTAAATCAAGGGAATAATGGCTAATCAATATGTTTAAATGGGTCCAAAAACGGTAAGTTTCATTTGACTTTTAAAAGATTTGAAATGCAAATTTTGAATTTGAGAATTTAAATAAATTTTAAGAAGAGATATTTAGAAAACACTTATAATAAAGGGTTATAATAGTAATAATAATGATAAGTATGAAAAAGAAGTGGATACGGATAAGAAGTGGATACAGGTACAGGTACGGGTACGGTGACAAAAACGGCGAACAACGGATACGAGAAAAAATAATACACGGCGGAGAGCAGACAAAAGTGTCGATAAAAACCGGTCGTTACAGGCGTGCCCGCCTAAGGCTATGGGCAGCAGGTTGGGGCTCGAAACCCCTAGACGACGGTAACCACGAGCAGCAGGTGTCGTCCCTGTTTCAGAATCATACTTACGTGATCGACCCAATGACGAACGTCGTTGGGATCACTCTGACTGTGTCAGTGATGAATTCTGCTGCTTTAGTCCCTTCGTCAAGACTGTGTCCCTGCTGGCCTAGGGTACGGTTTACTATCAACCCCATTAGTTAGCATTGGTTAGTATACGGCGGTCTTTGTTGTATACACGTTGTACGTCTTACAACGTACCCCGGCCGAGGATTAACACTAAGACCGTACTGAGCCTGTGACACTAACTTCCCTTTAACGGAAGAGACGAATCCCATCTTAGTCATATACTCGTCTCGAGAGCTTCAGGTGTAACCCAACCTAAGATCTTTCAGCAGGCCTAGCCTCGAAGCTAGATCATATGTCTAAGCAACACTGTTCACTCACAGGTTCGTACAAATGACTTCAGGTCTTAAGGACCAACTAGCATATCATCACCCTAGAGTTATTATTGACAGTTTAGTTAAAGTTAACCATTTAATAACTCTAAGTTGGTCATTCAGTGAACTCATTCTCAAATGAGCACCTGTGTCTCGTCTCCGATTTCACCAAGTCGAATGACTATGAGATCATCATTACCCTAAGGTAAGACAAAGACACAGTGGTCTGTCCGATGTGCCGATATCCAGTTCTCGACACATCTATGACCACTAACCGTTTAAGACTTAAGTTTCTGTACGGTCACTTACTACTCATAATCGAGATCTACATCTGGATACGTAAGGACCTAACTATAAGTCTAAGGAAATTATCTAAGTATATGATTCAACGAATTCATACTTAGGATAATTGACACCATATTATATCTTAACAAGACGTTTACTAAGGATAAATTGCCTTATGGGCATATATCCTCCTACGACCTTGCCCAACAGCTCGAGGATGAGAAGCCTACCCCTCTTCGCACAGACGTAGTAGTAGTGCTCCTTTTTCTTCGCCTCGAAGAAGTTCTGGAAGAGTAGCAGCGTTGGACTTATTCCGTGGGCGGGGCAGAGGATGAGGAACCCAACCATCACACTGATGGAGTTCGGCATCAATTGAAAGTAGGGGAGTTCGAGGAAGTGGAGGATGAGGAGAAGGAAGGGATGGAGCGGGAAGAGGAGCCCCAATGCGAAGGTCGGGTAGTACACGCCGGCCTCGTAATCCCGTGGGAAGCATACCCGCTCGCTGAGCTCGGGAAGGCGGACTATGTAGGGGGGCCAGATTTACTTTGAACGGATATCTGGGATTGCGAAGGGTAGCAGCTGAGACATTTGGGCCAGAATTCACGCAGGGACCGCAGCCATGACTCCGCCACCGCCTGTGACCTTGGCGGCCTTGGCAGGCGACTTGGGCACCTTCCCTTTCTTGGGGTCCCTCATGATCACAGACGATGAATCGACTGCCTGATCAACTGCCATGTCTCCCTCCGGCATGGACATCGACAGCATCTCCGACACCACAGGTTCCGACTCAGTGACGTCACCCCTACCAACCTCCCCGAAGTGCTATTCGATGTGGACATTGGAAGAAGAAGAAGCTGCAAAAGAAGAAGATCAAGGCATCACTGTGATCGAGAGTATACCTAAAGAAGAATGAATGAATGAAGCTCTAGCAAACGACGGCGATCGACGGCAGCTGCTCTCGAAGATGCAAGGGGGAAATATGAAGTTTCGAAAATTCTGGTAAAAGCCTCTCCCGCTCCTTCTCTGTCTCTACTTATGGGAGGAGGCAGACAATCACCACCGTCTGACGTGGGCCACATGGCGAGATCCAAGCAGGTCTGGGTTGGCGCCTCGAATTCTCCTCCAATCACCTCAGCCACGCCTCATTGTCACGACCCGCTTCCCTAAAATGGAGGCGAGACGTGAAAAGGTCCGCACGGGAGTGGAGCTGTGAAGCCCCAAACCCGATAGGCGTCAATAAAACATAAGCAGGTCCCTGTAACCACAACGGAACAACAATAATAACACAAGGAGAGACTGAAACAAAATCTCATATCTCATAAATTTTCCAACAAGAAAAATAAGTCCAACATCTTGAAAAGCCACCAGGCTAAAAGAAAGAGTCTAAAGGCCCAGAACAAGGCCAACAAAAGCAACGACATAACAAAGTATGGGTGCTACGCACCGATAACAAAACAACTGTCTAACAAAAGTAAAACACAACGAAGACACTAGGACTGGTCCCCAGTGTCCGCGTACTCCCCGTCAAACACAGGCTCGGGCTCGGCGTCAGCAAACACCTCGTCCTCAACAAGGTACTCAGGCTCGGGATCTAACATGTGTCACCCAAAAGAGTAAAGGGGCACATGTCAGCAAGTCTAATAGACTTGGGCAAGGAAACTGAGAGTAAGGCAACTAGCAACCTAGCAGTTATAGTATGCATGACATGGCAGTTATAACATGAGTGCACAATCAAGACATGGCAAGACAATTTGTACAAGAGAACAATTATCGGGACAAGACAAGACAAGACAAGAGTAGCCAAGCTACTATCAATCTCAATCAATTCACTATTCACGTTGTTTTGTAGATGTTTACACCTTACATCTGAACGGTTTCACATTCACGCTGAGTGGCCGCTTAACAACTACCCCAAAACCCAGAGTTTACGCCTTACCACTGCAGTTGCTGATCGGGCAGACTCCCAGGTGAATGGCCGCTTAACTCTTACCACCAATACCCACACGTAATCGAGCCAGGGTCCCCGCACATGAGCTCAGCAAGTGAGCCGGGGTTGCCCCGCACGGGAGCTCGTACTCATAAACATTTGGCGTAGGGGTGCACCTAGCCGGAAACAAGCAATTCGGGCATTGGCTATCAACCAACACATGGCCCGCTTCTGGAACACGAGCCAGGAACACAAGCATTGTAGCGAAGCTACGCAATCACTGAAATACATAAGGGATGCAATGATATGACAGTTAAATTGCGTACCGATAATGGAAAGTAAACGTGACATGGTAATTGTGCAACATGCTAAATGTCGGAACTAGCTTCGTTGTCAAGCTAGTTCCCCAATTTGCGCCTAGGCGAGTATCATTTCGTCGCCTAGCCTCTTTTACGCCTACAACAAGTAAAATGGCCTAAACATGGCCTAAACCCTAAGTGGTAAGTTTCACTTGCCTAGCACCGGGGATGACGATCAACGAGGGTTCGCCTCACGGACGCTAATCTACGGGGAAATCGCTGTTATAGGGAGACAACCATCAAACAACATGAAATTCCATTAGGGTTTCATAAAAATACACATAGGTTATAAAAACATCAAGAGATCGATTTCTTACCGAGAGGAGGCGGATGGAACACTCCGGGGAACCCTAGGATCAGATCTGGGAACCAATGGAGAAGTTTGGAGAATTAGGGTTATTGGGGGATTTTGGGGATTTGATGGAGATTTGGGGAAAATGAGAGGTGGAAAGAGTTGATGGAGGGTTTAGATGATGAATCTAGGGCTTGGAATGAAGGAATGAAGCTTGGAGGAAGATGGGGGCTCAATGGGGGAGATTTTAGGGTTTAGGGTCGAGTGGAGGAAGATGAAATCGTTTGGGTGGGGTATAAATAGGTTAGGCTGGCGGCTGCCCAGAAATTAGGGTTTTAACACAGATTAGTCGGTCAAAGAGCAACCACTGACCGACTAGTTTGACAACTAGTCGGTCGGTCGACCAACGCAGACCGACTAAGTGTAAACAGTAACTTCTGAACGAAAATAGGATTTAGAATTAGTCGGTCGAAGAACAAATACTGACCGACTAGTTTAGCATCTAGTCGGTCGATGAACGTTCTTAGACCGACTAAGAGTGAACAGTATTGATACTAAAATTTAGTTGAAGAGTTAGTCGGTTAAAGAAGCATTGCTGACCGACTAGTTTGCAACCTAGTCGGTCAACCAACGTTCTTAGACCGACTAACGATAAACAGTAACCTCTAAGAAATTTAGAAAGCCAACTAGTCGGTCCAAGAAGGATTTCCGACCGACTGGATCGTCATCTAGTCGGTCGGTGCCCCTTCTTACACCTGCTAATAAGCACCAAAAGTTCCGATACGGAGCGCAGGGCCCCGGGATCGATTCCTAAGACTCCTAGGCTTGATCTAATAGTAAGATACGACCGTTATGAAGTCCGTCATGAATGACATACTTCGAAATCGACGATCCTAAGGAAGAAACGAGAAAACACGACGAAACGATCGAAACGAAAGTCACGGAGACGAAAACCACACACGAGGAGAAAATCCACCAAAACAAATATTATATTATAATAAATCCAGATACATGAAAAGCAGTCGTTACATCCTCCCCAACTTAAGAAAAATTCCGTCCTCGGAATTTCCAAACACTCACGTGTCTGGAAACAAAAGTGGGAAACGCTCTCGCATCTCATCCTCATTCTCCCAAGTAGACTCTCCAGGTGAGCCGTGTCGCCACATCACCCTCACAAGATTGACAACCTTGTTCCGAAGCGATTTCTGACACCTGTCCAGAATCTGCACTGGATGCTGGTCATACGTCATATCGGGGCGAACGGTAATCTCCGAGAAATCCACGGCATGAGATGGATCGCTAATGTATCGACGAAGCTGCGACACATGGAAAACATTGTGAACTCCTTCCAAAGATGGCGGCAAGGCTAAGCGATAAGCTACCTCGCCAACCCTCTCCAAAATGTCAAACGGTCCAATGTATCGCGGGCTCAACTTCCCTTGCTTCCCGAAACGAATCACACCGCGATTCGGGGAAATCTTCAAGAACACATGGTCGCCCGGTTGAAATTCCAAAGGACGACGTTTAGCATCAGCCCAATGCTTAAAACGGGCCTGAGCAATCCTCAACCTCTCCCGAATATTCCTGACGATCTCCACGGCCTCCACGATCATCTCAGGTCCCAACAACTCCCGATCACCAACGTCATCCCAACTCAATGGCGATCGACATTTCCTCCCATAAAGAGCGGCGAAAGGCGCCATGCCAATACTCGCCTGGAAGCTGTTATTGTAAGAAAACTCCACCAGATGTAGATGGTCATCCCACGAACCCTTGAAATCCAACATGCACGCCCTCAGCATGTCCTCTAAAATCTGAATCGTCCTCTCGGACTGGCCATTCGTCTGCGGATGGTACGCCGTGCTGAAACTCAGACGCGTACCCAAGCTCTTCTGCAAACTCTGCCAGAACTGAGATGTGAACCTCGTGTCTCTGTCAGACACGATACTCACGGGGACTCCATGAAGTCGCACGACCTCCTCCATATATCTCCTCGCCAGCGCCTCAGTGGACTGTCCCACTCGGAACGGAATAAAGTGCGCGGATTTGGTCAATCGATCTACGATCACCCAAATCGCGTCATTCTGCTTCGGACTCCGAGGTAGTCCAGTCACGAAATCCATAGTGATGTGTTGCCACTTCCACTCCGGAATCGGAAGCGGTTGTAGCAACCCGGCCGTACGCTGATGCTCCGCCTTCACTTGCTGGAAAACCAAGCACTTGGCTACACTCCGAGCCACACTCCTCTTCATACCATGCCACCAATAATTCAGACAAAGATCCTGGTACATCTTGGTGCCACCAGGATGCACAGAATACGGCGAACTGTGTGCCTCCACCATCAGCTCCTCTCTAATATCCCCAGCCGGCACACACAACCTGGCTCCAAACCTCAGCGAGCCATCCTCATGAATCAAAAAGTCAGTCCGCAGACCGGCTTCCACCTGCTCCCGAATCTTCACCAGCTTCGGATCCTCAGCCTGGCCAGCCTTAATCCGATCCACGATCGTCGACTGTACCTGCATGTACATCAACGAAGAAGCCTCCCCAGGAAGAACAATCTCAACACCAGACTCGCAAAAATCCTGCTGCAATCTCCACTGCGAGGTCAACATCATCACCGCGGGAAGCCTACTCAAAGCATCCGGAACCACATTCACCTTTCCAGGGTGAAACTGCAAATCAATCTCATAATCCGCCATCAGCTCCAACCATCGACGCTGTCGCATGTTGAGCTCCTTCTGAGTGAAAATATACTTCAAGCTTTTGTGATCGGTGAAAATTTTCACTTTCTCAATCAGCAGGAAGTGCCTCCAAATCTTAAGAGCAAACACAACGGCAGCCAACTCCAAATCATGCGTCGGGTAATTCTTCTCATGAACCTTAAGCTGAAGAGACGCATACGCCACAACGTGTCCGTGCTGATGCAACACGCAACCGAGACCCTTGCCGGAAGCATCGCAAAAGATCTCAAATCCACCGCTGCGATCAGGCACAACAAGAATAGGGGCAGTCGTCAACCTCTCCTTCAGAATACCAAAAGCACTCTCACAATCACCCGACCAAACAAAAGGTACATCCTTCCGCGTCAACCTGGTCATCGGCTCAGCAATACGGGAAAAGTCCTTAATGAATCGCCGATAGTAACCAGCAAGTCCAAGGAAACTCCGAATCTCAGACGCAGACGACGGAACAGGCCACTCTCTGATGGCCCTAATCTTCTCGGGATCCACTGAAATACCATCTCCAGTCACCACATGACCGAGAAAAGCAACTCGATCCAGCCAAAACTCGCACTTCGAAAACTTAGCATACAAACGATGCTTCCTCAAGATCTCCAACACCGTCCTCAAGTGCGAGGCATGCTCTTCCTCCGACTTCGAATAGATCAGAATGTCGTCAATAAAGATAACAACAAACTTATCTAAAAAGTCGTAGAAAATCAGGTTCATCAGATTCATGAAAACTGCGGGCGCGTTAGTTACGCCGAAAGGCATAACCACAAACTCATAGTGTCCATACTTCGTCATGAACGTTGTTTTCGGAACATCATCCTTCTTCACCTTCAACTGATGGTAACCACTCCTTAAATCCAATTTAGAAAACACCCTCGAACCTCCAAGCTGATCAAAAATATCATCGATGCGAGGCAACGGGTATTTATTCTTAATGGTCACCGCATTCAACTCCCGATAGTCCACGCACATGCGACGTGAACCATCCTTCTTCTTCACCAGCAGCACCGGTGCTCCCCACGGAGACACACTAGGAATAATATAACCCTTCTGCAAGAGCTCATCCAACTGCTTCCGCAACTCTTCCAATTCTGCAGGTGCCATTCGATACGGCGCCTTCGAAATCGGCTGCGCACCTGGAACAAGATCGATAGAAAATTCCAGAGCTCGATCAGGTGGCAAACCAGACATCTCCTCGGGGAAGACGTCGCCAAAATCACGCACCACAGCTGGCCACTCCAGCTCCATCTGCATAGCCACAACCTCCACCGGCCTGGCCCGAAATCTGACAGAACCAAGCGAACTGCTACCCCGACTGAACTCAAACACTGGATGTCCGGGAATCTCGAACACCACCTTCTTCCTTCGACAGTCGATCGTAGCATAGAAGCACGCAAGCCAGTCCATCCCAAGAACTGCTTCATAGTTGATGATGTCGTGGACAATGAAATCAGTGAAAAGCTCATGTCCACAGACCACCAACGAGCAAGAATTGCAACCATGATGCACCGAGACCACGCCATTCCCTGTAACGATATTCCAACTCTTGGAAAGAGGGGACGTCGACAAGGAATGCCTCTCCACGAAGCTCCGAGAAATAATGCACATCGATGCACCAGAGTCAAAGAGGACTCGTGCAGGAAACGTGCAAACCAAAACCACACCTAACAATCGATTAACAATCAAACCCTAGTCTAGCAAACAACCACGTTCAAGCAAACAACACAATCTAACAATCAAAACCAGCCATGAAAGTAATAGCTAGATTGAGGATTACCTGCGATAACCTCATCCACAGCCTCGCTCTCCACAGCGGTCATCAGAAAAGCCTGCCTCCTCGGCGGAACAGCCTGCCGAAAAGCCTGCCCCTGTGGAACGAGAGCTGCTCCACGTCCAGCAGGAACAGACGCTCGCTGCTGCAACGGCTGTGCTGCAACAGGTGCCCTCCGCAGCTGATTCGCATGCCGACAATCCTTCGCGGCATGGGAAGCATCACCACAAACCAAACACTGGCCCAGAAACCTCCGACACTGATCCTTGATGTGGCCAGGCTTGCCGCAGAAATGGCAAGTCTTCAGAATAGGCCCTCCTGGCCTCTTAAACTGAGCTGGCTGGTTAGGCCTGAATCCAGGTCTAACCACAGCTCTCGCCTGTTCCACAGGCCTCTTTCCAGCACCAACCATAGATCCCCTCCTCTGGTTCACGAGCAGCTCCTGCCTCTTGGCTGCTACTAGAACCTTCTGATAAGATTCCCGGTCAGAAGAGGTCACAAAGCTCTGGAGCTCCGAAGCAAGTCCCTGCAGGAACCTCTGATCTCTCTCCTCAGCGTCCTGCACCATCTTCGGTGCAAACCGACTCAGCCTCATGAACTCCTGGTGGTACTGGTCCACCGACGAGCTTCCTTGCTTCAAATCGATGAAACGCTGCAGCATCTCTTCCCTGGCAGCTTTCGGGAAGAACTCACCCTCAAATCTGGCCTTAAAGGTAGCCCAGACGATCGGCTCCACCAACATCTTCTCTTCCGCATCCCACCAATTCCGAGCATTATCCTTAAGTTGCCTCTTCGCCAAATCAACCCATCCAGCCGGGGTGATCTTGGCCATCTTCAGATTGTCCTTGATGTTCCGAATCCACTCATCGGCAGCCAGAGGACCCTCAGAACCATCAAAATACGCGGGACCCAGCTCCCGAAATTGCTTCGCTCCTGGCTCAGAGCGAGGGGCATCCGGAAGAGCCCGGGCAGCTTGAGCAAGTGGAGCATTCTGGACTTGCAGAAGCATGCCATGCTGCACTTGCATCATCTGCAGCATCATCCGCATCATCTCACCGCTGGTGGGTTCCCGCTCAGGCTCCTCATCATGAGGGAGCGCACCGCTGCCCCCACCACGGGTGAATCGTCTTCCTGCAATCTAGTGACACAGAAAACAAATCAGATTAGACTCATAGCTTATGACTCGGACGTCGAACTTAGTTTATTGGACATTCTAATATTATTATCGCTATTCCAAAAATCGCAGTTACAGAAGTGACCTGCATGGGCCACCAACAAAACCTGTCACGACCCGCTTCCCTAAAATGGAGGCGAGACGTGAAAAGGTCCGCACGGGAGTGGAGCTGTGAAGCCCCAAACCCGATAGGCGTCAATAAAACATAAGCAGGTCCCTGTAACCACAACGGAACAACAATAATAACACAAGGAGAGACTGAAACAAAATCTCATATCTCATAAATTGTCCAACAAGAAAAATAAGTCCAACATCCAGAAAAGCCACCAGGCTAAAAGAAAGAGTCTAAAGGCCCAGAACAAGGCCAACAAAAGCAACGACATAACAAAGTATGGGTGCTACGCACCGATAACAAAACAACTGTCTAACAAAAGTAAAACACAACGAAGACACTAGGACTGGTCCCCAGTGTCCGCGTACTCCCTGTCAAACACAGGCTCGGGCTCGGCGTCAGCAAACACCTCGTCCTCAACAAGGTACTCAGGCTCGGGATCTAACATGTGTCACCCAAAAGAGTAAAGGGGCACATGTCAGCAAGTCTAATAGACTTGGGCAAGGAAACTGAGAGTAAGGCAACTAGCAACCTAGCAGTTATAGTATACATGACGTGGCAGTTATAACATGAGTGCACAATCAAGACATGGCAAGACAATTTGTACAAGAGAACAATTATCGGGACAAGACAAGACAAGACAAGAGTAGCCAAGCTACTATCAATCTCAATCAATTCACTATTCACGTTGTTTTGTAGATGTTTACGCCTTACATCTGAACGATTTCACATTCACGCTGAGTGGCCGCTTAACAACTACCCCAAAACCCAGAGTTTACGCCTTACCACTGCAGTTGCTGATCGGGCAGACTCCCAGGTGAATGGCCGCTTAACTCTTACCACCAATACCCACACGTAATCGAGCCAGGGTCCCCGCACATGAGCTCAGCAAGTGAGCCGGGGTTGCCCCGCACGGGAGCTCGTACTCATAAACATTTGGCGTAGGGGTGCACCTAGCCGGAAACAAGCAATTCGGGCATTGGCTATCAACCAACACATGGCCCGCTTCTGGAACACGAACCAGGAACACAAGCATTGTAGCGAAGCTACGCAATCACTGAAATACATAAGGGATGCAATGATATGACAGTTAAATTGCGTACCGATAATGGAAAGTAAACGTGACATGGTAATTGTGCAACATGCTAAATGTCGGAACTAGCTTCGTTGTCAAGCTAGTTCCCCAATTTGCGCCTAGGCGAGTATCATTTCGTCGCCTAGCCTCTTTTACGCCTACAACAAGTAAAATGGCCTAAACATGGCCTAAACCCTAAGTGGTAAGTTTCACTTGCCTAGCACCGGGGATGACGATCAACGAGGGTTCGCCTCACGGACGCTAATCTACGGGGAAATCGTTGTTATAGGGAGACAACCATCAAACAACATGAAATTCCATTAGGGTTTCATAAAAAATACACATAGGTTATAAAAACATCAAGAGATCGATTTCTTACCGAGAGGAGGCGGATGGAACACTCCGGGGAACCCTAGGATCAGATCTGGGAACCAATGGAGAAGTTTGGAGAATTAGGGTTATTGGGGGATTTTGGGGATTTGATGGAGATTTGGGGAAAATGAGAGGTGGAAAGAGTTGATGGAGGGTTTAGATGATGAATCTAGGGCTTGGAATGAAGGAATGAAGCTTGGAGGAAGATGGGGGCTCAATGGGGGAGATTTTAGGGTTTAGGGTCGAGTGGAGGAAGATGAAATCGTTTGGGTGGGGTATAAATAGGTTAGGCTGGCGGCTGCCCAGAAATTAGGGTTTTAACACAGATTAGTCGGTCAAAGAGCAACCACTGACCGACTAGTTTGACAACTAGTCGGTCGGTCGACCAACGCAGACCGACTAAGTGTAAACAGTAACTTCTGAACGAAAATAGGATTTAGAATTAGTCGGTCAAAGAACAAATACTGACCGACTAGTTTAGCATCTAGTCGGTCGATGAACGTTCTTAGACCGACTAAGAGTGAACAGTATTGATACTAAAATTTAGTTGAAGAGTTAGTCGGTTAAAGAAGCATTGCTGACCGACTAGTTTGCAACCTAGTCGGTCAACCAACGTTCTTAGACCGACTAACGATAAATAGTAACCTCTAAGAAATTTAGAAAGCCAACTAGTCGGTCCAAGAAGGATTTCCGACCGACTGGATCGTCATCTAGTCGGTCGGTGCCCCTTCTTACACCGGCTAATAAGCACCAAAAGTTCCGATACGGAGCGTGGGGCCCCGGGATCGATTCCTAAGACTCCTAGGCTTGATCTAATAGTAAGATACGACCGTTATGAAGTCCGTCACGAATGACATACTTCGAAATCGACGATCCTAAGGAAGAAACGAGAAAACACGACGAAACGATCGAAACGAAAGTCACGGAGACGAAAACCACACACGAGGAGAAAATCCACCAAAACAAATATTATATTATAATAAATCCAGATACATGAAAAGCAGTCGTTACACTCATCTATTCAGCGAATGGGCACCTCAAACTCTCCCCGTTGCCGGATCGCCATCATTACTTTTGGGATTCGGCAGGCAGGCCTCATTAAGTGCCGCTGACCGGCTTTCTTCCAGTGGGAGTAGGAGTCGTCATCCAAACTGAAGCTGGGCTGGCCGCGTCAAGCTTGAATGACAGGGGCAATTGTTACGCCCTGAAGGCTGGCCCATGAAATTAAGGCCCATATGCACTGGAGGCCCAAGCAAACACCTCATCGACTTTCCTGATGGGACACTAGCCGAGCTGAAGATCGCCTCCATCTAGAGAAGCTAGCATCCAAGGTCAACTAAGAAGATTTCCCGTCCAACCTACAAGCTCGCCTACCCTCCAACCAGAAGCATCGTCCGGAGGAGCCGAGCTTAATCGTTGATCTGTAGCTCGCCCCCGAGGGTGACCAAGCATAAATATCTCTGACAGGGTGACACAGGCTCATCTCATCTCCATTAATGCCAGAGGTTAAGGGGAAGAACTGATAGCCGCCACTCGTGTCTCATTAATGCACCTGACACCATCTGACACCATTAATGCGGTAAATATCCCTGACAAAGCTCGCCGACCTATCGCTTCAGCACTCGAGTGCCTGTAGGGTTGATTCGACAGCTGACTGGATGGTGAACAACCGCCTCTTAGCCATATAAATACCCCCCTCAAGCCTCCATAGAGGGGGTTGGTCAGTTAAATCTTCTAACTCACTTCAATACACAAGGTCGGATATCTTCCACATATCAGTGCCTTCCTCATAAGCTCGCCACGCTTAACCGATTTTTCTTAAGATCGCCAAGTGTGCCCGACGCCTAATTTTTACGTCACCAGCTAACTTAGGCATCGAAGAGGCTACGGGCTGACAGCCAGCCCCGCCTTTCTGACAAGCTGTTGATTCTCGCAAGAAGCTCGCCTCAGCTACTGGGAGACGGTGACCTTCAGGCGATCTTCGGGCGACCTTGGATCCTTCACATCTGAAACAAGTTCCAAGTCTTGCTAAACTCTCCATCATCCAAAAACTTGTAAATCATTATACCCGTGATTCCTACTTCAAATAAATTTCATTGTGTGCGGATCTGACCCGCAACAGTACATATTCAACAACTTGTTCAACATCTTGTTGTGAAATCTCCAAATGTTTTGATGTGTACTGATTGTAATATGATTGTCCATGTCAAACTTTTTGTTGTGAAATTACCCAATGATGTGATGTGTACTGAATTCTTAGTTTATTTTTGCTGAGAATTCTGATGATACAGAATGTGTAGTGCCCTGTGGTAGCTACTGCACATGTACTAGAGTGGGGTGAATAATACTTAAAATAATCAAGATAGTTATTCCTAATTATTGTGCAAGAAACAAACGACAATGCGGAATTAAACAACAATCAACAAGAATTAAAACATACGCAAACAAACAATATTACTGGGTTCGGATCCACCCAAGTCTCCCCGACTTGTTCCCGGTGATCCTACGTCCCAACCACCCGGATCCCCTCCGGATACTTGAGTTAGCAACCCTAACTCAAGATTTCCACTATGAAGTACTTGTGAAAAACCTTCACAAGTCAAATCATACACAAAGTAATTTATGACTCCCACAACCCGGGATCACAACCACACTCTCACAACCGAGAGTGAAACTTACAATTCAAATATGAAATGAAATAAACTCTTACCTTACAAAATCCTATGCCTTGAGTATACTTACCAAATTAGGGCAATGATGGATTTTGTGGAAGAGGATGCCACCAAACCCTAGCTTCAAGAAGATGACCAGCAATGGAAGCATAGGGTGGAGTATGGTGACTAGAATCAAGCTCTTGGCTTGAGAAGCTCACAATGGAGAGAATCTCTCTTGAGGAAGATGGCTCAAAGAGTGAAGGGAGAGATTCTTGTGAGGGAGAGAGAGCTTAGAATTAGCTTGGGAGAGCTCTTCTCTTAGGTCTGAAATAGCTTGGAAAATGGACCTCTAACCTTGCCTCAAACGAATCAAGTTTGTATTTATAGAGGCAAGGAAAATCGTGTTGGAAAAGTTCCCAACGGCTCTTTTCTGAACCCAACTAGTCGGTCAAAGAACAACCACCGACCGACTAGTTCATCAACTAGTCGGTCGGTCAATCAACGTAGACCGACTAATGGAAGAACAGCCAAAAGACGAAGTTCCAGGCAAAGACAACTAGTCGGTCTAAGAAGACTTGCCGACCGACTAGTTTCACAACTAGTCGGTCGGTGAATGATCTTTGACCGACTAACGTCGAAATAGAATAGGCAGACTTCAAGTTGACTTAGTCGGTTTAAGAACAAATACTGACCGACTAGTTTCTCAACTAGTCGGTCGGTAAACGTTCTTTGACCGACTAACTCGAAACAGTAGCTCAGGCAAAAAATGACTGTACACAACTAGTCGGTCTAAGAAGGATTACTGACCGACTAGATCGTCATCTAGTCGGTCGGTGACTCTTCTTTGACCGACTAACTGTAGTCATGGAAAGAGCTGAATAAAGAGAGGCAAACTAGTCGGTTCATGTAGAGTTGCCGACCGACTAGATCGTCATCTAGTCGGTTGGTGACTCTTCATGAACCAACTAACATGCACTCGAAGCCGAGGGAAGAAGCGATATGCTTCGGGAAAGTTTCTAATGGCTTCTATGAATATCCTAGCTCTAAGATATGAGCGAAATGAAGATTATAAAGTAAGTCCTACTCAAGGCTTAACATTCTAATCTATGAAGCTAGAAAATTATAAAATAAGCCTTACGAGCCGTCTTCAAAGCTTCAATCTTCATTCCTCTTGACTTCAATATTGCTCCTTGAGCTTCAACGAAGCTCCGGGCACACGATCACGCGTATTGAGACGTCTTGAGACGTCGCTTTTGATGTACGTGGTATTTTGGTGACGATATCCATAACTGCGCTCACAAATAAGTTAGTATACATTATTTATGTTTGCTCATCATCCAAAACCAAATCCGGGGAATCATATCACAACATTCTCCCCCTTTTTGGTGATGACAAACCAACATAAATAATAATCAATAATGATGATTCAATTGAAATTTACTTACTCCCCCTGCATTGATGACATGTTAGTTCCATATTCAATAATATTCATATGCATCAAGCAACGAGGGAAGATATGAAATATGAATCACATATTGGCATATAGGATCTAAATCCATTTTATATCTTTACTCCCCCTGAATCTAACACATCAAATTAGATTCATGGTAAATTCCTTTGAATTATTAATTAGCACATTGTCATTATTAAATCTCTCCCCCTTTGGCATTAGCAAAAAGAGCGGGAGGAGACAAAACCAAAGGCTAAAAAATAACGCATGGGAGTCGAAGAATACGACCAAGGTCCAAAATAACACCAATGCAAAATATCAAATGCAAAATACCGAATAAAAGCAAAGCGTGTCAAGGAGACCAAAGTCGAAAATTGGAAACCGAAATCATCAAACCATAGGCGAAATACGAAATACGAAATCATCAAATCATCGGCGAAAATCGGAAAACGAAATCACCAAGCCATAGGCGAAAATCGAAATACGAAATAATCAAAACTCAAATCGATTTCACTAATTGAGTTTTGGAACATATTCTCCAAAATCAATAGAATGCATGGAAAACAATTCTATGTTTCCATAGAAAGAATTCTATTAATTCCATAAAATCGTCGAACGACGAAATCAACATCAGAGACAAAAATAATCCGATGTGCATACCAAATGTAGTATGCAAGAATGTTATGCCAAAAATAGTTAGAACATCATATAACAATGGCATACACTAAACTAGCATACCAAATGAAGCAAAGTGATACCAATCGTAATATATTCTACCAATGGATACCAATATGAATCAAAAGTATGAACATACTTACAACATTAAGCTCCCCCTACTTTGGTGCATCACTTAAGCACCAACAACTCCATTTGAATGAAAATTCTTGCAAATCACGGAGTTGGTAGGGTTGGTATCCCATGGTGAAATTAACCTAGAGAATATCATTTTGGTATCCAAAAATTTCTTTGGATCATATGGGTTAGGCAATAAATTTAGAGAACTAAATTCAAATTAAATGTAACCCAATCTTAGCATAATTGCTTTGATACCCATAAAAATGAAATTAAACTTATGGTACCAAGCAATGAAGGGTCAAAGAGGGAACTAACCCTTCGGAAACCAAGTCCAAGAGGAACTTGATTTCCCAACATAGTCATCATTCAAAATAACATCATTAATAAAAGATTGCACATACAAATTCTTATTATGCATGCTTGTGTTCTTCGGACCCCAAATAATGTATGTCTTGGGAGTTCTAATCCTATTGGGAACATGCATATGTTGTTGATTTCTATGTGATGCATGTCGTGGGTAAGCATATGGCATGCGATGCAATGGTGCATGACGATAATTATTCATATGAGAATGAGGATGAACATATGAATGTGGAGGAACACGTGCATGAGTGTGTCTCACATGGTGTGCATGTGCTCGTGGATGCGGAGCATAGAAATCGGCATATGTGCTAACATGTGGGGTAGGATTTGTGTTCCTACGTGGCATGGTATACATGAAAGCATGACCCTTCTTTGGAGGTCCACCCAAAGTGGGTTTCTTTCCAAATGGGGGCGTGTTCCTAGCGGAAGCACCATTGGTAGAAGAACTACCCATGACGTGTTTACTTCCACTAGTAGAAGCATCGGAAGATGGCCTAACAAAGGTGGCGGACGATTTGGATGAATCTCCCATCTTATACCCCAAACCAATGTGATGATTGGCCGGAGGTAAGTCATTTAGGATATTATCCAACTTGCCCTTACCTTTGTTGAATTCATGAATTCGGCCTAATGTGCTCTCATGCTTCTCGGTGAGAGAATGCAAAGAAGCATCCAAAGTGGACACTTGCGATGCGAGTGCACAAACACGTGATTTGAGATTTTTATTCTCAATACTCAAAGTTGAGATTTGAGACGTCAAATCCGCTATCACATGTTCATCCGAATCCTCGATATGAACATGCTCAAGTTGAGACTTGAGATTTTCAATCTCATTTCTCAACCCATCAACAACGGTGTCGTTGTTGACGATGAAAGGCTTAGGCGAGTTTTTAAGACTATCTAATTCATTTTTAGTCTTCATAAACTTAGTGGCCATATTAGAAAACTTATTCCATAGTTGTTCATTGGCTATTCTAAGTTCATCATTGGTTACCTCTTCGCCTTCATCCTCGCTTCCATCCTCGCTTTCATCGGAGGAAGTCTCTTCATCACGATCCTCTTTTCCCATGAAGCACATGTGTGCATTCTCCACTCTTTCATCGTCCGACTCTCCACTTGAGGAGTCAGAGTCGGTGAAGGTACCTACAAGTCCTTTCTTGTGCTTTCTCGACTTGTCGTGCTTGGATGCCTTCCACTTCCCCTTATGTTTGTAGAGAGGACAATCTGGCTTGATATGTCCTGGCTTATTACATTTATAACACACGGGAGTAGAAGCATTAGTCAAAATAAATTTTGATTTATGATTCAACTTACCTTGTCGGAAGAATCGGATGAACTTCTTTGCCATATTGGCCAAAGCTTCCATGTCCAACTCATCGTCCGCTTCTTCTTCCGAATCTTCATCATCGATAGATGGAGCGGCCTTGAATGCAATCGTCTTTTTCTTTGGCTCGTCTTGCTTCAAGTACGCCTTCATCTTTTTCCTCATCCAGATCTTACTATCCTTGCGTACCTCATAAGACAATAAGGTACCCATTAGTTGTACGACGGTATATTTATTCATGTCATTACCTTCCTCGATGGCGAAGGTACGCTTTTCCCAACATGATGGAAGACCGTCGATAATCTTTAAGCATTTCTCCTTTTGGGTGTAGGTTTTCCCAAGAGCTTCCAAGTCGTTGGATATATCCACGAAGCGAGCATAGTACTCCTTCATGATTTCACCCTGCTCCATATGAAACAACTCAAATTCTTTGTTAGCAATGACGAGTTTAGAGTCTTTTACCGTACTCGATCCTTCGTGCAAAATGAGGAGTTGGTTCCATATTTGATATGTACTCTTACATGTGCATATCTTGTTGAAGTCCTCGGGCTCCAACGCACAATTCAAGGCATTCATTGCCTTGGCATTGGCTACTTCCGCGGTGACCTCCGCGGGAGTCCACTTCGCGAAATCTTCTTCGGAAGGCTCGACATACTCCGTCATGGTGGCTCTCCATAGTGAAGCGCTCCGGAGGAAAATTTGCATCCGGCATTTCCAGTACCCGTAGTTGGTACCGTTGAAGTGTGGAGGCCTGACGGAGGATAGTCCTTCCATAACAGAAGAGGCTCCATCGCGGTTCTTGAAGACGTTGTAGTCGTTGTTCGTCATAGCTGTGAACTTGTAGCTTTAACCTTGGCTCTGATACCAATTGTAGTGCCCTGTGGTAGCTACTGCACATGTACTAGAGGGGGGTGAATAACACTTAAAATAATCAAGATAGTTATTCCTAATTATTGTGCAAGAAACAAACGACAATGCGGAATTAAACAACAATCAACAAGAATTAAAACATATGCAAACAAACAATATTACTGGGTTCGGATCCACCCAAGTCTCCCCAACTTGTTCCCGGTGATCCTACGTCCCAACCACCCGGATCCCCTCCGGATACTTGAGTTAGCAACCCTAACTCAAGATTTTCACTATGAAGTACTTGTGAAAAACCTTCACAAGTCAAATCATACACAAAGTAATTTGTGACTCCCACAACCCGGGATCACAACCACACTCTCACAACCGAGAGTGAAACTTACAATTCAAATATGAAATGAAATAAACTCTTACCTTACAAAATCCTATGCCTTGAGTATACTTACCAAATTAGGGCAATGATGGATTTTGTGGAAGAGGATGCCACCAAACCCTAGCTTCAAGAAGATGACCAGCAATGGAAGCATAGGGTGGAGTATGGTGACTAGAATCAAGCTCTTGGCTTGAGAAGCTCACAATGGAGAGAATCTCTCTTGAGGAAGATGGCTCAAAGAGTGAAGGGAGAGATTCTTGTGAGGGAGAGAGAGCTTAGAATTAGCTTGGGAGAGCTCTTCTCTTAGGTCTGAAATAGCTTGGAAAATGGACCTCTAACCTTGCCTCAAACGAATCAAGTTTGTATTTATAGAGGCAAGGAAAATCGTGTTGGAAAAGTTCCCAACGGCTCTTTTCTGAACCCAACTAGTCGGTCAAAGAACAACCACCGAACGACTAGTTCATCAACTAGTCGGTCGGTCAATCAACGTAGACCGACTAATGGAAGAACAGCCAAAAGACGAAGTTCCAGGCAAAGACAACTAGTCGGTCTAAGAAGACTTGCCGACCGACTAGTTTCACAACTAGTCGGTCGGTGAATGATCTTTGACCGACTAACGTCGAAATAGAATAGGCAGACTTCAAGTTGACTTAGTCGGTTTAAGAACAAATACTGACCGACTAGTTTCTCAACTAGTCGGTCGGTAAACGTTCTTTGACCGACTAACTCGAAACAGTAGCTCAGGCAAAAAATGACTGTACACAACTAGTCGGTCTAAGAAGGATTACTGACCGACTAGATCGTCATCTAGTCGGTCGGTGACTCTTCTTTGACCGACTAACTGTAGTCATGGAAAGAGCTGAATAAAGAGAGGCAAACTAGTCGGTTCATGTAGAGTTGCCGACCGACTAGATCGTCATCTAGTCGGTTGGTGACTCTTCATGAACCAACTAACATGCACTCGAAGCCGAGGGAAGAAGCGATAGGCTTCGGGAAAGTTTCTAATGGCTTCTATGAATATCCTATCTCTAAGATATGAGCGAAATGAAGATTATAAAGTAAGTCCTACTCAAGGTTTAACATTCTAATCTATGAAGCTAGAAAATTATAAAATAAACCTTACGAGCCGTCTTCAAAGCTTCAATCTTCATTCCTCTTGACTTCAATATTGCTCCTTGAGCTTCAACGAACCTCCAGGCACACGATCACGCGTATTGAGAAGTCTTGAGACGTCGCTTTTTGATGTGCGTGGTATTTTGGCGACGATCTCCATAACTGCGCTCACAAATAAGTTAGTATACATTATTTATGTTTGCTCATCATCCAAAACCAAATCCGGGGAATCATATCACAACAGAATGATCAGCGGTTGGGTATAAATTATACTAAAAATGCTAAGAATGCGGATAATGATGAGAATGATGTGCTATGGATTTTTCATATTTTACTATAAAATGAGAATGTTGTGCTATAGATGTTCATATTTAAATGAATGCTGAGAATGTTGTGCTAGAAAATTTTACTTTACTGATACATAGAAGATGATTGTTTTATTTAGTTATAAAAGATAGAGTAATACCAAAGCATTTGCATGAAATTCTGGAGTTTATCATCATCTGGATCAATATTATCAGTTTAATCTTAATTCTATTCTTAAATATGCATTTTTGAAAACATCATTTATCTATACAGCTGAATAAGTTAATTTTTTAAAAAATATCATAAATAAAATTTTTCTTTTTGTTGTTGCTCATTTTTTTATTTCAATAGGATGGTTTTGGATTGAGATTAATAGAAAAATGAGACCCTTTAAAATATCAATTATAACTAAAAGCATATTTTCTGTCAAGTTTTTCTTTTCCTTTTCATAAGCAACCAAACATGAGAAATCATTTTCCTTACCATTTTCCTTTTAATTTTCTTTACAATTTTCCTCACTAACCAAACATAAAAAAGAAATCGGTTTCCTTTTCTTTTTCTTTTTCTTTCCATTTCATTTTCATTTCGCTTTTCTTTTTCTCAATTTCCCACCAACCAAACACAATCTAAAGGATTGAAAAACTTTGGAGTATTTTGGCCAAGAGGAGAAGGTTTTCCTTTAAAGCTTTAGAGCACAAAAACTTGATTTTCACTAATCAAAATGATATTAAATTCTTACATTAAAAAATTTGAACAACCCTTTATATGTAGGGTGCATTTCGGGTGAAGAAAGATTGCCCAAAATCCCCCTACAACGGTCAAAAACGGCAGCTATAAATTCGACCGTAATAAGCTGCCAAGTCATCAATAGTCGACTAGTGTTCAGTAAGCGACTCCTATTCTAGGAGTAGTCGACTACTGACCATGAGAGTCCACTCTCTTGCATACAAGAGTCGACTCTCAGCCAAGTCCAATACCTATCTAAAACAACCTAAGCCAGAGGAGTCGGCTACAGATCATATATGAGTCGGCTCCTATTCTGATACGTAGATATGTATCAGAACCCACTAGGACACAATATCTAAATCAGTTAAAAATATTTTAAAACTATTTATAAAGTGTTCCTAAGTGTGTGAGCTTCTAGCAAGGCTTTAACAAGCTAAAACGAGGAAAGAGAAAATACATCAAAAATAAAGATTACAATGAAATCCATGATGCATTATTTGCTCTCTAAGCTCCTTGCTTAGCATTATTAGATCCATGCCTTGCTGAAGTCACTTCTAGCATTGAGTGCATCTTGATTTTCTTTAAGCTCCGCATTCATTAATGTTAGATAACATGTTTGCACATCATCAAAACTACATGGGGTGTGACTCAATATCTCAACAACTTCCCACTTCCCTTGCAGACTTGAAGCCGCCGCTCCTGTCCGCCGCATCCCCAACTCCCTCCCCGATCACCCTTACTTCCTCCCCATCCCATTGATGCCGTCGAAGCCGCCGTATCCCCCACTCCCATCCTCCTCCTCCGCCCTCCCATTTTCGTAGTTGAAGTCGTCACTCCTGTCGCCCCGTCCCACCCCAACTCCATCATCCTCCCCTCATCTCCTCGCCGATGTTGAAGCTAATTTGAATGGCAAGCATGCAAATTTTGAACGAGCGAAGAGTTAGAGGAAAAAGTTTTAAAGGCACAACTGTAAATTTTGAGTGGCAAACTTGTAAATAAGGGCTCTACGCAAGTAGCAATCAGGTCTGTGCGCGTAGTACCTATTGTTTGGAGGTGCGTGTGAAGTGGCCTGTAGGTAGGGGTGTGCATGGGTATAGGGTACCCAAATACCCGATTGGAACCTACCCGAACAGGTAGGTTCTGGGTAGATAGTTATTGGTTCCGGGTAGGTTCCGGGTAGGAAAATTAGGAACCGACGGGTATCGGGTCCGGTTCCGGTTCCCGTTTATGGGGAACAGGTACCCAGAACTGGAACCGATATTTTAAATATTTAACTTTTATATATTATAATATTAATGATAAACATATATAAGAGTGATCAACCCTGGATGTATCTAGTTTGAACTTATAATATTAGGGAGTACAACTTGCATCCTGAAGTTCTGAGCAAAGCGTAAGTTCTTCAAACAATTCTTTTGAATCAAAGATCATATTGTTCTCTTATGCATTCAAAGGAGCAGTAGAGGTAAACATGAATCATTCTTCAATATGTCTCGCTTTATCTAGTAGAAATGACTGATCAGTATACATTTATCACTGAAGAAAGAGATTAGAGACAATATTTTACTTCCAGATTGGTCTTTAGTCAAGTGTAGTTGAGTTAATTTTCATGCACAGATCATTTGCAAATCATTGTTCATAATGCATCATAAACTAGATTTTTTTATAGGGTACCCAGAACCTACCCGAAATCATAGGGTCTGGGTAGGGTCCGGGTATAAGGTCCAACTGGGTAGGTTCCGGGTCCAAATTTTAGGAACCGGTCCCTTAACGGGTAGGATCCAGATAACATCAAAAAAACAGGGTACCCGGACTCGCACACCCCTGCGGTACATCAATTAGGTATGTGTTTATAGAATTACCAGGCAGGTCTTCTGGCAATTAAAACTCTGACTTAAATACCCCTTCCATGTTCCTCGCCGCACCCTCCCTCTTATCTCGCTTCCCACTCCGCCCACTCCGCCTTCCTATTCTGCACATCCTCAAACTGTCCCAAACTCCCAGAATGTCGTCATCCGCCGCCGCGGCGATCCCGTCACCGCTCCCTCCTCTCCGCTATCCTCCCGCTCGCCGCAACGACTCCGTTGTCGACGACTACCACGGCATCCGCATCGCCGATCCCTACCGCTGGTAATCATAAGCATCCTCTCACAGCCGAAACCCTCAATTTTCAAAAATCTCACCCTTTTCCCCTACAGGCTGGAAGACCCGGATGCGGACGAGGTCAAAGAGTTCGTGGACAAGCAGGCAACGTTAACGGATTCAGTCCTCGCCGTCTGCGATCTGAGGGACAAGCTCCGCCAGCAGATAACGTCGTTGTACGACCACCCGCGTTACGATACGCCGTTCAAGAGGGGGAACCGTTACTTTTACTTCCATAACACTGGTTTGCAAGCCCAGAGCGTGCTGTTTGTTCAGGTTGCAAATTTCTGAAATCAGGGTTTTTGTTTTTAGGTTTTAATATTTTTTTTGGCTGAATTACGGTTTTTTTCGGTGAATTGTAGAATGAATTGGATGGAGAAGCGGAGGTGCTACTGGATCCCAATGGGCTGAGCGAGGATGGGACTGTGGCACTCAGTGGGCCTTCGGTGAGCGAAGATGGCGAGTATTTGGCCTATGGATTGAGTTCGAGTGGGAGCGATTGGGTGACAATTAAGGTGATGCGGATAGCTGATAAGAAGCCGGAGCCTGATTCTTTGTCTTGGGTAAGCATTTGATAAGAACCCAATGTTGCCTTCTGCGTTATTTTTCTTATTGCCCAAGCACTGAGAATTGGATTTGCAAACCTCATGATTCTGATCTTTATTAAAGATTTAGTGCCTAAGATGCATCATGCATTCCGTTAATCATTGTCGAACCGTTAGTCCTGGCATCATGGATTCGTGCAAAGCATCACCGCATCATCTGATTGCCAGTTATGAGTAGAATGCTGGTTTGTTTGACTGTATCCTACTTGCCGAGCGGAATGTGGGTCAGATAATTCTATCGTAATCATGCATGCAAAACCAAAAGGAAAAATTAAAGGCAAAAACAAGAAACAGAAGAATGCAACAACGGGTTTTACATAGTTAACCCAGTCGAACTATGTCCACAGGAGGATGTATCAAAGAGTTGCCACTTGACAAAGATCATAGAAAACTGAAATAAAGGTAATACATTTTCTTCACCACTAACATTCGAAACAAGAAAACTAACGTCCCAAAACTCTGAAGAAGATAACCAAGAGTAAGATGCTGTTATTCATACAGTAATTTCTTTTAATTTGCGCTGAAACATGCTTATTATGGCCGTTCTTAATTCGATCCAAGGTAGCATAGCACTGGAATTGTGTTCTATTGGATTTGAATAATGTTTTAATGAAAAAAGGATACTTGCTACGAATCCAATTTGGAGTGGTAATCACTATTATCCAAATCAACAGAGATGCAAACACCCTAAAACCAGTCATGAGCTATGTACTATAGAATAATAATATAAAAATACATAGGAATTCATCTTCCAAGATTCCATTCGAATCAGTGAAACATTAGGAATACACCGACATTCATATTTAATGTGAGCCATATGAGCTCAGTTTGGCTCTGTGTTTTGAGACAGACTCAGCACCAATGCTTTACCCTAAAGATGTTCTTCTTGGTATTATAAGTATCACCATCACTTCTGATCTTAACTATTTAGTAGATACTAGCCCTAAGGCAAGGGCATTGCACGCGTGTAGTAATAACATAACAACAAGAACACTATATGTAGGACATTGATAGAATCATGGTTTGAGGTCTCGGTTTCGGTCTCGGTATCGCTCTATCGAAAATTTAGGTTTCGGTATCGGTATCGTCCGTTTCGGTGGTTTCGGACGTGAGTTTCGGTTCGTCCGTATCGGTAGTTTTAAATAATTAAATACCTATCAAATACTACCAAATACTTTATACTAGATACACATTTTGCGAAATATATAAAAATATATTACATTAGTTGCTAAATTTGTTACATGTAAAGAATGAATGGCAAACTAGTAAATAAATTTGTTTGTAAACCGAGCAAAATCGTCTGTACGCATAGCAACTCTTCCCCCAAAATATTAGGCATATCAAATAGTGTTGTACTCATATCAAATAGTGCTGATATTCACATTACACATGTTTCTAAACATACACCATTTATTTACAAGCTTTGCAATACAATGGCAAACTTGTAATATGTTTGCAATCTTGTAAATAAATGCAATATGCTATGTACGTGACTGCAGCACCTATTAGGGCTAGCTCCTTCTTGTTGTTGGAGGCGGCGGGAGCCTGGAGACGTGAGGTGGATGGCGGCTAGAGGTGGGAGGCAAAGATAAGTTTCCTTTCTCTCTCTCTTTTCTTCTTCTTCCTCTTCTTTTTTTGTTCTTCTTTTTTTTTCTTCTTTTTTCTGCAGAATTTGCTGTTTTTTTTAATTTTTTCTTCATGATTTGATCTCCTTCCTCCTACTTTTTCTCTTTTTGTTATTTCTTCTTTGGTTTCGGCCGGAACGTGGCCGGTTTCGGCTGGTTCCGGCCGAAACCGGCCGAAACGGCCACGTTCCGGCCGAAACCGAAACCAATAGGCTAGTTTCGTCTCGCTCTCATCTGGTACCGGAACGATACGGCCGAAACCCTAGGGTTTCGGCCGAAACCTAAAACCATGGATAGAATCTGTCTATACAATAATAAACTCAAGAAATGACTAGAAAATAATGATTTATAGTTGACGTGCTCTCTAGACAATATGAATTCTAAGTTAATATTACGCAATACTTTTTATTAAAAGAAGTTCAAGATTAGTTTCCAATTTAAAAACTATGATATAGAGACAAATCCTAATTAATCAAGAGTCGAATTCTCATTTAAGAGTTTTCTTACTAATTATGATTAAAAGAAATAAAGAAAAAACATAAAAAAGAAAGAAATAAATGAGAAAGAAAAAGAAAGGAAAAAAAATAAAGAAGGAAGAAATAGGGTAGAAAAAGGTGGAAAGAAAGATATATAAAGAAAAAGTTTGATGATAAAATTATTGAATTAATAACAACACGGCTAGGTCCTCAACTTGTGACATTTGAATAGGATTTAAAGGTCACCACCATCAGCATGCACATCAAGCATGTGAATGAAAAGAGTATGTTTTTAAAATATAATATACTGTTGGTGGTTGTGATACATAATGACACTATTATTTAAGCGGTTGACTTTTTACAAGGGTACTCTTGTAATTTACTGACATACGAACACTTTAAATTTTAAAGCTCGTTCTTTTTTATCAGTATAATAAACTAGGAATTACTATCAAAAGAATAAGGTAATTGGTCTCTTAATTTTATTGTAACAGCTAGTGGTGCAATACGCCCCTTCTAATTCTTTCTTCATCTACCCAGAGGTTTGCACAATGCCTATGGTAAAGTGCTGTGTAAATAATGGAGTGTGGCAATTTATAAGTGAAGAGAAAGTGCAGAAGTGATTTTCTTTCTAAAAAGTACAGGAAGGAATCTATGTCAACAATATGCAGAACCAAAAGGAAAAATTAAAGGCACAAACAAGAAACAGAAGAATGCAACAAAGGGTTTTACATGGTTAACCCAGTCGACCTATGTACACAGTAGAATGCATCAAAGAGTTGACAGTTGACAAAGATCATAGAAAACTTAAATAAAGGTAATGCATTTTCTTCATCACTAACTTTCCACAAAAGAAAACTGACGTCCCAAAACTCTGAAGGAGATAATTAAGAGTAAGATGCTGCTATTCATATTGTAATTTCTTTTAATTTGCTCTAAAACATGCTTATTATGGCCGTCCATAATTCGATCCAAGGTCCATAATTCGATCCAAGGTAGCATAGCGCTGGAATTGTGTTCTATTGGATATGAATAATGTTTTGATGAAGAAGGATACTTGCTATCGAATCCAATTTGGAGTGGTAATCCTATTATCCAAATCAACATAGATGCAAATACATCCTAAAACCAGTCATGAGCTATGTACTATAGAATAATAATATAAAAATACATAGGTATTCATCTTCCAATATTCCATTGGAATCAGTGAAACATTTCCTATTTAATGCGAGCCATATGAGCACAGTTTGGCTCTGTTTTTTTGAGACAGACTCAGCACCAATGCTTTACCCCAAAGATGTTCTTCTTGGTATTTTAAGTATCACCATCAATTCTGATCCCAATTCTGATCTTAACTATTTAGTTGATACTATCCCTAGGGCAAGGGCACTGCACGCATGTAGTAATAACATAACAACAAGCACACTATATGTAGGACATTGATAGTATCTATCTATACAATAATAAAGTCAAGAAATCACTAGAAAAATAAGGATTTATAGTTGGCATGCTCTCTAGACAATATGAATTCTAAGTTAATATACCGAATACTTTTTATTAATTATTAAAAGAAGTTAAAGATTAGTTTCTAATTTTAAAACTATGATATAGAGACAAATCTGATACGTTTTGCTAGGGATTTGATGATAAAAAGGGAATTTTTATTGGAAATTCAGATCTAGAATCAAAAGGGAACCCTACTACAATTTAACTACTCGCTAACTAATGACTAGAAAACAATTATTAACATAGGAGGAAAAGCCAAATCCTAATACAATTAATCTAAGGGAATAAATAAAATAATTCACACAATTTTCGCATACCCTCTAGGGCCGGCTCAACCCTCTTTAAATAGAAAAAATACCCCTAATTGTTATTTTACCCAAATGCCCCTGCTTGTTATTTCCAGCCGCATCACTACTCCGCTCCTGAAAAACAACCTTGTCCTCAAGGTGGTGCGTGAAGTGTATGGTCAGCTACTCCACGTGCAGGTGCTCTTGATCTTCGTCCACGCCGGCCTCCAGCATTACCACACTCTCTCCTCACTCTTCCTCGTCATTTACTATCAGGATCTGAAGGGTATGATTCCCGTACCGATGCCCAGGAGTAAACTTCTCGTCGCATTTGAAACACAGGCCCTTGGTCCGCTTGTCACGAATCTCTGCATCGGTCATTCTTCGTGTATGTCCTCCAGGTCGTGGTTCCATCCACTTCTTCTTGGTAGTCGTTGTGCCGTCAGTGGATGTTGTCCCTCCTGTGGCCGCCTTTTGTCCCCCTCCAGGATCCGGCCCTCGCAAAGTGGAGCCTCCCCACGTCCCCCGGGCTCTCCTCTCTGTCTCCTGATGGTCTTCCACCTTCCTAGCCAATGTCATCATCCCACGCAGACCTACTGGCTCGAAATGCCTCAGTCCTGATCTCACCATAGGCTTCAGCCCCTTCATAAAGCAGCCCTCCAGAGACTCCTCAGATACTCCCCGAACTCGATGGTAGAGCGACTCAAATTTCTTGATATAATTCCCTACGCTCCCCTCCTGCTTCAGTGAATATAATCTCTCAAACACGCCGTCAGACTGCCCTGCACCAAACCGCTCCATCAAGAGCGACGTAAACTCTGCCCAGGTCTGAAACGGCCGCTGCTGATCAGTCCAACGAAACCAACCCAAGGCATCCCCCTCCAAACATACACCTATCACCCGGAGCCACTCCTCTCCTGGGACCGCTGAAACCTCCAAGTACCTCTCCGGTACACCCAGTCATCTGGGTCTCCTCCCTCAAAGATGTGCACCTCAAGCTTCCTCAGACGTCTCTCACCAGCGTAACCACCTCTCTCCTGCTGCTGGAATCCTCCCCTCTGCTGGTACCCCTGTCGTCTGTCGGAAAAATAATCCTCAGCTCGATCGCGGAATCCTCCCTCTGATCCGTGCCCCTGCCAGTCTCCCTGTGGGTGTCCATACTCTACCGTGTGGCCTCCTGGTGGGTCCTGGTACGTTCTCCAATCACCCGTCACTCCCCCAAAAGGTGGGGGGTGGGTCGATGGGCCACCTGTGATCTAGTGGTGCACTCCAAGTTGCTGAAATCCTCCACCGGGTCCTCAAAAGGCTGAAAACCTGTAAATTATGCTCCACGGACCTCGTGCGTGGCCTCCGGGGGCCTGGAAACGCTCGAAAAAGCCTGTCGGACGTCCTGGAAGGTCGGTGGGGCCCCCAAGGGGTCCGCCGGCCCTCGGGATCCCCCCTGGGGTCGGCCGAAGCCCCCAGGGCGTCGCCGGGGGCAGCCGGCCCTGAAAATGGGTCGGTGGCCCCCAGGCGGTGCTCCCTGGGGCCGCTGCCTGCGCAGGGAGGGGCGGCAGGTGGGGCTGCCCCTCCCGGGGGCCTGGCGGCCCTCCGCCGCCCCTCTGGGGGTTCGCCGGCCCCCCCAGAGCTCCTTGGGGGGTCGGCGGCCTCCCGGAGGGCTGCCGGGGGGCCGGAATCACTCCGCCGGCCCCTCTGTCGTCGTGTCATGGCGGTGCGTGGTCGTGGTGAGTCCCTCACGTGTTGTCTCCTTGATCAAAGCCTTCGTCTTCTTCTAGATCCGGACCGTCTTCAAAAAAACCGTCTTTTTGCCATTGTCCTTCGCCAAAGGTGGCTCCTTTTTGCTTGGATCCGCCTTTGGTACGAGATGAGCGGTCAACACCGCTATAACTTCCGTCAATTCCGATAATTTTGCCTCCGTTTTCCCTTGGTTCTCCTTCATCTCTTTCATCTCCCCCGGATTTGCGCGGCTATCTCGGCGTCTTCCTTTCTCACGTCGATGAAACCCTTGCTAATTTGTGCCTCCATCCGTTCAACAATCTCTTCCAAAATTTCAACCCGCTCCTTGGATCGTGTGCTCGTCATTGATCGACCGCTCTGATACCATTGATACGTTTTGCTAGGGATTTGATGATAAAAAGGGAAATTTTATTGGAAATTCAGATCTAGAATCAAAAGGGACCCCTACTACAATTTAGCTACTCGCTAACTAATGACTAGAAAACAATTATTAACCTAGGGGGAAAAGCCAAATCCTAATACAATTAATCTAAGGGAATAAATAAAATAACTCTCACAATTTTCGCATACCCTCTAGGACCGGCTCAACCCCCTTTAAATAGAAAAACACCCCTAATTGTTATTTTACCCAAATGCCCCTGCTTGTTATTTCCAGCCGCATCACCTAATTAATGAAGAGTTGAGTTCTAATTTAAGAGTTTTCTTACTAATTATGATTAAAAGAAATAAAGAAAAAACATAAAAATGAAAGAAATAAATGACAAAGAAAAAGAAAGGAAAAAAAATAAAGAATGAAGAAATAGGGTTGAAAAAGGTGGAAATAAAGATATATAAAGAAAAAGTTTGATGATAAAATTATTAAATTAATAACAACACGGCTTGGTCCTCAACTTGTGACCTTTGAATAGGATTTAAAGGTCACCACCATCAGCACACACATCAAGCATGTGAATGAAAAGAGTATGTTTGTAAAATATAATATACTGTTGGTGGTTGTGATGCATAATGACACCATTATTTAAGAGGGTGACTTTTTACAAGGGTACTCTTGTAATTTACTGACATACGAACACTTTAAATTTTAAAGCTTGCTCTTTTTTATCAGTATAATAAACTCGGAATTACTATCAAAAGAATAAGGTAAGTGGTCTCTTAATTTTATTGTAACTGCTAGTGGTGCAATAATCCCCTTCTAATTCTTTCTTCATCTACCCGGAGGCCTGCACAGTGCCTATGGTAAAGTTCTGTGTAAATAATGGAGTGTTTGGCAATTTATAAGTGAAGAGAAAGTGCAGAAGTGTTTTTCTTCTAAAAAGTACAGGAAGGAATCTATGTCAACAATATGATCAACAATATGATTCAAAACATGTTTGTTTTTTAAAAAATTGATGTAAAGAAAGTGTCAAAGTAATCTGATATGGCAGTTGCCATTCGGTTATTTTAACATTAACAAATATGAAAGGGAATAATTATTTTACAATTAAAATATTTTATCTCTCCTCTTTTTTAAGATCTGTCGACTTCCGAGGTTTTAGAAGGGAAGTTAAAAATGTAAGTTATCTTATGGGACGAAAATGACTCCCCTACTTTCATATTCTACTTTAATCTAAACCAACAACTAAAGTGTTTGAATGTGATTCACTTCCACACTTTCTTCCTCACTTCCATCTCGCCAAACCCATTAGGGAAAGACCCAAGCTAAAACTCCCTTGCATGCGGCCTTTGCCCCATCCAGGAAATTGAGTTCTTTCTTAACCTGTTTTGTTCCATAAGAAGATGAGAAAACTGGTTTCCTATGCAAATTTAAATTATTTACTGATTTAAATTGTAAGAAACTATGAGTATGAAAAATGTTTTTGCATATAAGATGCATACTTGGACTAAAAAATGGTATGCATGTTAGATGCGGACGTGGACTTTTTGTTTGGAGGAAAAAACTTCTTTATTTAGTGATTTAAGTTTACTATATTTTTCTGCATATGGATGTGTTCTTATATTGTGGTCCATGAATTTCCTTGCAATCAATAGACCTTGAGCATTGTCTTCATGCATTTTAACCATTAAATCAAACCAAGAATTTCCACATGCAGACAAATTCTTGTTCTAGGAATCCCTTTTTCTTGTGGGATCAGCTGTCATTTGTAGATGGTTGTTTATGTGGTAGTTTTTAAGACTAAATTCTTGGCTTAGAAATATGATAATGGAGGCAAACAGTTCAGTATGACCTTGTTTGTTCTGCCCCAAAGCTTATTTAGAAACCTTTTAATCAACTTCAATTTTCTCCCATTAGTCACTGTATTGGTTATAATTGTTAGTTTGACCAAAAAGCTCAAACCTGTTTTGTAACACTTCATCCAACTATCACTAATATTCACTTGGGTTTGTATTGATAAACATTTCTAGCATTGAACCAAGATGCAATCAGAAAGTCTCGCGATACGTAACGTATCCTAAATTACGGTGCTTTTGGGGGCATCCTTGATTCTTAACTTATGTCATCTATGACTAATACAGGTTAAATTTTCATCAATCAGCTGGACTCGCGATGGGAAGGGATTCTTTTATGGCCGGTATCCTGCCCCCAAGTGAGTCTTGTTGGTTCGTTTATTTTATCTGAGTATATATGTACTAATAGTGCTGATAACGTATGGTGATCATACATTATAGGGAAGGAAATGAGTTGGATGCTGGAACAGAGACTAATATCAATCTAAATCATCAGATTTACTATCATTTCTTGGGCACAGATCAATCAGAGGATATTTTGTGCTGGAAAGACCCTGATCACCCAAAATATACTTTTGGAGCTGAGGTTACTGATGATGGGAAGGTCAGTTGCTTCCTTGTTGATGTGAACTATTACCATGAACAATTATTTTAAAAAATACTGCTGCGCTTAAATACAATTGTAGAGATATTTAGCTCTAAATGATTTTCATTATGTCAGTTTATTGGTTATGAAAGTTCTTCCATATTGCTTCTCTTACCGAAGGGAACAACTTCAACCATGTTCTCATTGGGAAATATTGTGGATAAATGTAATCGGTCTGTATGCCATGGAAATTTCTAAATTGCCAAATGTAAACAAACTGCTATGAGACTGCCTCCTGAATGCAACCTGTTTCAAAATTGTCAATATAATATTCTAATAGTCTACAATCGTTTATTTTTTTCTGTTGACATGATCTGTGGCTAGATCAAGGGAAAACATTTTTTGACTTTTTCCAAGTAACATAATTATAGTAAAAATGTGATTTGAATTTGCTTAGCAAATTCGACTAAATTACTAGGATAGACACTAGTATTTGGCACCTTTAGTTGCATATGAAGTGAATTTGCTCTCCTATATATTTTAGGGGGTGCATATATATATTAAAGAAGTTTTATTCTTAACGATCTTTTACAGGAAAATGCTTGAGTTTGTAAAAAGTCTTCATCCTAACCGTTTTTAAACATTTACCAAAGAGGTAGCTTCTTGGAGGCTATGCTGTAATTGCAATATTAGATTGTCTACTGTTGTTAAATTCTTTAATTGCATATTTATTTGGGGAAAAAATGTTATTTCTTCATGGTTACTGAAAAACCAAAAACCAAATATTTTTGTGATGTTTTACATACGTGTCAAGTGGCTTAAAAATAAATTACTGAAAATAAGTAGTTTATTGATATCATCCTGGGGAATATGACTGGAAAATTCAACACTTTGATCTAATCTACTCACTATAAAACCCTTGGACATCTATTTTTGTTGGTGTGCAATATTTTTGCCCGTAAAACTAAATAACACACTTCTCTTGGTCCCCCATTTTTATGGCTATTTGATGGATAGGAAAAAATACTTTAAATAATCTTATTTTTTATTTTTAGGCACTCGAAATGATGTAGATCAACTTCAACTGAATTGGTACGTAAATGTTTCTGACTCCATTGATGGGATTTAGCTCCACATCTTTGCGGGAGAGACATAGTCTAACATATACTAGTGCCCTATATAAACTTAACATATGAATTGAAATCCTACTTATTTAGATAATGAAATTGCACTGTTAATATTGAAAACCGTTTAGGATGACTTTTCATGTTATGCAGAAAACGATCAACGGTTAGGCTTTTGCTAGGGATTGGTTACTATTTTATTTATTTCGTTTGTTCTTTCTTTATTTCTTTTCTTTTCTTTTCTTATCTCTTCTTACGTAGTACTTCATAATAACTGTATGCTACTAAATTGTCATTGCAGAATTGTTTCTTACATATTGAACCTTTCGAGCTTGTTATGCCATGATAGAATGATAAACTGAATTGCAGTAGTTTTTTTATAATGCTCATATTCAAACTTTTATGTGAATGCCTATTTAGCTTATTCGTTTCTTGTTTTGCAGTATGTTCTTCTGTATACCTATGAAGGTTGTGACCCTGTAAACAAACTCTATTACCTCGATCTTTCTTCGCATTCTCATGGTCTTAAAGACTATAAGGGAAGTAAAGATATGCTCCCTTTTGTTAAACTTATTGACGATTTTGAGGCAAGTTACGAAGCTGTCTCGAATGATGGAAGCGAATTTACATTTTTGACAAACAAGGGTGCTCCAAGATATAAGCTAGTTCGTGTAAATCTCAAGGAACCTGGACGATGGTGGGATATTCTTAATGAAAGAGAAAAAGATGTCCTAGAATCAGCTCATGCAGTTAATGGTAACCAGATTTTGGTGAGTTACCTGAGTGATGTCAAATATGTCTTGCAGATAAGGGACCTGAAAACAGGAACATTGCTCCATGATTTACCCGTAGAAATTGGTTCTGTGACCGGAATTTCTTGTAGGCGCACGGACAGTGAGGTTTTCATTGGCTTCACTAGCTTCCTTACTCCTGGTATCATTTACAGGTGCAACTTAGCTAGTGAAACTCCTGAACTGAAGATATTTAGAGAAATCTCTGTTTCTGGATTTAGCCGCACAGATTTCCAGGTCAAACAGGTAGAGCTCATTTACATAAAATGTTTTTATTTGTGTTAGTCATATATGCTAAAATGCAAGCAAGCATGTATATGCAAACTATGTTTTCATGTGCATATTTATGTATTTATTTATGTTTGTATATGCATATGCATGTATGCATATGGCATTTATGTGTGTATTTATGATGTATGAGGTACAAACTGAGTAATCCATATATGAGTCAATAGTTCAGAAAGGATACAAGGAATACAAGAGAAAAAAGGGAACCGACTTATATATTACAATGGACACAGACAATAGAAAATTTCAGTATCTTCTATAACCTCCATGTAGACCCATACTGAACTTCTTTTGTCTCTTCTGAAATGCATGAAAGGGGAGAGAAAAAGCGGAAGGCTTCTACTTCTATGCAGAACAAGCATCCCCCAAGGTTTATACAAGAAATTATCTAGATGGTTACCTTTGTGCTCATTTGTTTTAAGTACATTATCAAAAAGATAGGTCTACCAGCCTGCAAGCTAGGCGATAAATTTATAGTTTTACATGCCATTCACTTGTTTATAGGTTCCAATTAGGCATAGTGTTGTTTGTGGAATTTCAGATTTTGTAAATTTGAAATACGAAATTTTGTATTAGTTCCCATGCAAAAATTCGTGACTTAAAATTTGAGAATAATGGTCTCATATGCCATGAGGAAATTTACTCCTATGATGGCCCAGCATCCCGCTTCCACTCCTTTTTTGGACGATCCACACTGTTCATGTTGATCTCCATGTCTTAAACAGAGATGGACCAAAATAGTTTGATTTGCTTTTTCATTGCATATGAATTTAGAAATGAAAACTGTTCTATTACCGAAGAACCTTAAGAGCATTCTCGTTGCACATGAGCTTAGGAATGAAAACTATTATATTACCAAAGAACCGTAAAAGCAAAACCGTATGGACATCATAAAATTTTTAAGGCACAGAGATCAATAAAATTTTTAAGGCATAGAGATCAATATGATGTTGTCAACTGTCCGACAGAAGAGGGGGACTGATCTTTTCGGTCCATATACAAGGATTTTCCTTACATCCTACATTGTTTTAAAACACTGGCTGGATGTCAGACTCGTGTTGGCATGGAAGATAGAATATCAAATCGTGCGTATTGGGGATATATTGATGCTATATCATAAATATCGAGGTGGCATATTGGATGATAATTACATGTCATGTACATACCTAACTATATAGAACTCATGTAAACTTACATTAAACATGTTCACTGTATTCTTACGATGGTAACTTGCGGTAAACTAGGACCACTAACCCGTTGCAAAAGCTTCTAAATGTCTTCAAGAATGAGATGAAAGCACCGAGTTTAACACCTTCAAAATAAGATAGTCAATAAACATATATTATAAATTTATAATCCAAATAAATAGTGGAAAGAAGTACACAAATAGCAATATACCCAGTAGGAAATTGCAAGTTAATGGTTAAGCAACCATTAAGCATTAATCAACCAAGATTCAAAAGTTTAATGTTATAAATTGATAATTTTTTCGTCCAAATATATGACCAACAGTGTTCTAAAACAAGTTATATGTGGCCGCATATAAGTAGGCGGCCTTTGGTCGCATGAAAAATTGGATATGCGGCCAACTTATGCGGTCGGCTGCATAATCGGTCGCATAAATGTTATGCGCCCGCATATGTGAATATGTGGGCGCATAATCAGCAACCAAAAAACCCCAACCCGTTAAGCATAAAAATCAGTTTTTAATTTCAAAGTACTTGTGTTTGACATGCTTTTGATTTGGACGTAAAACTAACTATTTATATTTTGTGTGTAGATTGCTTTAGATGTTAGATTTTGGTTATTTTATGTATTGATCGTCTTGATGGTGCTGATGTTTTAGTATGAATTAATTCATATTTTTAAAGTTGATATGATTTTTTTCGTGTTCTTATCTTTTAAGATTTTTTAATTTAATATATACAAACACACATAAACTTATTGCTTATTTATTTACTAAAATATTCATTTTCGCATAAACTGCATAATCCGCATAATCGGCCACATAATCCGCTTATGCGCTATGCGCTTCTAGACCGCACGCATAATGAAACCGTATTATATAATACTGACGACCAAAAGTAAGAAAACAACGCTGACCAAAAGCAATAAAACAAAGCTAAGTAGCAATATTCATAACCTCAATTTAAAGCTATATATATTGAGGGAAAAGGGGATTTAGGGTGCCTCCTTAGATTTCATCTAAGGAGGCGCCTCCATTTTCCCTCATTTTCCACATTTTATTAGGATTTTTTGTCTGGGATTGTTGTTCACCTCATGGATGATCAACATACCAAATTCAAGGGATTCAAATACTTTTTGAGCCACCATCTACCCCTTGCAATTTCAACGGTCTGAAAACGTGCTGAAAAACCCATGAAGTTGCAAGGGGTAGATGGTGGCTCAAAAAGCATTGGAATCTCTTGAAATTTGGTATGTTGATCATCCATGAGGTGAACAACGATCCCATTAAAAAAATCCAAAAATGTGAAAAATGGGGGGGGGGGGGGAAATTAGGGCGCATCCTTAGATTGCATCTAAGGAGACATCATAGATCCCTTTTACCCATATATATATATCTATTATACAATTGACGACATTGTTTGAAGTTTGTCCTACGTGGCAGTTTTGTCCCAGTCATATTTTGGATTGCTGACTGGGACGTCGGTGGAGGCCCCGTGGGGGTTGGGTGGGGTTCTGGGCCTGTGCTTGGGTTTGGGTTTGTTTTTGGTGATTTTTTTGCGTTTTAGTCCTTGTTGTTCCTCCTTTTGCCCCCGACCCTCACACACAAACCCACGCTTTTTTCACTTTGGCGACCGCTTCTCTATGCATTTGCGCCTGGGCGACGACTGCCTCCGTGTCCTCCGGGCACGGACTATTTCTATTATATATAACATTTGAGGACCTTTTTTGAATTGTCCTACGTGGCCATGTTTGTCCTAGTCATATTTTGGGTTGCTGACTAGGACGCTGACTAGGATAGTGGAAGTGTTTGTATTTTAGAGGGAAGAGTTTAAATTGTATTTGGGGGAACTAAATTTTAGGAGAGACTAAAATTTTAAATTTAAACTAAATTTACTGGGGAAACAAGTTTGTGGGCGAAATTGAATCTGGTGGGAATTAAATTTGGGGGATTTAATTTTTTGGGAAAAATTGAATAACAATTATTGGGATTTAATTGTTGTTTGTTTAAAATTAGGATTTTAAACAGGATCCAAGATTTTGACAGGGAACTATTTTAAATTAACGGGAAGACCTAAATTTTGGAAGTACTCAAATTTTTGGAGAACCAAATAACAATTATTACCTTTAGTTATTGTTATTCGTTTAAAATTGCGGGATCAAAGATTTTGAAGGGGCAATATTTTAATTTTTAAATAAGTTTAAATCTTGATGGAACTAAATTTTGCGGGATCTAAAATTTTTGGGAGAACTAAATTCTTTTGTGGGAACAAAATTTTGAGAGGACCAAATTTTTTTGGGAAAACAAAATAACAATGCGCTTTACTTATTGAGGGGGAATACTTTAAATGAACCGTGCCCTTTGGGCACGGTTATGACTATATTTTGTTTTGTTTTGTTTTGTTTTGTTTTGACAACCCAGAAAAATCCCCAACCCCCTCCCACCGCCTTCGGCATAGGAGGGTAAGGCGAGAGCCTGGCTGAGACTATGTAAACGGGGGGAAACCGCCTTGCCCTCAACGGCCCCCGGGTAAGTCCGAGAGGGGAGACGTAGCCCCAGGATAAATAATCCCCCAACAAATACCAACCCATGTAGGCTAGAGGCCTTGAACCCATGACTCTTGGCTTTGGAGTAGAATGACTTACCACCAGGACACCCTCTCGTGGGCGGTTATGACTATATATATTTACACACACATACATATATACACATCTATATTACATTTGAGAACCTTTTTTGAATTCTAGGGCTGACTAGGACAAGCTGACTAGGACTAACATGTTGATAGAAAGACGGCTTGGATTTAATCTTGAGGAATGAATAGTTGAGATGAGATTTTGTGGAAAGTTTTGTAGGGAAAAACATTTCTAGGGAAATGAAAGTTTTTGGGGAATGAAAGTTTCTGGGGAATAGTAGAGTGCATGCAATTAATGCATTTGGGAAAAAACTTTAACTTATACTTAATGTTGCAGATCGAATATTGTTGCAGATCGATGAGCTGCAAATTTTTGGGGAACAACAAATTTTTGTTCCCCAAAAATTTAACTTATACTCACCGCGGGGCTCACCGTCTCTTCGACGCATAGGGCAACAAGATGAGAATATTTTCCCGAATCGAAGGCGCCCGCTAAATTTTTTTGCGCTAAATTTTTTTACGCTAAATTTTTTTACTCTCCGAATTTGTTGTTCCATGTCGAAGTGCCGAATTTGTTGTTCCGCGCCGAAGGCGTCCGTGTCGCTAAATTTTGTTTTTTAAAATTTTAATAATTTTTTGGAAACAAATATTTCGCGGGCACGTGTTTGTTCCGCTAAATTTTTGGGGAACAAAAATTTGAACCGTGCCCACGGGCACGCGTTTTTACGCGAATGTGTTGTTCTGTGCTGAAGGCGCCTGCGCCGAATTTGTTATTCTACGCTAATTTGTTGTTCCGCGTCGAAGGCGTCCGTGCTGAATTTGTTGTTCCGTGCCGAAGGCGCCCGTGCACCTAAATATTTTTACGCTAATTTGTTGTCCTTTTAAATTTTAATAATTTTTTGGGGAACAAAGATTTCGCGGGGGAAAATCTTAAATGAACCGTGCCCGTGGACATGGGTTATGACTAGTGTACACACACAGAATCCCAATCTTTCCATGTTCGGACTTGGAGACATCATCCAAGACAATGTCTAGCTGCTCATCCTTGGACGATTCCAATGATAACTTTAACCATAACCTCATTTAATGTTTAAATTCTAACTATACCAATTCTATTTTAATTTAAAAACTTGCAGTATAATTTCATCATCATTAATCATTATTCATTAAACAACAAATAATATTATTCTTATCAAATATCAACATTAAACAACTTTTACATTAAATTGCTAAAATACAATTCTATGGTAACTTTGTATTCTAAAGAACATGGAACATTAATTTCATCATCAATTTATCACTAATCATGAAACAACTATACCATCCTTTTCAGCAATAAACATTAAATCACAAATTCTTTGAGATGCTAAACTATTTTCATGAACACAGTGCAATAGCCATGATCAAAGTTTACAAAATCCTTGCACAAAAGCTTCATGAAGATAAACCATGTATCAAGTTTCAGAAATTCAAATGCAAACAAAGTTAATTTTTGGCTACATGCAGTGAAAAATAATTAAAAAGATCAAAATAAGTTATGCAATGTGAAGACGAATGTCGAAAAATGATTGCGAAGCCATTGTTTGATAAAGGCTAAGAGAGACATTGTTTGAATGAAGTGAAAGAACTTGCAAACATGTAAAAAAGTTCCAGTTTTTGTGAAAAAGAAATGAAACTCATTGCTATTTGTGCTGATGTGTCACCATTAGTGCCATTGGTTGTCATTGCTGATGCCATCGGTATTGCCACTTGTAGAAGAGGAGGAGAAGAAAGAATATAGAGGAAGATGTAAGGAGAAATTAAGGCTTAGTTTCACACCATAATTTCTTTTCTTTTCTTTTTGTATAACCAGGTTAAGTTGTAGGTCAGGTTCACAACTTAACCCGGCAATCTTAAAATTATATTGAATTACGTGGCTCATATATCAGCTAACATACCAGACACATCTAACATTGCACCGATTTGTCCGCCCAAACATCATATGACTTTTTAAAGCTATATTCATGGTGTTTGGGAGTGAAAACATGACGTATCAGCTGAGATGGGGATTTTTCCTCTATGACATATGATGCCCGTTATTTTCTTAAATATTATTAATGCAATTAGGAAACAACAATTTCTATTAATTTTGATCCTAAAACATCCGCACTAGTTGGAAATTGAATCCTTCATCCTTTCATTTATTGACATGGTTGCTCACTTCAATGGTAATATAGCACCTTCACCACCCTCCTTTGTTGGAGCCAACCTTTTTATGTTTGCCATACTTCACCGTTTACCCTTCTCATGTCGTCCTTGAGACAGTTGTTGCCACCTTTACATTATTCTTATTCCTCCATTGTTTTATTGACATCTTATGTCGTATCATTACCTCTGTTGCCCAGTTGCCCTCACCTCATCTTGTGCCACTATTGCCATGCATTTTGGCCCCTAAATATGTAGCTTGGGGTTTTCTATAATGAAGCCATACATATGTTGGATATGTTGACACCTGTGTTAGATATTGACACTTGGTTACTTCTCACAGATGTATTGGTCACTTCTTTGGGTACATTTTGGAAACTTCTCGAATATATGGCATATATCTCACACCTTTTTTCACTTTTCATTTTTTATATATGTGAAATGTTTATTAGTTGAACATGTATCAGATACACCTTTGTGGACATTGCTACATCTTTCACCCATGTGCCTTTGCAACTTCTTTTACCGCCATCAATCCATTAGTGAATTTGTACCCATGTCGTGTTATTAGGCACCCGTGTTGAAACCAGCATTTGGATACGTCTTGAACACGAATTGAACACTTCTTAGAGTATCTTTTGGAGGTTTGACACATTTTGTATATCTAATACATTTTGTTCATATTGCATGTTTTTGTATGTTTGAAATGATTATGTAGTCAAACACATATTGCATGCGGCATTTGTCAACATCTCCACCTTTGTCCCATGGCTCCACCATCTCTTTTGCTACTATTGCCTTTTAGTCACCAACAATATATCATGGGTTCTTATGTAATGAAGCTGACACCCATGTCCGACATTCCAACAATCATGTTGAACATCGACATATGGATACTTCTTGAACATGTATCATACCTATTTAGAATTCTTTTAGAAACTTCCTGAACAGTCATATATCTTATGGACTTTTGTTCACATTACATGTGTTTATTTTTAAAATACTAATTTAGTTGTGTCTATACATTAATGACCACAAAAGCTTGTCAACAATGTTGTGAATAAAACTAAATTTAGTATATCATGATATATAACTTTTATCGTTTTTTATAATTTTCATATCATATTGAATGTATTGAATCACCTATTGTAATATCAATTTATTTATGCAAGAATAAAGCAAATTACACACACAATAAAATATCATAAAAATAGGGAGAGATTTAATTATAAAACAAATAATAAATGAGGACATATGATAGAAGTTTGAAAAACATAGCGATGAAGGTTGAAAAGGTTGACGAGGGTTGCCTGGCCTCGAGGGTTGGCGAGGGAAGTGGAGCCTCATTGAGGGCCGACGAAGCTTTTTAAGACTATAATTTCCGGAGTTGGTCGATGAGCATTGATGAAATGGTGACGAACATTGGTTAGGGGCTGAGAGTGAGGAGATATTTAAATATTTCTCATTGAGAAAGGGAGATATCCATTATTTTAAACCCCTTATATGAAAGTGGGCCAAATTTTAAGCCAGCCAGATTTCATAAAAACTGTTCGGAACCTGACTTTTGGCAAATATTATATATTGGCTGATATAAATATCTGTTGGTATATATCATATCGATCCGATATGACTCAGATTGTAAAATATTTTATTATTGGATATTGTTGTCCGATATATATCAAAATCTTTTTAAATCGAATCGCATTGTATGATACATATAATATATCGTAAGATATTAATAGCTATGAATAAAACTATGATGAGATTTTGTATGTTTCATTTTTAAAGGAAAACTAGATATATTAAACAACTCTATATAAAATTGAAGGTCCAAAGATCATTACTTTTGCAAAGGCATAAAAATTTCAGTAGGCTATAAACATTGTATTTGAATGTTTCATTGTTACTATTTGAGCACAAACATGTCTGAACTTTTAGATGCATGTACATGTCTAGCATGTAGGTATATATGCGCTCTTTTATTTAGATATTTTGTGTCATGGATGTCCCACTTTCATGGAATTGCCGTATCACTTGTCTATATTTGTGTTATGTTTGTGTCATGTCTGTGTCCATGACTCATAGGCCATCAACATGCTTACTCCATCTTATATCTGTTGCTTCTAGACCATCTAGATCATTTTCTAACATTTGGTTATCTTGCCAATCGCGCCTTCGCTTTCATTGTCATCAACTCTACCATCATCTTCTATGCCGCCGCCGCCACCATTATGGTCCCTCCACTATCAGCGCAATTACGGTGCTACACCTCCATTGGTGCTATACATCCACTATTTCTACCATCTTCACTGCAATTTCCACCTTCAATTCCTGTTTTTGGCAGACATTGTCTCCGATATTGTCACCTTTTTTATGCTTCAACTACTACGCCATCTCTTTCTTTATATTTCATTTCCTTTTCTTTTCGAACAAATGCTTTCAAATGATGGGGATTTCTATATAGATGACGACCAATGTAGGATATACTATCTGTTACGGCCTTAAGGCCGGCCCAGATAATAAAGGCCCATATATTTGAAGCCCAAACGGAAGGTCGCATTGACACTGGGAAGCTCGCCTCGCCGAGCGACAAGCTCGCCATCAGGGTCAACAAAAGGTCGCCTACGCGCTCCTTGCATGAAGCGTGGCCAGACAGTCCGAAGACACCAAGCTCGGATGATTGGACGGCGAACAACCGAGCCGACCCCTCCATTAATGCTTAAATATCTCTGACACCCCGCCGACCCATCGCGTCTCCACTTGTGCTCCAGCTAAGCAGACTCGACAGATGATTGGACGGCGAACAACCGACTCTAGATCCTATAAATACCCCCTCCAGCCACCAAGGAGGGGGTTGGTTAGTTGAAATCTCTAACTTCTATCCAGTATTCAAGGTCGGATATCCCCCACATATTTATGCCTTCCTCATAAGCTTGCCATGCCACGCCGATATGCCTTAAGATCGGCAAGCATGTTCGACACACTCCATACAAGTCATTCACTGACTTAAGTATCGGAGAGGTTACAAGTTGACAGCTAACCTAGCCTTTCTGACGAGTTGTTATTCTCGCAGGAAGCTTGTCTCAGCTATAGGGAGTCAACGACCTTCGGCGTCCATTAGGCGACCTTGGATTCTTCGCCTCCGAAGCGTGCTCCAAGTCGTGCTAGCCTCGTCATCAACCCACTACTTGTAATCATTGTACCCATGATTCACATTAACTACAAATTCTATTGTTGGGCGTACTTGACTCGCAACAATTGGCGCCGTCTGTGGGATCTAGGGTTACAACCATGTCAGACACCGCATGCAGCCACCGCAGTCATCGTCACGGCAAGCAGCCTATGGCCGATGAGTCACCCAGAATGACTCCCCCGATGAACTTACCCCTTGAGGGGTCGGCTGCGGTCATTCAGGACGCAGCCCATGGTGTCTACCAAAGTTTCAAGAACTTCACCAAACTGATGGAAGATTGTGGCCGTTGCCAGGCAAGCAAGGCCGCCTCCATCAGAAGACCCCTCCAGACCCCGCAATGTGGGGCATGACATCCTCCTCCAATTTGACGGAGAAGCGATTGCACAACAAAGGCGGTTCGAAGGAGGAGAAGCGGCCACTCTGCAGAGGCAGTTCGATGAGGAGGATGCCGCTCATCAGAGGCGACTGAATGAAGAGGCGGCCGTCCGATAGCGTCGATTCCTCGTCGCTGAGAGGGATAGGCCTCAAGACGGGAGCCGAGGAGCCCCCATGGTGTCGGCCTTGGTAGTTCGAGAGAGTCCCAAGCTGGAACATACTGAAAGCCACCGTTGCGGAAGATCGCCAAGCCCGAGACGAGAAGGGCGCCCACCGTAGCAGAAGTCCAGCCGGCCAGATCGCCACTCTCCTAAGCGTCATGACCGGCAGTGGCGGAGCCATGACCGCAGCACGACCCCCGGGCCGAGGAAGGGACGCTTCTGAGCACCGAGGTGGCTCATCCAGCGATTCCAACCAGCGGTGAGAGCATCGAGGGGGCAATGACATCTCCCGAAGGTCGTCGACGTCTCCAGCCCCGAAGAAGCCAACCCGCTGACCCGAAGGGTGATCTCAACCCCGGTACCCTATAGGTTCAAACTACCTTAGTTTGAACTGTATGACGGTTTGGGTGATCTCCTGGAGCATGTACAACGATACCAGGGAGTGATGGAGATCCACGGAGCGGACGACGCCCTCCTCTGCCAAGCTTTCCAGGCGACGTTGAAGAAGTCAACGGTAGAGTGGTACAACGGCTTGTCCAACCGTTCCATTGATACGTTCGGCGACCTTTCTCGCAAGTTCTATCAGCAGTTCTTGGCGAGGCGAAGAAGGAGAAAGGCGTCGGACTATCTGTTTATGGTGGTCCAGAAGGAGGGGGAGACCATCCGCAAGTTCCTACATCGCTTCAACGAGGAGAGACTCAACGTGATAAGCTGTGGAGATGAGCTTTTCATGGCGGCCTTCAAGAAGGGTTTGGCTAATAGGAGTCTGCTCAAGTCGCTGCTCCATGATCTGCCTGCCAACCTTGACGCCCTCTTCGCTTGGGCCGAAAAGTTTATGCTGCGCGAGGAGGCTTTCGGTACGATGAGGGAGGACACACTAGCCAAAACCCACCGTGTCGACGCAAGGCCCAGTGAACGGTCGAGACGAGATGATAGCCCCCAGGGGCGTGATTAGGACTGCCCCAGAGGGCGTGATAAAGACCGCCCCCGAGAGCGCAATCAGGGAGGCCCTCGAAGGCAAGATCGTCCCCGACCACTGAGTCGGTTTCTCGCCCCCAGGAATCCTGCTCCGAGAGGCGGGCCCGAAAGAGCGCAGGAGGCCATCTACACGAGGCTCAACGCTCCCCTGACGGAAGTGATGGCCGCGGTCCTGACGGACGGGCTTCTCAAAGACGTGCCCCCAGAGATAAGGACAAGGCCCACCGCGAGAAATTCACAGAAGTACTGTCGGTTTCACCACGGCCATGGCCATGATACCGACGAGTGCTACGACCTGAAGAAGGATATAGAGCGGTTGATTCAAGATGGACATCTCCAGAGGTTCATCGACCAAGGAAGATCGGGCCGCGATAGAGGAGCGACCACAGGAGCTGTTCAGCCGACCCACGGTACTGAGCAAGTGGCCCACCATAGGCCCGAGCCGATCATGCGCGTGGATGTGATTTGCGGCGGGCCGGCCCAGGGCAGTACATCAGCGTCGGCGCGGAAGACTTACGCCCGACAGGTTATAACAGTGGGTGCCGACGCAGGGGCGAAACGGAGGAGTAGCTCGTCCCCCCATCTCCGTCTCTGACGACGACTTGGAGGGGGTTGAGTTGCCACATGAAGACGCCATCGTCATCGAAGCTCTTATAGGGCCAGTTATCGTGAGCAGGCTACTGGTCGACACAGGCAGCTCGTGCGACATCCAGTTCGTGTCCACAATCCAGAAGATGTGACTGAACGAGGCAGAGCTGAAGCCATGCTTGGGCCTGATTGTCGGCTTCACCGGCCATTCGGTGCCAATTGTCGGAGCAATCACCCTGCCCATCACCCTGGGGGAGAGGCCTAAGGTCGTCACTCGAATGACGCAGTTCGTCGTCGTCATCCCCTCAGCATACAACGGCATCATCGGACGGCCTTACACGACCGCCGTCGAAGCTCTCCCCTCGTTGCTACATCAAATGGTGAAATTCCAGACTCCGCACGGGGTGGGGCAGGTGCGGGGATGACAGAAGCTCTCACGAAGCTGTTACGTCGGCTCCACCAAACAGAAGAAGTCCAAGCAAGCCCTGTCGATCGACCTCGACGGTCGGGAGGACTTCGCTCATCAACGACCAGCTCTGGTGGAGGACGTAGAGGAGGTGCCAGTGGCGGATGAAGCAGACACGACCGTTTCAATTAGCACGAAGCTGCCCGCGGAGCTGAAGCCTGGGCTAATCAACCTCCTTCGGGCGAATGTGGATATTTTTGCGTGGTCGCCCTCGGACATGCCTGGGGTCGACCCTGCGGTGATTACCTATGAACTACATGTCGACCCAGAAGCTCGTCCAGTCCGGCAGAAGAAGCGGAGCGCAGGGGGAGAGAAGATACGGGTAGCAGGCGAGGAGGTGGAGCGGCTCCTCGAGGCCGGATTAATTAGAGAGGTGAGCTACCCTGATTGGCTTGCCAATGTGGTGATGGTGAAGAAGCCCATCGACAAGTAGCAAATCGCGTGGACTTCACCGACCTCATCAAGGCCTGTCCAAAAGATAGCTTCCTGTTGTCGAGGATCGACCACCTGGTGGACAACGCCTCTGGGTACGAGCTGCTGACCTTCATGGACGCCTTCTCAGGCTATAATCAAATCCAGATGGCGACCCACGACGAGGAGAAGACGTCGTTCATCACTGACTGAAGGACGTTCTGCTACACAAATATGCCATTCGAACTGACGAACGCGGGAGCAACTTATCAACGGATGGTAAACAAAATCTTTCACCACCAGGTCGGCAGGAATCTCGAAGTCTACATCAACGATATGCTGGTCAAATCCTAGAAGGCCGAGGATCATCTCGCCGACCTTGAGGAGACCTTCCAGAAAGTGCGGTGCTACAACTTACGACTCAACCCAGCGACATTTTTCTTCGGCGTCCAGTTTGGGAAGTTCATCGGCTTCATGATCATCAAGCGAGGAATCGAGACCAACCCCGATAAGATATCTGCTCTCATCAACATGAGCGAGCCAAGGACCATCAGAGACCTGCAGAAGCTGAACGGCCGGATCGCCGCACTGGGGAGATTCCTGTCGAAGTCCGTCGAGAAGTCCCTCTCGTTCTTCAAGATTCTGCGGAAGGCCCTCGGTGAGAGGAAGGTGATAAGGAAGGAGGTCGAGTGGGATGACTCCTGCGTTCAAGCCTTTGGCAAACTCAAAACCTATCTACATAGCCCGTCGCTGCTCGGCCTTTATCTCGCTACCACTGAAAAAGCAGTCAGCTCGATCCTAGTCAAAGAGGACGGGGCATCCAAAGGCCGGTTTACTATGCAAGTCGGGTGCTCCGGGAGGCGGAGACCCGCTACAGCCCATCGAGAACTTCGCATACTGCCTGACTCTGACGGCGAGGAAGCTCCAGCCCTACTTTCAGGCGCACTCCACTATTGTCTACACAAACTCGCCACTTGAAAAGAATCTGAGAAGGCTGGAGTGATCGGACAGAATGCTGAATTGGAGCGTCGAGCTCAGCGAGTTCGACATCATCTACAAGTCCAGGGCAACGATCAAGGGTCATGCGCTGGCGAACTTCGTAGCGGAGTGCACTGTCGAAATTGACGAAGCTTCGGCCAACGACCAGACAGATATGCAACAGCATCAGCTCGCCGACAAGAATCCTCCATCAACATCCACCAAGTCCGAAGGCGAGCTGTGGGTCGTCCACGTCGATGGATCGGCCACGGGGTCGGAAAGCGGAGCCGTCATTGTAATAAAGACCCCAGAGGAAAGTTTGCTGGAGTACGCACTCCGCTTTAGTTTCTCGGCGACCAACAATGTGGCAGAGTATGAGGCTGCCATCAACGATCTGAAGCTCTGTCGGGTGCTCGGAGCAACGAATGTGCTGTTGATCAGTGACTCGAGGCTCATCGTCCAACAAATTGAAGGCAGCTTCGAAGCGATGGAGGATCTGATGAAGCTGTACCTAAAGTGCGCCCGGGCCGAGCTTCTCAAATTTAGAAAAGCAACAGTCCAGCATCTACGAAGGTCGAACAATCTCCCGGCCGATGCCCTCTCAAAGTTGGCCTCTTCTCCGGCCGAGATTGGAAAAGCTATATACTTCGAGAACCTGCTGACACCAAGCATTGAGGAGGGCGAGCTGATGTGCGTCGACCTGGAGCCATCATGGATGAGCCAGATCGTCGCCTACCTGAAGACCGGAGCCCTACCAAAAGACTGGCTGGAGGCACGGAAGATTGAAAGACGAGCCTTGGCGTTCGTGATCTTCGGCGGCGTGCTCTACCGAAAGCACCACGTGAGGTACGCCGTCTTGCCATATTTGAAGTGCCTTGATACAAGAAGAGCGGATGAGGTCGTCCGTGAGATACACGAAGGGCATTGCGGGAATCACTACGGTGGCTGCACCCTGGCGCACAAGGCAATCCGGCTGGGCTACTATTGGCCGACCATGCTGAAGGACGCAACCAACTACGTCAAGCGGTGCGATGAGTGTCAAAGATTCTTCAAACATACAACTGCACTGTCCGCCGACCTGATTCCGATCCTTAGCCCGGTCCTGTTCGCCAAATGGGGTCTTAACATACTCAGACCGTTCCCAATGGCAACAAGAGGAAGTTTCTCGTTGTCGCCTTCGACTACTTCACCAAATGGATCGAGGCGGATCCATTGGGCACACATCACCTGGAAGGACATGAAGAACTTCGTCTGGAAGTCTATTATATGCCGCTTTGGGATACACCGCTCCATAGTGACGGACAACGGGAAGCAGTTCGCTCCGCAGACTTCAGAAGCTTCTGTTCGGATTGGTGCATTAATCTCCACTTCGCCTCCGTGGCACATCCACAATGCAATGGCATGGCCGAAGCAGCGAACAAGTGCATTCTTGAGCCCATGAAGAAGGTCGGCAGCGCCTCTGGATCTTGGCCCGAAGAGCTATCCGACATCCTTTGGTCCTACTGCACCACATACAAAGCTTTAACCGGCGAGAGCCTCTTCATGCTAGCCTATGTGACGGAGGCCGTCGTCCCAGTGGAGGTCGGCGAGGAATCCCTCCGGCTCCAGTACTTCAACGAAGAAGCAAATGAAGAAGGACTCAACATCAACATTGAGCTCGTCGACGAGGTAAGGGATCATGCACTGACAAATCTTATCAAGCACAGCCAGAGGATGGCGATGTACTACAACTCCCGCGTCAGGAAGCGGAGCTTCAGAGTCGCGACCTCGTCCTCAGAGATGTGACCTTCAGACCGGAGATCGGTCGCCGAGGAAAGCGATGTACTACAACTCCCGCGTAAGGGATCGTGCACCGACAAATCTTATCAAGCACAGCCAGAGGATGGCGATGTACTACAACTCCCGCGTCAGGAAGCGGAGCTTCAGAGTCGCGACCTTGTCCTCAGAGATGTGACCTTCAGACCGGAGATCGGTCGCCGAGGAAAGCTCTACGCAAAATGGGAATGCCCCTATACAATACCACATATTGTGGGACTGTCGACCTATATTTTGGCGACCATGGAGGGCGAGAAATTAGCCCATCCATGGAATGTCGAGCATTATCTTAAATATTTTCAATAAATTTTGTTATGTTTGTACATGCAATAAATATTTTCAATTGATATTTTTGTGTTTGTACACTCAATGCGTTGTCTGAATTTAAATTCCAGCTCCGCTCCGAAATTAAGATCGCCTTCATGAAGGTTGACTGAATGTTCGAGAGCCCAGCTCTTACAAGGTGACCAAAAATAAAATCACAGGTTGCTCTATCTTCGACGTGTCGTAATATTTCGACTTACCCACTCTTCGTCCCTTTCTTGTGTGTGAGAGGCACAGGTCATAGGTCGGCTATACGCTCGAAAGCCCAAGCTCTCACGGGACGACCTGGTAGATAAAGTCACAGATCAAAGTCGGCTCGGTCATTGGGAGTGAGCTACCTCGCCACAAGTAAAGATCCGGAGCTCCGGCCCCCGAAAGGCTCCAAGGACGCAGGATGCCCTAGGGGTGTGCACGAAGGGCTGCGGCCCAAACCCACCCTCTCTACAAGGGCGCATGACGTCCCATGGGTGTGTAGGAAGGGCTACGGCCCAAATCCACCCACTCGAAGACCTTCAGGACAGATCGCGGCCTAGCTATTCGTAGCATGTCAGACCTCGCCATCCAAACCGGAGTGAAGATCCATGGCAGGCTACGGTTGCGCCCCCGAAAGGCACCAAGGGTGCAGGACGCCCCAGGGGTGTGCAGGAAGGGCTATGGCCCAAACCTGTCCTCTCTACTCTACAAGGGCGGAGGACATCCCAGGGGTGTGCAGAAAGGGTTACTGCCCAAACCCACCCTCTCGAAGACCTCCGGGGCAAATCGCGGCCTAGCTATCCGTAGCAGGTCGGACCTCGCCACCCAAATCGAAGTGAAGATCCGGGGCAGCCTACGGCTGCCCCCCCCGAAAGGCTCCAAGGGCACAAGACGCCCATGGGTGTGCAAGAAGGGCTACGACCCAAACCTGCCTTCTTTACAAGGGCGCAGGATGTTCCAGTGGTGTGCAGGAAGGGCTACGGTCCAAACCCGCCCTCTCGAAGACCTCCGGGGCAGATCACGGCTTAGCTATCTGTAGCAGGTCGGACCTCGCAACCCAAACCTCTCAAAGGGCACAGGACGCCCCAGGAAAGCAGGATGGGCTATGGCCCCGACCGACCCTCAAAGACTCCGACGACGACCTACAAAGGAACTTCATCCACCGACCTGCAAAAGTCATTCCCAAGATTTCTCTCAGACTCTACAACATTCCGTCTCTCCTCGACCTTAAGCTCGTCCATGCCAAATACTAGGGGCATACACATACGACAGTAAGTAAAGAGATTTTCAAATTTTATTCATTATATTTCCACTACAGGTTACAAAAAATTTCAAGCTCGGCCTCAAGGCCGGCCATACATTGATGCCCCAAACTACGGCGCCTCAACTCAGTCGCCACCCTCTTGGTCGCCCCCTTCTGGAGCTTGATCGTTCGCCTGGTCGCCGCTGGCCGGACTCTCCACCCCTTCGACATCGGCAGCAATGGAAGCCTCCCATTCATTGTCGGTGGCCGCCGACAAACGCAAGAAGTCAACCTCTAGGTTGGGGTAGAGCTTTCTCAACCTCGCCTTGACCCTCTCGAGGCCGGCCATACATTGATGCCCCAAACTACGGCGCCTCAACTCAGTCGCCACCCTCTTGGTCGCCCCCTTCTGGAGCTTGATCGTTCGCCTGGTCGCCGCTGGCCGGACTCTCCACCCCTTCGACGTCGGCAGCAATGGAAGCCTCCCATTCATTGTCGGTGGCCGCCGACAAACGCAAGAAGTCAACCTCTAGGTTGGGGTAGAGCTTTCCCAACCTCGCCTTGACCCTCTCGAGGCCGGCCTCCAGACCCTCATTGACGGCCTCGGCCCTCATAGTCGTCGGGGCGTGGATGAGTTCCCGGATTTGGTACTGACGGACGACCTCATCCTTGACCTTGTCCAGGTCGACATTCTCCAGTTCGGTGACCCGCCGCTCAAGATCGACGGTCTTCTTTGCGGCTGCCTCCCTCTTCGTGGCCAGGATTTTCTCAGCGGCGATCCTCCGGGCCTCATCGTCCCTGGCCCTCTTCTCCATCTCCTCCGCGACCTTCTCCAGCTCGACGAATGACTCCTTTTGGGTCGCGTAGTACCCCCGAACCTTCGTCAACTTGTCGGTGACGTCCTTCAGCTTCGCCTTGGCCTCTTTGAGCGCAGCCGCCTTCCTCCCCAGAGCGGCATCAGCCCTGTTTGCCACCGTTGTATGTCGCTGGAGGGACACCGGTGCGGCTACCGTCTACAGAAGGAACCAAAGTCGTCAGCACATTTAAAAAGAAGGAAGACTAGTAAAGTAAATAAAGGAAGCTACGAACCTGCATGCCGTGCCAGACGATCGTATCGCAGAGACGCTCGGCATCTACATTGGCTAACGACTCCCGGTTCCTCGGCAGAGTGTTGTTCTCCGCCAGGTGGGCCGCTACCCCGGCCTAATTAAAAACGGACTTCTGGGCGCCCACCGGGTAGAGTGGCGCGACGAGCTTCTTCGGCGAGAGGGCGATGATATCCTCCTTCGACTTAAAGGTAGCGAGCACCGCCTCGCAGCATGGGTGTCCCGGCTTTCCCAGCCTGGATGGCGGACACCCAAAGGGCTAGCGCGCGACTGTAGCCCGGCTTGTCTTGGCCGGCCCAGCCGAAGGTTTCGAAGGGGCGGTCGAATTAACGTGGACTGTGGTGATCATATAGGCCGGTGGACCCTGGGGCGTGATGATCGCAGCGTCGACCGCCTGCTCCTCGACCGGGTCAAGGTCGACAAGTCCGCTCGTTGCCGCCTCGCTCGTACGGGAAGAGTGAGCGGTTGCCGCGGGCACCTTCCTCGGCTTCTTACTCCGCTCCTCCTTCTCGGCCCGAGCGGTGGCCGCCGTCGCTTGGCTCCGCTTATGCCCGACCTTCGTCGAGCCCTTCGGCGCCTGTTCCTTGCCTTTGACCTTGGCCACTGGCACCTTGGTCGCTGCGTCCCTCGCCATCTTCATGATCTCCTCCAACGAAAGACTCATGGTTGCACCTGCAAAAAGAAGACAGATCAGGGTGAACATATCAGAAGTTGATCGCTAATCTCAAAGTACATTCGAGCCAGACGTACTGGGCGATCTGCTCGGCCGCAATCAGGCCCTTCAAGTCTTTGCTCTCCCTGGGGATCTCCTCCAGGATCTTGGCGCTCTGCAGGTCGGTCCCCTCTAGGACTACTTCGGTGTTCACTGAGGGATTCAATGTCTCACAGTTCGACCTCAAAGCCAAGTCCACCGGCGTTGAGACGAAGACAAACTTCTCCTTCCAGTCCTGCACTTCGCCCGACAGACCAAGGACGAGAGGCCGACCACTCCTCGCGCAGACGTAGTAGTACGTTCCCTTCCTCTTCGCCTCATAGAAGTATTGGAACATCAGCAGCGTCGGATTTATGCCATTGGAGGAGAAGATGACGAGAAAGCCGACCATCGAGCTGACGGAGTTTGGCCTCAATTAGAAGAGGGACAGTTCGAGGAAGTGAAGGACGAGAATGAGGAAGGGATGGAGCGGGAAGTGGAGCCCCAGGACGAAGGTCAGATAATAGACGCCGACCTCGTTGTCCCTTGGGAAGTAAACCCGCTCGTTGAATTCGGGGAGGTGAACTGTCTAGGGCGGTCGGATGAACTTGGAGCGGATTTCGAGGATGGAGGAGTTCGGCAATTGGGTCACTTGCGCCAGGATCTCCGCGGGAACCGCGGTCGTGACTTTGTCGCCGCTTGGAACCTTGGCGGCCGACCTAGGCCTCTTTTATTTCTTGGGGTCCCTTCTGATCGCCGACGACGAGGTGGCAGCATGCCCGACCACTAAGTCTACCTCCCACTGCTCCAGCCAAGACATCGTCGGCCCCTCTGACACCACCGGCTCCAATTCTGTGGTGTCGCCCTCATCAAGCTCGCCGAACCACCTCTCAACGTACGAATTTGAAGCGAAAAAAGCAGAGGAAACCATGGTTGGATCGAGCGGATACTAGGAAGAAGGAAGATGAACGGAGCTCCGACGATTGTGAATGGACGAGGCGTGATGGTCGATGGCGAGAGCTCTCTGCAACGACGGGGGAAGCGGAAATTTTTGAAAATTCGGGAGAAAACTCCATCTCGCTGCCCCCTTCTCTATTTATAGGAAGAGTCGACGATCTCAGCCGTCGAAGGTGGGTCACGTGGCAAGATCTGGGCAAACCTGGCGCCTCGACTTCCCCCCACGATCATGTCAGCCACGTATCATCCTCTGAGCAGTCGAACGCCTCGAATTCTCAACTGTCGCCGAATCGCTATTATGACCTATGATATTTGCGGTCAGTTTGAATTAAATGCTGCCGATCAGCCCTCATCCAATGGGAGTGCGACACGTCATCCGAGCCGAGTTGGGTTTTCCGTTTCGAACTCGAATGACGGGGGCAATTGTTACGTCCTAATGGCCGGCCCAGATAATAAAGGCACATATATTTGAAGCCCAAATGGAAGGTCGCAGCGACATTGGGAAGCTCGCCTCGCCAAGCGACAAGCTTGCCATCAGGGTCAACAAAAGAAGGTCGTATACACTCCTCGCTGGAAGCGCGATCAGACGGTTCGAAGAAACCAAGCTCGGTCGTCGAGCTTGGCTCTCTCCAAGGGCGACCTAGCCTAAATATTTATGATAGGGTGACGTAGAGCCACATACGTCCCTATTAATGTCAGAGGTTAAGAGCGAGAACTGATGGGCGCTCATCGCGTCCCTCATTAATGCATTAATGTATCTGACACCATCTGACACATATTAATGCGTAAATATCTCTGACACCCGCCGATCAATCGCGTCTCCACTTGTGCTCCAGCTAAGCAGACTCGACAGATGATTGGACGTCGAACAACCGACTCTCGACCCTATAAGTACACCCCTCCAGCCACCAAGGAGGGGGTTGGTTAGTTGAAATCTCTAACTTCTATTCAGTATTCAAGGCCAGATATCTCCCACATATCTGTGCATTCCTCATTAGCTCGACACGCAACGCCGATCTGCCTTAAGATCGTCAAGCGTGTTCGACACACTCCTTACAAGTCATTCACTGACTTAAGCATCGGAGAGGCTACGTGTTGACAGCCAACCTAGCGTTTCTGACGAGTTATTATTCTCGCAGGAAGCTCGCCTCAGCTACAGGGAGTCGGCGACCTTCGGCGTCCATCAAGCGACCTTGGATTCTTCGCCTCCGAAGCGTGCTCCAAGTCGTGCTAGCCTCGTCATCAACCCACTACTTGTAATCATTGAACCCGTAATTCCCATTAACTACAAATTCTATTGTTGGGCGGACTTGACCCGCAACACTATCCAATTGATGGGAAGTTGGAAATGAAATGATGCGCATGGAACCAATGACTTAAATTGCTCTTTGAGTACCCATCAGGTTGATAGCTTGATGGTTGTTTTCGTGGAGTCGATGGTGCTTTCTCAACTTTGATTCCTGCTCTATAGGGGATCACATTTTACAGGGGAAAGACTTAGATTATGATAACTATGGTCATCTGTTGCTGAGGAATTTCTGTTTCCTTGCAAATATCTTGTAGCATTTACAGGAAACAACTTCCGTCACAAATCTTCCCATTGCCGATTAATTGGCATTAATATATGGGTATGGAATACCATACAAGGATACGGGAAATTTTGAAGTTCAAGATATAAGCACGTTATGGGTGTGGAGCTATAATATTTTAGGAAGAATGTGGAACCAAATTTTCTTTTTGGTTGTTTGTTGAGAAAGGATGTGGAACCATAAAATTATATATGCATGCAACTTGATGTTATTTGTCTGTGAACATGGATTTAAGGCTATAGTGGTTAAAAAACACCAGTAACTGAGGTAACATAAGGTTTGACTTGGTCATATCAATTGATAGTTAACAGTATAGTTAGATAAACACATCTATAAATCAAACGTAGCTTATCATTTATGCATTAGATTTTAAACTTTTTTAATCTAGGATATATTCGTGAAAGTATTTGATTTTTAGGAAGATATGATATGTTGTAAATTATAGGATACATTTTAAGTGTATCAAGCAGATATCTAGCAAGTATCTGAGTATTGGACTCATGTAAATCTCCTTGATTGTATTATCATGCGACGTAGCCTTGCGAAAGCATCTCAGTTACTGCAACTGAAGCAACCTCATTCTGAACATCCTGCTATTAATGTATCCTAAATAGATGATTTGCTTATAGCTTTGGCCAATCTACACAAACATGTCCTGTGTTTTCAAGATTGTTCACATCTTTAAGTTTTGTTCATTTGACAAGCATAGACGACTTTATTGTTAATCAGTTTATTGTCTGGATTTCATCATCTTGCCTTTGGTTGACCTATATTAGACACGAATGATATGTTCATTGACAATTATGTTTTAATTCTTGTTTTTCTGAATTTCTTGTTCAGGTTTTTGTTTCTAGCAAGGATGGAGCCAATATACCTATGTTTATTGTCTCCAAGAAGAACATAATATTGGATGGATCACATCCATGTTTGTTATATGGTTATGGTGGATTCAACATTAGTATTACACCGTCATTCAGTGTCAGCAAAATTATTCTTGCAAGAAACTTAGGAGTAGTTTACTGCATAGCAAATATTCGTGGTGGTGGAGAATATGGAGAGGAATGGCATAAGGCGGGATCACTTTCAAAGAAACAGAATTGTTTTGATGACTTTATATCTGCAGCAGAATTCCTTATTTCTTCTGGCTATACCAATCCTCAAAGACTTTGTATTGAGGGTGGAAGCAATGGTGGGCTTCTAGTTGCTGCTTGCATTAATCAGGTACACTGCTGCTACAATCCCCACACCACTTCCCCATCTTGATCATGGTTCCTTGTGCAAAGAGACAAATTGCTTCATAGTCCATTTTGCATAGGGTACTCAGAATGTGTTAATTAGCTCTTTGAAACAAGTTTAATCCAAGAACTTTGTCGCAGAGACCTGATTTATTTGGATGTGCTCTCGCTCATGTTGGTGTTATGGACATGTTACGGTTCCACAAATTCACTATTGGTTTGTTTCTTTCTAGTTTATTTTAAGTTGTTTATGTTTTTATAAATTTGCTCTCTCAGTTCCATTTCTGATGCATGCATTCAACTTGTCTTGCTCAGGTCATGCATGGACATCTGATTACGGTTGCTCGGACAAGGAGGAAGAGTTCCGGTGGCTGATCAAGTATGAACTCTAATATTGGGCTATTAAAATTAGTTAGTTTAATAAACAAATTCCATATGATGATTGTTACAGTTGTAGAGTCATACGACTCTGTAATATATAGTCATCTCTATATAACAGAAGTGTCTTCCTGCACAATTTTTATTCATGTCCAATTCAACTTTATTGCCAACTAGGAAGTTGCACACCTGCCCCATAATTAGTCCTATATTTTTGGGTCTAAAGGCATTCTCTCTGTGTCTTGCATGTCAATAAATACTGAAGAAAATGGAAAATTTACTTAACACTCTTATTTAACTTTGATTTGACTAAATCATTTGACAAAAAAGTTCATTTTCAATACGTCTTCTCTGAAACAATTTCTGCAGCATTTTTATACATGTACTGAGGCGTATGATGGCAGTGTGCTCATCTGCTCAGGTAAGAACTGTTCTATCTATTTGTAGTAAATTGACGGAGAAAAAATAGCTGACAAGGATATAGAAACCACTGCCTTTATTGCATATACTTGAAAATAACACATTGAATAGTAGTAGTAACTTTGCATGCAAATGTATATCCTGGACTTTGAATTTAACCCATGGCATCTTGCTAGTTACTCGAGTCAAGTGAAAATGGCCTTTTAAATACAATCAGTTTGACTCAACTGTTCCTAACAAATAAATAAACATACTACAGCATCAATGCCTTCATCGCGTGTCATGCCCCGCTTCCCGACATATTAAGGGAAACAGAAGGTGATAAGCCCGTGCACATTTTGGCCTACTAAGAATTCTCTCTTTTCAGCCTAAATGTGAACACGTTTGTAATATATCTAAGGTTCGTCTGCGTCTAACTAATAATGAGCAATAACAGCATAGTGGTCTATACAATTCTAGAAACAAGGACATCACAAATGACTATGCAGGTTTTGGATAAAGAAGCATGTAATAGATATGAAGTAAATGTAATCAGGCAGGAATGTAAAACCATAAAACTAGTATACCCAAGAACCGGCAAGCCGTCATGATGGGAAAACCCACGCTTGCTGAAAGTCACCTGATGGAGGCCCCTGATGGATATCTCCCAAAATGACCACCTGGTGAAAGTTTCTCGTGGAAAACAAATAGAGAATACTCATTAGAAAGTAGGCTTATATAGGTCTTAGGTAAAACAGTACCACAAGATGGAAATAAAGCATGAGAATCACATAAATAAAAGAACACCATGCATGTGTAGGAATAATATCATATAAACAACAGTCAGTGGTCATGTCATGTAAGCTAAATATATCAACAATAGCAATGTCATGTAAGCTAAATGCAACAAAAGCAATAATATGGCAAAGTATGGCATAATAATGGTGAGACCTCCCAACGGTGTCTACGTGACAATGCAGGTGGAGACAGTGTCCATAGTCTAGTGTTGTGACTTACATCCAAGTGTACGATATGCAACTCAGCAGGAAACATGTATAACAGTGTTCTAAGTGTGAAGAGCGAAAAACATAAATACAATAATACTTTCCCTCCATTTCTTTAGGCAAACAACATAAATACAGTAATGGTCTCTCGTCGCTCTTGCACCCCTCTAAAACAGTGAGTTACCCCAACACTGTGTACTATCTAGTTATTATGTCAGTTAATGTAACTTGTGCAGTAACCGGAAACAGTAAGTATCATGATTATGTAATCAGAAACAGTAACAGGTGCAGCCTCATGAACATGTAATCGGGAGTTGTAATAGTGTTCAGGAATAATACCAATAATCTGATGCCTTGATCATCATGTGTAATATAAATGGGAACATTGACTATGCACAATGTGAACATGTACAGTGAATAGCATCACACAACATCAAATAAAAACCATGTCATTATAATAAAGGCAGCTATGAAACATTGAGTAATACATATCAAGAAATAAATGTACCTACTTACCGATATTAAGACAAATCAAAGGTTGTAGGAGTTGGTTACCTTGCATTTGTCATGTGTCATGGATTAGATCTCCACGTAAAGACCAAGGAACGATATCAAGACATCAATTTCATCAATCTCCAAGTCAAGCCGATTCTCACATAATATCCAAGGGGATGAAACCAACATGTCAATGTGATATGTATAACGTTATTGAAAACACAATTCTAGCATGGCCCTAAAACTAATCTCAGTAAATAATATATATATATATCCAATTTAATTCAATTCAAGGTCTCTCATGCCATTGTCGTTACTTTTCAGTATTGTTATCATTCTCAAAATAAAGTCATCATCATACACACACATGATTACTATCCGTAAATGTCCATCCAAATCCGATGCCAACCACTCTTGGGACTGGCTTAAAGCTAACTAGGGTCAAAGAGTGAAATCTCAAATATTATGGTCACCAAAGCCAACAGATCTATATACTATGGAAGCCTATACATGAAATATGGCTACATCTAGGCACAATCCCACAGAACAGCCTCAATGTCGCTAAAGATCAAGGTGTAAGTCACTCAAGCCATGGCCCAGGGGCAGCCACACAAGCCAACAAGCCCACATGAGCAGCCACATAAGCCAACAAGGCTAAAGAAGCAGCCACACAAGCCAACAATCCATAAACCCATTCCACGATCCCAAGAGGCAACCGTACAACCCCTAAACCCAACTAGAGGCAAGCCAGGCCAGAGAGAAGGCACAACCGTGAGCACAATGCAGCATGTGAAAGCAACCCGATGGCTCAATGCAGCAAGGAAAAGTAAAACTAAGGACACAAGGCAACATATGACAAGCAAGGCCAAAGGGGAGACCACACAAACCCATTAGGCCAAAGAAACTCGCCGATCAAACCCATGACCACACGAGATACAACCATCCAAACCCATGGCCCAAAGAGGCAGTTGAGCACGAGAGGCCAAAGGAACACGATAGCAGAGCAAGGCATATGAAAAAGCAACAAGCATGCAGAGAATCAACAAGAGACATGAAGCATGATAAAACAACCAAAGCCCATAATTTTCCAATCAATTTCAAAAATTAAACAAGAAAAGTCTGTGTTTATGGCGGCCAAAAAATGAGATCCATGGACATATCGATTGCCGGAGTAAGAGGGGAAGCCGTGGATCATCGTCGAGGGTCTCACCACCTCATAGTCGTGTCATGTGACTGCGACTACCTCTACGAGAGGATGATCAGAGCTGAGATGTGGACGAGAGTGGAGAGTGAAGGAGAGCTCTGATGAGTGAAGAGGAAGGAGATCACCTCACTGGTCTGTAGGAAGTAGGGCTACAGTTTAGGGGTTGAAATAGAGCAAGAGAGCGGGAGTCAGCGAGCTACCAGCAAGAGGGGAGGAAAGGATGGCATGGGCTCGCCGTTTCTCACGTCATCGTAGCACGGCGTCGCATGGGTGGTTGTTGACGATAGATATGGAGAGAGTTGGTGGCTGTCGGGGGAAGGAAAGAAAAGGAAAAGAAAACGAGGATAGAGAGAGATCTATTGGTTTTTAAAAATGGGTCGGGTTTGGGTTTTAATTATGGGTTTGGGTTTAAAAGCGATGTTTGAGTGAAAATGAGCTTAGAAAAACGTGAAAAATTACAAAAAAACCAAAATTCATAAAAACTTTATTTGTATTTTAAAAATAATTTTATTGTACAAAATCCTATACAGATGGGTTAGGGGTATGGCATCCTTCGTACCTTAACAAAATTCAATCATCGGAATTTCTCATAACAAAGTAAAGAAACATGAATACATCGATCACATAGTAAAAATACATTTCAATAACAACAATGATATCTATAAGGTGGTGGCTCCCGTCTCATCAGCTGTCATGATGTACGTGTGGCGTCTCTATAGATTCTGATGCGCCTATTGGGAAGCTTCCCATTGAGATGGTAGATGTTCTTGCTGAGTGGTAGTGACAGTCGTCTTATCAGCTCATCGATGGCAAACTTTGATAGAGTGTTCTGACGAATTATAAATCTGATACAACTTGTTCCAGTACCGATCTTTATCTTACGTGTATATGGGCCTATGGCAGTTGTTGCACACCATCGTTTGCAGAGTGTCTGTTGAGTCTTAGTCTTCTTGAATTGTGTAGAGTGACATTTATAGAGCATGCTTCTTAGGTTCGATGGTGTTTTGGTTCTCGTCTCCACTTCTTTCCACGGCCTCGTATCTCAGCATCGTAGGTGGTCAGTTCCATCGAACTCAGCTGTCATTGGATCACAATATTCAAACCCCGTTCAAAGCCTCTGGCCCGAGCAAAAGGCTTAGCTTTCATTTTGAGAGCAAACCTACAATCATGAATCAATGATTAAAATGAACAATGGACAAGTGAGGTAGAAAAGTACAAGATATGTCGAAGTGCATCATCGATTGAGCATAGAGACCTCAGTATCATATTGCTCTACAGTCATTGAGCCATGTACTAGATCGATGAACTTTTGCTCTAGTTCCATCTTATCTTTGGCAGAGAATACTTGGCTTTGAAACACGCCTTGAAGGTGTCATATGCAATAGGTTGCTGCTACCATCATTCTTTCGACTACCACTAAACTCTGGCACTTTTGGTGAGTTGGAGCTTGGCCAGGTCAACCCAATAGTCGTCTAAGATGCGAGCGGTTTGAAGGTTATCCTTAGTGCTCTGGAACCACTCTTCAGCCTGAATATGTTTCTTCTTGCCAAAGAAGTACTTTAAGCAGAATGCTCGGAAATGATTGACTCCAGGGTCCACCAGAGGGTCATGCTAAAATGCATATTGGATAAGAATAGTCTGCTGTTGATGAAGTTCGGCAGTCCTTTCAATATGTTTTCAACCTCGGGGTTGATCATAACTCCAATATTCCCATTGATAGCGGTAGAGGATGTTTTGCCACCACACTTCCTCCCGGCATAAGTATGTCCAAACATACTGCAACGGTATAAACGAAAGGGATTTGGAGGTTCAAATCAAATATTACTTTGAGTCTAAGGATTCCAAAGAAATTTTTTTGTAAAGAACATACGAGTAATACAAGAGTCAAATGAACGTGTTTTCAATGGCGAATCAAGAAAATGTGTTTTTCGTTAGAAGTTTTTACATATATGCATGTGCCATCAAGAAAATCTGTCACGCCTCGCTTATGAAAATACTAAGGAAAAGAAAAGGTGACAAGTCCTGGCATATTTAGGCATATTAAGAATTTACTCTTTTCAACCTACATGCGAATGGATCTATACTACATCTAAGGTTCATCTGTTTCTAACTAATAATGAACAGCAACATAGTGGCAATATACAGTTTTAGAAACAATGATATCATAAATGACTAAGCAGATTATGCATAAAGAAACAAGTAATAGATATGAAGTAAATGTAGTTAGGAATGTAAAACTATAAAATTGGCATACCGAAGGATGGACAAGCTGACACGAAGGGAAAATTCAAGCTCGATGAAAGTAGCCTGATGGAGTCGCCCAATGGATATCCCCCAAACACCCACTTGGTGAGTACTCCCTGAAGAAAAACAAACAGGAAATATGTAAGGACCCTGTCTATGGGGAAAACACTAGAATGGGGGGTTGAATAGTGTTTATGCAAATTTAAAAGGAATTTACGCCAAATAAAATGCAATCCAACAAATAGTGCGGAATAGAAAAACAAACCAAAGAGAAACACACGCAAACGCAGATATGTTTCAAGGGTTCGGATTACCCAACTCAACTCCCGCTTTGTTTCCGATAATCCTATGTCCCTTCCACCCGGATACCACCGGATACTCAAGTTAGAACCCTAACTTGAGGTTTTCTTAAAACCCACTTGTAGCAACCCTACAAGTGCAATCGAATACAATCGATGTCCTTGACTCCCACAACCAGGGAGCAAGCAAAAACCACTCTCACAACCGAGAGCACAATTCAAATAAAGAAGTTATGAAATCTGAAAGCAACACTTACAATCACCTATGCCTTGAAGTAGAACTTGAAGGAGAAGTGTGATGTGTGTTGAAGAACTCTCTTGGAAGAGAGGAGAAAAGCCCTTTCTCTTGACTGCACCAAATGCCTAGAAGATCAATCTTTGGTTCTAGGTTGGAGAGCAAGAGAACAAGATTTGGAAATGCTTAGGGCTTTGGATTTGAAAGCTTTGATCTTTGGAAATGAAAGCTTGAAGGTTTTTGCAATGAATGAGTAACCTTCCAATGAAACAATAGAAGCTCTATTTATAGCTTTCTCAAATCCACAAAACAGTTTAGACAAAAACCCAATCGAAATCCATGAGAAAAATCTCAACGGATATAATCTGAACTCGCGACAGTCGACTGTTGAACAATCCACAGTCGACTGTTGCACAGTCAGCAAGGGTAGGTGAGAATTCATAGCGGTAACTTACCACGTGGACAGTCGACTGATGAAGCAAAGACAGTCGTCTGTTAAACCAACAGGCGACTGTAATTTCTTCGACAGGCGACTGGCCGAGAGATGAGTAAGTTAAACAAATACTGGAAATCTCACAAGACGCAGGACAGACGACTGATGCAAGGAACACAGGCGACTGTAAATCAGAACAGGCGACTGTATAACCTTAAACAGACGACTGTCACAAACATGATAAATTTCCAGAGAGCTGAATCAAAGAATTGATTTACAGACAGGCGACTGTTGCAGCATAGACAGTCGACCGATCTAATAGAAAGTCAACTGTATATATAGCATAAGTCGACTGTCCGTAAAAGTGAGATCAAAACATAGTTTGGGCAAGGAGAGACATGCGACTGATGTACAACACACAGTCGACTGTCACAAGGACATGCGACTGTGAATCGTTCAACAGTAGCCTATGTGAAATAATTAGAGAAGGCCCAAAACTGCATTGTAATAGTCTGTGTATAACAGGCGACTGTAGAACAAAACACAGTCGACTGTTTTGAGACAGGCGACTGTAAACTGTTCAGCAGTCGGCTGTTATGAACAATCCTAGCACAAACAAAAGAGAATTGAATTGAGATCAAAGGACAAAGGTCTAGAGATGTCCTATGATCGAAAGTAGATGTGTGTGAGTGCTCCATCAAAGTTCTATTTCTAAGCTACATACTAGAAGAGATAAAAGAAAAATTACATTGACGAATAATCTCTTCTTTCCATCGTATGAGCTTGAAGTCTTTACGAAGCTTCAAGCATCAATCTACGATCATCCAATTCATATCATTTGCCTTCAATCACGTTTGTGAGTCATCCATTGCTAGTTGATCTTCATAGTAAGCTTAGGCAATGGATTAACTGCAAAATAGGGGATTAGTCACAAGTATTTATGTTTGCTCATCATTAACACCAAGTCGGGAGAAGTCCAATACTCAACATTCTCCCCCCTTTTGATGATGACAAACAAACATAAACAAAAAGATAAATAATTGTGCGTAATGAAAACTTACTCCCCCGACATAGAAGCCAATCAAGTTAGTCAACAAATATTAGAGCATCTATATAGCAATTGAAGCAAATGAGTGAGATTTGAATGAATTTAATTCAAGAAATCTGGATATAAAACCCCTATTCATTGTAATCTTACTCCCCCTGAATCTAAGGCAACGAAAAACTTAGATTCAAGCGTTAGAACATACTTAGCACATCCATTATGAATCTTGTATGTTTATTTCTCTCCCCTTATGACATTATCCAAAAAGGTGGGAGCAAATAACAACAATAATAGTGCTAAACTACGAACTAACAACAATCAAGGAGTATAAAGATATATGGAATCAAAAACTCATAAAATCTCATCATATACACATGTGAGTAATGGAATTGAAATCCAATATCAACATTTTAGATATTCTAAATGAAAATAATTTTCACAAATTCATCACATCAACGAAAGAGCATGAATTAACCAATATCAAATTCGTGTATTGTCTCAAAAGCGCATCAAGGAGAGTGAAGCATACATAGAGACAATATATCATACATCACACAGAAGTTAATCAATATAGCATAGTGTGACACAAGAGAGGGATGCAACATCATATATATAGATATAAAGCAGCTGAGTACATCATCGGATTGTCATCAACATGGCCATCCCAAAAAGATACATCATGATCAACAAAAAAGAATACATCATGACGACATCAAAAAGTATATCATCATACATATATAAAAGTGTCGCATACATCATCATCCATCATACACAGACAAAACATATATCATCACTCCACCTAAACAAAAGCAGACCAGACAAAATAAAACAAGGTCTACAGTTGAGTGAACACAACAGCATCAACAGCAGCCTCAGTCGATATGAATGACTGAGGGGTCCGACGGACGTCCGGAAGATCGGAACAAAAGCCGAGCAGAGCGACGAGTAGGAAAAGTCGGAGTCTTCCTCTTGGAAGACGAAGCATGATTAGCAGAGGAAACAGCAGGAACATGAAGTGGAGTCTGGGCATTGGAGGTCTGAACCAAAGAGGGTTTCAGTGTGAAGCCAGGAGGAGGAGATACACAAGTAGGAGCAGATACCTCAGAGGTAGGAAACATAGCCTGAAGCTCGGGATGAATGGGACAACCAAGATGCTTAAAAGAGATAAGTTGAAGCTTAAGAAAAAGCGAGAGCTTCTCATCCAAAGAAACAGAGAGAATTTCAAGAGCATAGACACGAGCGTCCAACTGACGAAGAAGGAACTCAGTGGACCTGGAAGGATGCACAGCAGGCCGAGAAGAGTGTTCAGCAGCATGCACGGAAGGGATAGTGTCACTGACAGAGATATGAAGAGGCTCTCCCGAAGATTGAGGCGAAGAGGGAGCCGGATCAGGTTTTGGTGAAGGAACAAGCTCATTGAGGAAGTCGAGAGAGACATTAGGGAAGAAATGATCGAAAAGAGCCATGGCCGAGCACGGAGCTAGGGCAAGAAACAAAACGAACAAACCCTAACAAGTCACGAGATAGACGGAAGCGACCTAACCTCGTTGATGACAGAGCAAAAAGCAATGACTCCTCGAGATTGACGCGCGAAAGGGAGCGAAAATGACGGCAAAGGAACATCAATCGAGCGGGAAAGAGAGCACAGTCGAAACGGAGGAGAGAGAATCGACGTGGGGAAATGATCGCGTCGACTGATTATAAAATAGGGAAAATCAATCTGAGCCATTGAATCAAGGAATCGACGGCTCGGATCAAATCACATGAACCGACACAGCAGGAGAGTCGAATGGAGAACAAAAGTCAGTCGACTGTATGAAGTGATAAAATTAAAGCTCAGAAAGATGGGCAGTCGACTGGCAAGTATAATGCAGTCGCCTGTCCACTGGACAGTCGACTGACATATACTCAACAGTCGGCTGGCCGAGAATTAATACAGATCACAAGAATAACAGAGAACACTGTAAAAATTCGACAGAGAGTACAATCGCCTGATAACTAAATTGCAGTCGCCTGTAAATCTAACAGTCGACTGTAAAACAGTCATCAGTCGGCTGTGCGAAAGATACCAAGTTTCATATAGAGGATATAGAGTAGGGCAGTCGACTGTCAAAAGAAAAACAGTCGTCTGTCCTGGTCCAAAAATGCACATTGAGATAGAATTCCAGAGGATAAGAACACTCACCCTAGGACCTATACTCTAATCACAAATACATCTTAAAATCATTATGAAAACAATAAATCCATTGAAACACAAATTACTCCAATCAACTTCGAAAACTCATGAAATCAAATAAGTCACAATTGCCTTTCTTAATCTCGTAAAGCAATAAAGCACATGAAGAAAGACAATAAAAAATATGAGCTCAATAAGGAGTTATAGCATGAAAATTGAGCTTCTAGATTTCAGATTCACCCATAATTCCCAATTCTCCACGCAACCTCACAAATGAATCTTCTTTAAGAGGTTTAGTGAAGATATCGGCAATTTGTTTTTGGGTTTCAATGTACTCTAAGATGATGTCCTTCTTAGCTACATGATCATTTATAAAACGGTGTCTCACGTCTATGTGTTTGGTACGGGAGTGGTGTACCGGATTCTTGGAAAGACAAATAGCACTTTTGTTATCAACCATGATATGACAAGTATCACAATTGACACCATAGTCACTAAGAGTGTGTCTCATCCAAAGAACTTGTGCACATGCAAGACCCGCGACAATATATTCCGCTTCAGTCGTGGACAATGACACCGAATTCTGTTTCTTAGAGAACCAAGAAACTAAGGAATTTCCTAAGAAATGGCATGTGCCACTAGTACTTTTCCTGTCGGACTTGCATCCGACAAAGTCGGCATCACAATATGAGATTAACTCATACGTGCTAGACTTAGGGTAAAGTAACCCATAATCTAAGGATTGATTGAGATAACGAAATATTCGTTTAATCGCAATCAAGTGTGACTCCTTAGGTCTTGCTTGATATCTAGCACATATACATACGAAAAACATGATATCGGGCCTACTAGCGGTTAAGTAAAGTAAGCTACCGATCATACCTCGATATAGACGAACGTCTAAATCTTTTCCGCTTTCATCCTTGTGTAGATGAGTAGTAGTACTCATGTGAGTCCTTTTGCTTGAAGACGATTCCATCCCGAATCGCTTAATAAGCTCCACTGTGTACTTTGTCTGATGTATGAAAGTGCCATTATCCATTTGTCGAATTTGCAATCCAAGGAAGTAGTTGAGCTCACCCATGTGGCTCATCTCGAATTCATCCTTCATGGACTTAGAAAATTCTTGACAAAGATTAAAGTTAGTAGAACCACATATTATATCGTCTACATAAACTTGAATCAACAGGATGTCATTTTCATAATCTTTAATGAAGAGTGTAGAATCAACTTCTCCCATTTTAAAACCTAAATTTAAAAGAAAGGTCTTAAGGCGATCATACCAAGCTCTAGGAGCTTGTCTCAATCTATACAACGCTTTCTTAAGTTTGAAAACATGGTTTGGAAATTTCTCATGAATAAAATCGGGAGGTTGAGAAACATAGACTTCTTCATTTACAAATCCATTTGAAAATGCACTTTTAACATCCATTTGAAATAATTTAAAATTCTTATGGGATGCAAAAGATAAAAGCAACCTAATAGCTTCTAATCTAGCTACGGGGGCAAAGGATTCTTCGAAATCAATACCTTCCTCTTGCCGGTAGCCTTGAGCTACTAACCTTAATTTGTTCCGTGTGATTACCTCGTTTTCATCCGTCTTGTTCTTGAAGATCCATTTGGTCCCAATAGCTTGGTGACCACTTGGAAGAGGTACAAGTTCCCAAACTTCATTTATCTCGAATTGCGCTAGTTCTTCTTCCATTGCCACTATCCAAGAGCTATCTTCACAAGCTTCTTGAATGTTCTTTGGCTCAATGGTAGAGACGAATGCGCAATGAGAGAATTCTTCAATTCTTGATCTCGTTCGAACACACACACCAATATCTCCAATAATTTGGTTATGGGGATGGTTGCGAACGGTTGGATAAGCTTTGGATAACTTGGATCACTAGGAACAACTTCAACAACTTCGTTAGAAGGGTTAGTCTCAACAATATTATCATTAATCTTAACATTATTAAGAGAGTCACAAAGAATCTCTACATTATCATCATCAACATGAGGAAAGTCAAAATCTTCATAAAAAGATATGTGAAGTGATTTCTCAATCGTTGAAGAAGTTTTGTTGTATATCCGGTAGGCTTTGCTACGTGTGGAATATCCAACAAAAATTCCTTCATCGGATCTTGGCTTAAATTTGTCTAAATTACCAAAGGTGTTCTTTATAAAACATTTTGAACCAAAGACACGAAAATATTTCACTTGAGGCTTTTTATCATAAAACAACTCAAAACAAGTTTTGTTTGTTCGGGGTCTCACTAGGATCCTATTGAGCACATAGCATGCCGTGTGCACCGCTTCTGCCCAAAATTGTAGTCCTAAATGACTATCATGGAGCATAGTGAGAGCACACTCAATAAGAGTCATATTCTTTCTTTCTACAACATTTTGTGGTGGTGCACGAGGAAAGGAAAAGTTATGAGTTATCCCGGAGTCATCAAAAAACTTAGTAAAAGACTCATTCTCAAATTCTCCTCCATGATCACTACGAATAGTGATAATGGTGGATCCTAAAAGATTCTGAATCTTCTTTGTAAATTTGGTAAACTCTTCATGAGCTTCATTCTTATTAGTTAAGAATGAAACCCAAGTAAATCTAGAAAAGTCGTCAACGACAACTAGTCCATAATGTGCATTACCTAAAGAAGTGGTTCTAGTTGGCCCAAATAAATCTAGATGAAGAAGTTCTAGGGGCCTCTTAGAAGTAATCCCTTCTTTAAGCTTAAATGAAGATTTACTTAGTTTACCTCTTTGACATACATCACACAAGTTTTTCTTATTAAAAACAATCTTAGGAAAACCTTTGACTAGATCATGCTTAGTTAACTTATATAAGTGCTTGAAGTGAACATGACCAAAACGGCGATGTCATAATAGTTGTTCACTTGTGTTAGCAACTAAGCAATGTTCTACGGTTTTAGGCAAGCTTAAATAATAAATATTTTTACGCATAATACCGGAAAATAAAACATTTGAATCACAATCAACAATAGTACACAATCCTTCTCCGAAGTTAACCTTGTAACCTTTGTCACAAAGTTGACTTATGGAAATGAGGTTGTGACATAAACCACTAACAATATAAACATTAGTAATTAGGGGTTTGGAAGGATTACCAACGATACCTACTCCTATGATGGTTCCCTTTTGATTACCTCCAAAAGTGACCGTTGCACCATCTTTGATGCTAATCACTTCGGAGAGCAATGAGGGATCTCCCGTCATGTGTTTGGAGCAACCGCTATCAAGAATCCATCCTTTCCCTTTAGAGCTAATAAGGCATTTATTGCTCTTCTTCTTTCTCTTGGGTACCTATATAATATACCATAAGCTTATGGTACCCAATGTTTGTTGGGTCCAAGGGGATTAGCCCTTTGGAAGCCAAGTCTAAGTGGACTTCCGCTTTCCAACATAGTTACTATTTCTAATTACATCATGAAAGTAGGAATCAACATAATCATTCCTAACATTTAGACTAGTGTTCTTAGGACCCCAAATAGTGTACATCTTGGGAGTCCTATTCCTAGTTGCATGCATATGAGTTGGATTTCTATGTGGTGCATGCTTCTTAGGAACATGATTTCTTGCATAAAGATGTGGTGGAGGATATGCATTGTACATTCTAGGATGATATGTATTCTTGGGAACATGCATATTATATGAAGCATATTGATCATGCATGACATGTGGAGAATTAGCATACATGAAAGAATGATGCGTATGACCATATGTGTGTGTGGGAGCACTTACATGAGTGTTTCTCATGTGTGGTTGTGTATGTGTCCGTGGGTGCGGAGCATAAAATGTGTCATGATTATCCACTTGTGAAGTAGGATGTTTCCTACGTGGATGAGTATTAGTGTACATATAAGCATGGCCTTGCTTTTGGTTTCCACCCTTAATGAGTTTCTTGCTAAAAGGAAGAGAAGGTGATGTGGTGACATTCTTGGTAGGATTGCTACCTATAGTGTCTTTGACACCACTTGTGGATGCACCGGAGGAAGGCCTCACAAAATCTATAGTGACACCACTATAGAAGGTACGATCATTAGATGCATTTGTTTTTACAAATCCAAGGCCAACACGATGTGTGGCCGGAAATTGATTTGCAAGCAAATCATCCAATTGTCCTTGTCCTTTATTGAATCTCACAATACGGGAGGACATGAGCTCATATTTCTCCTTTAAAGAAGAAATGTTGGTATCCAAAGTGGACACCCATGCTTTGAGCTCGTGCACTTGGGTTTTAAGAGAATCATTCTCTAATCCCAATTGTATGTGGCGTGTAACTAGATCACTATTATCCATGGGATGTGTTTGATCTAGTTGAGATTTGAGGGAATTCACCTCATCTCTCAACGTGACATTTTGAGAAGCTAAGTTTGCTTTCTCAAGGGTTAAAGTATCAACAATGGTGTCATTGTTGATAATGCATGGAATGGATGACTTGCTAACTTTTGATTTCTTTAAGCTAGAGTATCTAAGCATTAAAGATTGGTATTTAGCAAATAGTTCTTCATTAGCTATACGAAGTTCATCCATTGTTACCTCGGTGTTATCCATATCGGAATCATTCTCATCCGAGAGTGGGTCTTCAAGTGCCATGAAGCACATGTGGGCGCTCTCACTCTTCTCATCATCAGAATCGCTTGATGAGTCATCACTTGAGTCATCAAAGGTACCAACGAGTCCTTTCTTCTTGTCTTTCTTGTTCTTGTTGGACTTGTGGTACTTTGGTGCCTTCCACTTTTCTTTGTTGTTTAGCATTGGGCAATCCCTCTTGATGTGCCCTGGCTTATTACACTTATCACAAAGAGAGGAAGTAGCATTAGTAGACTCAAAACGTTTGTTGGAGGGAAATTTACCTTTGCGGAAGAAGCGTTGGAACTTCTTCGCCATTTGGGCCATTTCACCCAAATCCATCTCGTTCTCGGATTCATCACTTTCAGAGGATGACGAATTTGCGTTGAACGCCAAAGCTTTCTTCTTGGCCTCCGAGGGATTCATCATGGCTCGAATCTTCAATCGGTTATCCCGTCTTACTTCGTAAGACATAAGAGTCCCGATGAGATTCACCACGGTGTAGTTCTTCAAGTCATTGACCTCCTCAATGGCGATTGCTCGTCTTTCCCATTTGGAGGTCATCCCCATGATGATCTTCCTTACCTTTTCAGGTTCGGTGTAGATTTGGCCAAGGGCTTCCAATTCGTTTGTGATGTCGGTAAAGCGTCCGTACATCGACACAATGCTCTCATTTTCCTGTATGTGAAACATGTCGAAGTTTTGCACGGCAACATATAACTTTGAAAGCTTTACCTTATTCGTTCCCTCGTGGGTAACGATGAGATGGTTCCAAATTTGATATGCACTCTTACATGTGCATATCTTGTTGAACTCATTCGGGTCCAACGCACAATGAAGAGCGTTCATTGCTCTAGCGTTGTTGACTTCGGCGGACTTCTCGGAAGTCGTCCATTTCTCGAAATCATCTTCGGAGGGCTCGACGTACTCCTTGTGGAGAGTTCTCCAAAGAGAAGCACTCCTAAGGAATGTCTCCATCCTACACTTCCAATAACCAAAGTTAGTACCATTGAAACGTGGAGGACGTACCGTAGATTGACCTTCGAAAAGTGTGGACGCTCCATCACGGTCGTGATTGTTGTACGTAGGCGGCGGAGGAACGTTGTTGTTGTTGGATGCCATAGATAAAACCTTGTGCTTTGATACCAATTGTAAGGACACTGTCTATGGGAAAAACACTAGAAGGGGGGTTGAATAGTGTTTATGCAAATTTAAAAGGAATTTACGCCAAATAAAATGCAATTCAACAAATAGTGCGGAATAGAAAAACAAACCAAAGAGAAACACACACAAACACAGATATGTTTCAAGGGTTCGGATTACCCAAGTCAACTCCCGACTTGTTCCCGGTAATCCTACGTCTCTACCACCCGGATACCACCGGATACTCAAGTTAGAACCCTAACTTGAGGTTTTCTTAAAACCCACTTGTAGCAACCCTACAAGTGCAATCGAATACAATTGATGTCATTGACTCCCACAACCTGGGAGCAAGCAAAAACCACTCTCACAACCGAGAGCACAATTCAAATAAAGAAGTTATGAAATCTGAAAGCAACACTTACAATCACCTATGCCTTGAAGTAGAACTTGAAGGAGAAGTGTGATGTGTGTTGAATAACTCTCTTGGAAGAGAGGAGAAACGCCCTTTCTCTTGACTGCACCAAATGCCTAGAAGATCAATCTTTGGTTCTAGGTTGGAGAGCAAGAGAACAAGATTTGGAAATGCTTAGGGCTTTGGATTTGAAAGTTTTGATCTTTGGAAATGAAAGTTTGAAGGTTTTTGCAATGAATGAGTAACCTTCCAATGAAACAGTAGAAGCTCTATTTATAGCTTTCTCAAATCCACAAAACAGTTTAGGCAAAAACCCAATCGAAATCCGTGAGAAAAATCTCAACGGATATAATCTGAACTCGCGACAGTCGACTGTTGAACAATACACAGTCGACTGTTGCGCAGTCAGCAAGGGTAGGTGAGAATTCATAACGGTAACTTACCACGTGGACAGTCGACTGATGAAGCAAAGACAGTCGTCTGTTAAACCAACATGCGACTGTAATTTCTTCGACAGGCGACTGGCCGAGAGATGAGTAAGTTAAACAAATACTGGAAATCTCACAAGACACAGGACATACGACTGATGCAAGGAACACAGGCGACTGTAAATCTAAACAGACGACTGTATAACCTTAAACAGACGACTGTCACAAACATGATAAATTTCCAGAGAGCTGAATCAAAGAATTGATTTACAGACAGGCGACTGTTGCAGCATATGCAGTCGACTGATCTAATAGACAGTCAACTGTATATACAGCATAAGTCGACTGGCTGTAGAAGTGAGATCAAAACATAATTTGGGCAAGGAGAGACAGGCGACTGATGTACAACACACAGTCGACTGTCACAAGGACATGCGACTGTGAATCGTTCAACAGTAGCCTGTGCGAAATAATTAGAGAAGGCCCAAAACTGCATTGTAATAGTCTGTGCATAACAGGCGACTGTAGAACAAAACACAGTCGACTGTTTTGAGACAGTCGACTGTAAACTGTTCAGCAGTCGGCTCTTATGAACAATCCTAGCACAAACGAAAGAGAATTGAATTGAGATCAAAGGACAAAGGTCTAGAGATGTCCTATGATCGAAAGTAGATGTGTGTGAGTGATCCATCAAAGTTCTACTTCTAAGCTACATACTAGAAGAGATAAAAGAAAAATTACATTGACGAATAATCTCTTCTTTCCATCGTATGAGCTTGAAGTCTTTACGGAGCTTCAATCATCAATCTACGATCATCCAATTCATATCATTTGCCTTCAATCACATTTGTGAGTCATCCATTGCTAGTTGATCTGCAATGGATTAACTGCAAAATAGGGGATTAGTCACAAGTATTTATGTTTGCTCATCATTAACACCAAGTCGGGAGAAGTCCAATACTCAACAAAATATTCATGAGTAAGTATGCTTGTATAGGTCACTATTTAAACTAGTGCCGCAAGATAGAAATAAAGCATAAGAATAACATAAATAAATAAACATGCATGGGTAGAAATAACATCATATAAACAGCAGGTCATGTCATGTAAGCTAAATACATCAAATGAGCAATGTCATATAAGCTAAATATAGTAACATGAGCAATAATATGGCAACGTATGCCTTGATAATGATGATACATACTAATGGTGCCTACATGACCATGTCGGTAGACAATGTCTAAGTTTAGTGTTGTGACTCACGTGTTAGGGTACAGTATGCAACTTAGGTAGGAAGCACAGGTTCCGAAATATAACACCGCTCTAAGTGTGAGAAGCAGAAAACATGGATACAATAATAACTCCACTCTATTTCTTGAGGTGTAAAATACGGGTAAGTAATGGTCCCCCGTTGCGTACACCCTTTGAGATAGTGAGTTATCCTAACCCCATGTGTACTGTCTAAGTATCATATCAGGCGAGATAACAAGTGCAGCAATCGAAAACAATGTGTATAGCATCGTACAAGAATAATAACAGGTGCAGTCTTAGAAACATGTAATCGGGAACAATAATAATGTTCTGGGACATTATCAATAATTTGGTGCCTTGATCATCTTCTGTAATATAAATGGAAATAATGACTATGCACAATGTGACCATGTATAGTGAATGGCATCGCACAACATCACATAAAAACCATGTCATCATAATAAAGGTAGCTATGAATAACATTGAGTAATATGTCAGGAAATAAATGTAACCACTTACCAATGTCAAGACAAATCAAAGGTTGTAGGAGTTGGTTACCTTGCACTTGTCAGGTGTTAAGGTCTAGATCTCTATGAAAAGTCCAAGGAACGATATCGAGACATCAATGTCATCAATCTCCAAGTCAAGCTGATTCTCACATAATATCCAAGGGGATGAAACCAACATGTCAATATAATATGTTACCGAAGACAGTTTTAACATGGTCCCATATATATATATATATATATATATATATATATATATGGGATTAATGTGTATCATACGCCATATGAGAGGGTGTCTCATATGCCCTCTCACATAAAGGGTGGTCAAGTACAACAAGTACAAGCCCACATGGGCTTGTATTTGCCCCCTTTATGTGAGAGGGCATATGAGACACCCTCTCATATGGCGTATGATATCCATTATTCTATATATATATATATCCAATTTAGTTCAATTCAAGATCTTTCATGCCATTGTCATTACTTCTCCGTACCATTATTATTCTCAGAACAAAGTCATTATATGATTACCATCCTCACATGTTTAGCCTCAAATGTTTATCCAACCAAATCTGATGCCAACCGATGTTGGGACATGTTAAAGCCCAAATCTCAAATATAATGGCCACCAAGGCCAACGGGCCCATATACAATGGAAGCATATACATTAAATATGACCACATCAAGGATCAAGCCCACAGAATAGCCTCAATGCCGCAAAAAACCCCAAGGGGTCAGCCACACATGCCAACAAGCCCATATGAGCAACCACACATGCCAACAATCCCATAGGAGCAACCACACATGCCAACAAGCCTAAAGGAGCACCACACAACCCACGGCCCCAAGAGGCAACCATACAACTCTAAACCCAACTAGAGGCACGCCAAGCCAGAGAGAGGGCATGACCGTAGGCACAAGATAGCAAGGGAAAGCAACTCGAGGGCACAAGACAACAGAGGAAAGCAACTCGATGTCACAAGAATGCATGGGACAAGCATGGACAAGGGATAGGCCATACAAACCCACCAGGCTAAATGAAACCACTGAACAAACCCACGGCCACAAGAGAGGCAACCATCCAAACCCACTTCACAGAGAGGCAGTTGAGCACGAGAGGCTAGAGGAACACATGGTGAAGCAAGGCACAGAAAAAGGCGGCATGCATGCGGAGGATCAATAAGAGGGATCAAGCATGAGAATACAGCCAAAGCCCAAAATTTCTCAATCAATTTCAAAAATAAAACAATAAAAAGCCTAGTTTATCGAGACCAGAAAATGACATCCACGGACCTATCGATCGCCAGAGCAAGAGGATAATCCGTCAATCGTTGTCAGGGGCATTGCCATCTTGTCGTGCAGTTGTGGTTGCCTCTATGAGAGGATGATCGGAGCTAAGATGAGGGTGAGAGTGGAGAGCGAAGGAGACTTTTGACGAGCAAAGAGCAAGGAGATTGTTGCATTGGTCTGTGGAAATTAGGTCTAGGGTTTAGTGGTTTAAATAGAGCATGAAAGCGAGAGAGGGAGTCGGTGAGCTACCGGTAAGGAGAAGGTTAGAACGTCATGTGCTCGTTTCCCAGTAGCTGTAACACAACGTCGCAAGGGTGGTTGTTGACGAGAGAGGGTGAGAGAGTTTGTGGCTATTTGGGGAAGGAGAGAAAAAAGGAAATGAGAATGAGAGATAGAAAGAGAGTTGCAGGGTTTCTAAAAAATGGGTTGGGTTGGGTTTTAAGTTTAATGGGTTTGCAGGTTGCAGGTTTGGGATGTTTAAAAGCGGATTTTGAGAGAAAATGAGCACAGAAGACAGAAAACTCATCAAAATTCATAAAAACTTTATTTGTATTTTAAAATTTTTATATTGCACAAAAACCCATCACGATCGGTTACAGGTTTTACATCACGAAATTCAATTCAAGGCTACCTACATGAGTCCTCTTCAGAGTGTCAAGTATCAAATGGCCAAATGGCCATCTCCTTTGTAAAATAAAGTTCTTATTCTCACACTTTAGCTACTGCAACATGAACTAAATCAAAATTTAAAAAGTTTGTGGTTGGAATTCTACTTTACAGTTGCTTCAGACAGTATCATTTTTCCTTTCTATCAGTAGCAAACACACATATTGGCATAGAACGGAAGATGATGGCTTGTTTGGGGGGAGGAATAGGGGAAGAAAGTTTAGGGATTTGATAAAGTTTCCCTTGTACCTTAAAGATTTGATGACACAGACTTACTTGCTTCACATGTGAGATTTTTCACTCTCACACACATGCAACCAAGTCCATTCTCACACTCCAATAAATGACTCAATTGATTCAAACAAAATTTTCATAAAATTTTCATCCAATAAATCCTTATCTAATAAAACAAATGTTAAGGTCTTTTTATAAGCTTGCAACTACAAAGTTTTCTATCACAACCTACGTGGAAATAAAAATAAAAAGTGATTAGGATAAAATAAGACACAAACTCCTACTAAAAGGAAACTAAAGACTCAAAAATAACATCTAAAAAACTCAAATATTAATTAGAAACTGCTTCGTGCACTCACCATTTTACTCTGAGCACATACCACTTATTTACAAGTTTGCCATTACTCCCGACACATACCACTTATTTACTAGTTTGTCACTGAAATTACTTACAGCACACTCCAAGGGTCAAATTTTTGAAAATGACACTGTGTGTGTGCGGTGAGTAAAACGGTCGAACGGTCGGACGACGAGGGACGGCGAGACGCCCCCCTCCTCCCACCTCTGTCGCCCCACCTCTCCCACCTCTGTCGCCCCACCTCCAACCTCCCCAGCCCTGCCTCCTCTGTCGCCCAACCTCCGACCTCTCCAGCCACACCACCTCTTCTTCTGGTGTCCCCTCCGCGGACCTCCCCTGTCCTGCCCCCCTCTGTTGCCCCACCTCCGACCTCCCCAGCCCCACCACCTCCTCTTCCGTCGCCCCCTCCGCAGATCTCCCCAGCATTGCCCCCTTCGTCGCCCCACCTCTGACCTCCCAGCCCACCACCTCCTATTCTGTCGCCCCCTCTGCGAACCTCCCCAGTCCTCTACTCTTCCGACTCCTCATCCTCCACTCCCTCTTTCCCTTGAAGGGTGAACGGCGGTGTCGTCCTCCGGCCTTCCTGGCCCCCTCCACCTCTTCCGACCCCTCGAGCCCCACCACCACCTCCACCTCCTCCGAACTCCCCAGCACCCACTCCCCCTCTTCTTCTCCCCCTCATCCGACCTCCACAGCCCCCCTCCCTTTTTCCTACCGTCCATTCCAAACCCTAATAAATCGTCGTCGGAGTTCTCGTCGTCGTGGGGGTGGCGTAAGGGGCAGACGAGGATAAAAGAGGAATACATGGTATGTGTGCATAATGTAATTAAATGACAAATTGGAAAATAAGTGGTATGTGCACGTGAGTAAAAACAGTGGGTGCACAACGCAACTTCCTATTACTTTTATTCCGAACTGGATACCCATGACATATGTTTCAACTTTATTATTTGACTAATAATATTTCCGGTGAGGATTAACTGAGTTCATTGTGTATGGACGGTTGCACACATATGCTGGATTGATATTTGGGCAAATTGCAGAAACTACCCTAGTTAATGGCATCTCTAATCTAAAATTTCAGCAGAAACTACTCTTGAACAAGATGTATTAGTACACCAATGCCAATAAAATAATGGTAATTTGTTCTCGTTTCTTAGATTATGGGGGTATTATTACTATTATGCTAATAATATAGGGTAGTTTCTGCAATATACCCATTTATTATAAGTATGTTCTTATCAACCACTATTATAGGGCAGCCCACCTTATGTACTTATTAGGTAGTGATGCTGGTTGGTGGATATTATTATGTATCAACATATATTTCGATGTATCATGCAATTAGATACAATCACACAGATTGTGTTGGTAAAATTGAATATAACTTGACTGATTTCAACATGTCTCCTAAATATATATATGGTAGGTTTTATTTTAAATCTTTAAATAATTAATACGAAAAAGAAAGTAGAGCTAGTTCTCATTTTAGATTGTGAGCTTCTTTAATTTGTTCACTTTATGTATCTTATGAGATTTTTCTTTATTAGATGTGTGATTGTTTTCCAACATTCACATACATACACATACATATCAATGTTATCAATGGCGAATGGCGGCCTATAGCGGTGAGCCAAAAATCCGCCATAAAGGGGGCCATTGCATTCTGCCATCGCGGTCATGGCGGCGCCATTTGCGATTAGGCCAAATGGATGATGAATTGCGATTAGGCCAAAAGGGGCCACGCCATTCCGCCATGGCGGCCGTGGCGGCGCCATTTGATAACACTGATACATATACATACACATACACACACATTCATACATGTGTGTGTACATGTTGTTGCTACCACTATAAAAGCATCGATACCTTAAAGGTTTCATGTAGAGTGAATCTAAACTGTTGATTTCTGAGGACAAATCTTTATCACATAAAAAATTACGGTTTGAAATTTCTACACAGGCTATGATATTGTGGCGTCATCCATCTCTACAATTTTGATTGACTCAAACATAAGAAGATTGGAAAGCAGGCTTCAAAGAGTCACATAATATATACTTTAGATATTACTTTGCAGTTGACAATTGAACTACATTGAAAATTTTTAGCACTGTAAACTTCTTGCAGCATGACTGACATGTGATATTTATTAAAATATTTGGTTTCTTATATTTTTTCTTATTTGAAAGAGAATTGCTAAAATTAGTATTCACTTACTACATTTTAAATTATTAGAGGTTAAAAAATTACCAAAAAGTATTTTATGGAAGAGAAAAGCATGTATATGCAAGTTCAATTATAATTAGAAAACCTTAAATGATTTGGATTTCTAAACAAACCTTATTTGATTGGAATATATTAATTAATTATACATTTCTGATTGTTCAAAAACCAATAAAATATGAATCTAATTATCTCTAAAATTGATATCCAATTACTAATTCTTAATTTATTGGAGTTTAGAAATTTATTTAAAATATTTATGTTAAAAAACTTTCAAATTAGATTTCAATTATGATTAGGAAATTTTATTCGATTTGAAATTCTGAAAAAAAATATCCTGCTTGATATGAATACTTTAAGTAATTATGTATTTCAAATTAATCAATTAGGTATTTAATTGCAACTAATAGATTTGATTAGGACCAAGCAATTATAACTTCCAACTTGATTAGGGAACCAATAAAATTACAAGTTTAGAATAATTAAGAATCCTTTTGAGTTATCTATACTGTTATAAAATAAGTTTGTTATTATGAAATGAGAAGTGCAAGAAACTAGATTTCAAGAGGAATCCAATGATATATAATATAGTATTGAACTCTTTTTCTAACATGCATATATAATTATGAATACATATTGAACTACAGTGTTAAAATTTTTTTCCATTGAAGTCAATGAGATATCAAATGACTTTAATGAAAATTATTAGTAATAATTACTCCACAAATTCATAAAATTTAATTTTGTTTGCTCGTAAATTAACAAGCACTTGCTGCATGATCTTTTTTCACTAGCTTGGAGGTAAGACCAAATGTTCTGCGAGGTCTGATCCAAAGGCAACATGTGGTCTTAATACTTCTGTACATCCTTCCTAATAGAGAGTTGTGTTTCATGTATACCACCATTTGATCTGATGGCAACATGTAGTCTTAAGATCAAATATTCTGCTTGGAGGTCTGATATGAGAGTAACATGTGGTCTTGAGACTTCTTCTGTACACCTTTTCTAATAGAGATTTGTGTTTCATGTATAACACCATTTGATGGTGAAGGGCTTGTATGAGTTGATAATCATAGCTATGATTGCCTGTAAAATGTAAATGTATAGCTTGATGAGTATCCTGGACTGACAAGTCCAGTGTTTATCTTTTCACGGCATGCTTGCCTTTGTGCTACAACTGACAGGATTAGATGTGAAATAATTGATTTATTTTGTGACTTATCGTAGCCTTTTGGCAGAATTCCATTCCCAAGAACTTAGTATATATAACTTGTGGCCAGGAACAACATGAAACCTGATGTATGCTTGTGCATGACAAGTGAAACTGGCCCACATGTTTTTTGGACTATAAGAAATTTTGAATACCATAAGTAGAAGCTTCTTACCATGACATAATAAAAACACTTCTATTGTTCTGTCAAGGCACTTGGCATTTTAATGCAGTTGTTTTTATGTAAAATACATGATGTGATATATTTATTTTAAAGCCACGAATATCTTCAAGAACATAACATTTCAAAGTAAACTGAGCCTTAGTTATAGAAAAATTTAATAATCAAAATTATAAAATTTCTCGAGGCTTGTGTCATCTTGTTTTGGTCTGTTAACTTGTAATATTTTGTTTTTTTTGACATTTATTCATGTATATGCTGTAGTGCATATTTATATGACATGTATTAAGAAAATATTTGCTAGTTCTGTGGTGAAATAGTTCCCACATGGGTTTACCAATGGCATCAACTTTCATTTCATGGCTTGCTGACATTTTTATGGTGATAGATGGTCGCCAAACAAAATATAGGAAAAAAGCAAGTCTAGCAATAAATTGATATGATATGCAATTTGAAATTAGGTATTCGCCGCTTCACAATGTGAAAAGACCATGGGAAGGAGCTGCTAATCAATCTTGTCAGTACCCACCAACTTTGCTGTTGACTGCGGATCATGATGATCGGGTTGTGCCACTACACTCCCTGAAGTTACTAGCTGTAAGTGCTATTGTTGGGTGTTGAATAATGCTCACCTTCACTTTTAGATACAAATAAAAATATACTTGAGATGTTCAAAACTCATCAGAATCTTACTTTGACTGCATTTATATTTGCATACAAGATACAGAGTAAATTTCAGTTTCAACATGTTTGCAATTTTTAGTCCCATCTGCACATGAAAAGCTTAAGTGGTACTAATTTTTATTATTGTTTATTTTCTTGGTAGTTGAACTATTTATTTGAGCGGGCCTACCAGTTTTTATTCATTGTTTGGTTGTCTTGGTACTTGAAGTTTTTATTTGAGTCAAAGCGCTTCAAGCGTAATCAATACACCATTAGATGTACTACTGTTTACCACCTGTTTAGATTTTTAATATTCTGGAATTGTATTTGGTAGCAATTGATGATTTTTCATAGAGAAGATTTTCCTAGTGATATTATATTTTGGCACAAAATGAGGGAAATTTTTTTGTATCTGCCCATCTTCGTTCTTCCAGCCAAATAGACATCAGTCAACCAAAGTAGGGACAAGCACTAATGAAATCCAACAAATCCAGACTAGTTAAAACTGAAAAAAACACCCTAGGAGGGAGGGGGGGGTGAATAGGGTGTATGTCACAAATTTAAAATTTAAGCACAGTGGAATGCACACGATCACAGACCAGGGATGCAAGCACAAGTGTGTTTAATTGAGTGGCTCCCTGCCTAGGCTTCCCGCCTCTACTCCGACCCCAAAACCTATGAGGATTTCACTCCTTTTATAAAAAAAGGTAAACTATGATCACACTTGCAGGTGGTGATCAAACCTTACAAAATAGTGTCCAAGAATATACGCTCAATGATAGCCTCTGGGTGAAAGCTATTATCACAATACAATCTCACAAAAGTGTAATTCAAACTGATTTAATATTGCAGTAAAAACCATAAAGATATCACCGTGATGTGTTCATGAGATCGTGGTTGCGTGGGCGAAAACGGTTCGTTAGTTTGACGTCTGGATCAAAGAATATGAGCATCTGAAGTTGTCTGTGCAAATCTGGAATTTACATGGGTTGTTCTACAGAAACGCTGAAACTAGATCTGCTTTTGTAGGCTGAATAGAGGATGGTAACCATCGTTGTGTAGGGTATGAAAGTGTTTGCGTAGGCGCAAATGGTGTCGATCCGATGTCAGGATCATGAGATAGTGTGGTCGCGTAGGCGCAAACGATGTGTCGATCCGATTTCAGGATCAGGTGGTATGTGTGTTTGAAGTTGACAACGTAAATCTGGAATCTGCCGTGGTTGTTCTGTAGTCAGGATCAGGAGATAGTGTGGTCGCGTAGGCGCAAACGATGTGTCGATCCGATTTCAGGATCAGGTGATATGCGTGTTTGAAGTTGACAACACAAATGTGGAATCTGTCGGGATTGTTCTGTAGAAACGTCAAAACTGGATCTGTTCTTGTAGTCTGATCAGAGGATAGTTACCACCGTTGCGTTGAGTATGAAGGTGTGGTCGCGTAGGCGTAAACGGCGTGTCGATCCGACGTCAGGATCATGAGATATGGACGTTTGAAGTTGATAGCAGAAATCTAGAATCTGCCAGAGCTGTTCTGTAGAAACGTCAAAGCTGGATCTGTTCTTGTAGTCTGATCAGAGGATAGTTACCACCGTTGCATAGAGTATGAAGGTGTGGTCGCGTAGGCGCAAACGTCGTGTCGATCCGACGTCTGTATCAGGAGATATGTGCGTTTGAAGTTGACTGCGCGACCAAAACAGATTTCTCAAATCTGAAAGCTAGTATCTTGCTTGGATGCTACTTTCCTTGGCTTTTCCCCTTTGTTGCGTGACTTGAAGGAATTGCACCATTTGGCTTGCAAAGCTACCCGTGAGATTTGAAGGAGGACTTGTGTCTTCCTTGATGATGTATGCTTGAGGAAGAAACGCTTGCAACAAGAGAAAGATCGTTGTTGAAACTAGCTTGCGGCAACCATGAGAGATCTTCTTCAGTTTCTTTTTTTTGGGAGACCTAGGGCCGGTCAAGAGAGGGTAATTGAGGAGCAATAGGGCCGGCTATGGTTTTTTGAAAATCTCCTTTGATGCGTGGGGTTTTTGAGCTTGTGCAAAGGGTGGGGGTTAAATAGAGGAGCAAGCCAATTCTATGAAGAATATGACTCCTATGAGGATAAGGCTTCTCTTTGAATTACATCTCTTTAAACCCAATCAAATCTTCAATCTTTGACCAATCAAATCTTCATTTTTGACTTGGTCAAATCTTCATGGTGCATGGATAATTGTTGATGAGGTAGGACTTTTTTTGAATTTCTTTTTGTACAAATAATTATCCACACATTATCTTCTCTTTTGGACAATTGTCTCTGAAATCACTTAATGAAATTATTAGTACCACATGACTTGTTTGACAGCATCAAATTTAAAAGTGTGACCTAGTTAGTGAGCTAACTAGGCCAACAAAAATTGCCAAAACCAAGTCAAGGGTGTCGCAGAAATGGCACCACTTCACCTCAAATTAATTATGATGTTAGCGTATTACTTCATACACTCTTCTCTGGGAGTGAAAACAAACCAATAGGCCCACTAACATAGTAGATCGTGTCCATTGTGTTGCAGCACACTGAATAATGAATCTTTAAAATAATATGCAAACTCCAAAATTATACGCAATATTATGAGGAGTTATCATGGTCACAGCATCTCATAACATTCACATTTAGTAAATTACAAACAGTAGATATAGATTCTAGGTTCCAACATTAATTTAAGATCTATCAATCTTCTAAAAACTCAGTTAATCTTTATCACGATGAAAAATGGTACTCGAGTAATTTTTTTTTCATGCATGGCTTCTCAAATTTACCTATTTGGTATATGCATACTTAAATTTTTATGTCCAAGTCTGTACGTCTTATGCTTACTGGCCTATCTAAATAATCTTTAGGACTGAAGAATAAGTATACACGCACATAGTTTTCTATGTTGTAAGCTTCCCCATAAACAAGCAAGAAAAGAAATATAAAAAAACACAATATCAAGGAGTAGCTTCCACTTGTTTCCCCTTGGGTTTTCCGGTTTCGTCCGGGTTCGTTGAGTTCTGGTCGGAAACTGACATCTAGTTTAGGTTTTGCTAAGTTTAGGATGAAATCTAGTTGGTATCTGCCGCTTTCGTTTAGTACAAAGCATGCTGAAACCTACAAATAGCTAAATAATAAAAGAATAAATTAGTAAGAAGCATGCCAAAACCTACAAAATGCTAATTAATAAAAGAAGAAATTACTAAAAATTTCACATCTTTCTGGTTTCTTTTGCCATACAAATCCATATATCTTAATCTATCATAATGTATTTTTGATATATTTTTGATTGTGGTTTTAATTTTACTTTGAATTGACGTCTTTCATATTAGTTTGGAGTACTATTTAGGTTAATGGGTTGAGCACTACAAGCTGGTTCACTTGATTAGCCCCCACTTAGCATATATGTTTATTTTGGCACTATATGCAAACGATGTGGACGGCATCTATATATTTGTAAACACCATAACTGAAACTCCGAATGATTCCTTTGAAACTAATAGTTTGAAATCTTTAATCCAAAAATAGTTTGAAATTGAGATTGAAACAAAGTTCTCAAACCTTTCTCTGTATAGTTGCATGGTTGGTTACTTAATTAGTTAAGTATTTGACTATTTTATGAGACCTAATACCAACTATTTTGTGTACAAATATAGGGTTAAATCTGTAATTTTGTGAGCGATCAGTGGCATTTTTGTAAGTTTGGGGTCAAGGGGCGTTTCTGTAAGTTTATGAAAATCTGATTATTATAGTAGTGGGGGCTTATAGAGATGAGTGGATGATGAATATTATATGAGAATTCTCAAGGAAGTTGAGTGAAACCATTGATTATGGAGAGTGCGTCCAGTCCCTCAAGTTGGTGGCTTGGAAGAGCGGTCCACCTCTTGGACGAGCCCAATTATCCTTGTAACACTATCTATTCCAATAAAAATTCAGAATTTTATTCCGGAAAATCCTCTTTTTACCTCATAAACCTTAGGAAACACTATCAAATTCCTTACGGTTCACGTGCTTTGTCTTAGTTTCATTCTCTTTAAAGTTTCTCTTACATCCCATAATTCGATTTTACGCATAAAACAATGATTCAACTCTTTCGAGAGAACTTCATTATCTCCTATATCCTGGGTACGAGTTCAATTAAAGAGTTTGTCAAAATACTCTCTTTACATATCTCTGATCTCCTTATCTTTGACCAATTTTTTTTGTTTTCATCATTAATTCACTTAACTTGAGTTAATTACATAAATAAGTACATCAAAATAATCGTATATAGAGTTAGCTTCTTATGACAAAATTATTATCAGAACTGAGTATAAGAAAATAACGTGGTGTTTTGCAATGATGGAACTTCTCCATACCTAAATAAAAACAGTAAACCAAAGTTAAACATAGGAAAATGAGATGGAATTTTGTCGAAAAAATGAAAAAAATGAAAACACTCAAGGATCAAAATGTAGCTGACTGCATAACCTAGAGTTAAATATTGAAAATGAGCTGCAGGATTCGAACAAAATATTTTCGGAAAAAATTAAGTATACGAAAGTTATGTGTTGTTTTCAAAGGAGATGAAAATTCATCATAGCTAAATCAAAATGGTAACCTAAAGTTAAATATAGGAAAATGAGACAATTAGAAAAAAGAAAAAAAGCACAGCAAAAAAGAAAGGGAGGAAAAAATTGCCCAGAGGATCTGAACATCATACCATCAGTATGCCTATAATACCCCTTCCAATTCATCTTCCGATGACAGAACAAGCATTACCATTGAATTGATCGATGTTGGAGGTGAATATGATAAGGGCAGTTTTGTTGACTAAGATTAATCAATCTGAAACGGTAATTTGGGAACATCTTGGCAGATGGAAATTTTGAAAGACCCAATAACTCAAATATAATATAGATTTCAGAAACTATATTGGAATTAATTCCCTCTCTAGTGACAATTCATTTGAATTTCAGAACTTGGGTTCCCAATACCCTTTCTAATGATGCTCAAGCCTACTGCAGAGAGGTGCTTGTTCTGCTGGGTTTCTAACTGTTTTTTCCCCATTATGGCCTTCATCTAATGCAAAATAAAGCCATTGTTTTTCTTTACGTCCAGCAACATAAGAGAAACGATAAGACCTGCAAGAGAAGCATCTGTGTCTGATTCACCTAGAAAAGGGGCATTGGCAAGAGTAGGAATTAGCTTGTTTCTAAAGCTCCTTATGCAAATCAACAACTTCTTAGATATGTTTATCCTGCTCAATTCTGATGTAGCAACAGTGTGAATTAAATGTGAGAGGATATCTGATGTAGCAGATGAACGAGCAAAACAAATTAAGTGTGAATTATTCTAGTACTACAATAACACGGCATTTACCCAAACCTTAGGTGTTGGCTAAATTTTTATTTTTTATTTTTTCCCCCATTCAGCTCCATTAAGGGTCATCGCCAGAGTTACACAATACCCAAGTTAAATAGGCTGTTTTTTTCTTCATGAAAAGTTTTCTTCTGATGCGATAGTGTACAATACAAAGTGTAGCCATGGAAGCTATCTTTTTAAAGTGAATATTATTGCTTGTGGCAAGTACACTGTACACAATGGTGTTCCTTGTTGTTCTTAATTAACACATGCATGTTTGTGTTGGACTATCATATTTTTGTACACTGTAATTATGTGCCAAGGTTTCTTTGTGCCTGATGCTAGCAGTAGTCTTTCCGATTTCAGGGATGAGTCTACTCACATGTAATAGTTTGGGACCATAAGTATATTGAAACACTTCATTGTTTTAAGTTGACACACACACACACACACACAAGAAATGTCCCGTGCACATGGTGCATGGGGACCCAAGAAAAAACCTACACACCGGAGGCATTACCCAGTGCAGACGGAAATGAGATGGAAGTGTGGGTGTGGGTGGGTGGGTTATGGCTATGGGTAAAAGGAAGAAAAGCAGGTGTTTTAGTGTAGAAAAACATGTGGGCCAAAGTGGAAAAAAGCCCGATGGCAAAGCTGTAAATATGAGAAAGAGGGGGGTGTTTTTTCGGTGTTATGAAAAAGGAATGGTAAGCATGCAAATAATTGAAAGGGTGGCTTTTCATTGGGTGCTCCCAAAAAAACCAAGAGTACACCCAACCCCAAGTGAGCACCACCATGATGATGTGGCTAAACCATAGCTACATCTCTACCCACCCTTTTGTCCTAGGTGGAATAGCCTATGCGAAATACCCCCATTTGTCTAAAGGATGTACACCACCATGATAATGTGGCCAAACCATGGCCACATCTATACCCAACCTTTTGACCTAGGTGGAATGGCCTGTGGGGAAACACGCACATTTGTATAATGTATGTATGCATGTATATATGGGGTAAATGTAACTATACACGTGCACACCTAAGTTAGCTAGGCACACTCATAAAAACATCTTCTCATATATATTTTTGAATTTTTTCGGTTTGCATATATGTATGGGGAAATGTAACTTTGCACGTGCATACCTAAGATATGCACACGCATAAAAAACAGCTTCACATGGATGATTAACACGCCAAAAATCAAATGAATCCAATGATATTTGATCCTTCATCTAACACTTGCAACTTCAACGGTCTCAAAATTACTGAAAACTAGAACATTTTGCAATGTGTAGATCGAGTGTCAAATGTCCTTATGGTTCACCCATATTTGGGGTTTTAGTGTTTTAGAATGCGTACATCAATCCTATTAAAAAATTCAAAAAATATGAGAATATGTTTTTTTGCCAGTGCACAACTAACTTTGCTGTGCACGTGCACATCTTATGTCATCCACACACATAATGCGTATCATATGACATGAAGCTGAGCCTCATATATGCCTCCAAAACTCCACCCTTTATTATTTTATCATAGGATCGAAACCGTTTATTTTGATCTACATATTCTAAACCACTGAAACGTCGAATATCGGATGTGAAACCAAGGGGTTTTGTCTATTCATCCACCCCCATCACGAAATCAATGGTTTTGCATGAGCATGAATAGAACTTCTGCGACGGGTGGATGAACGGGTAAAACCCATTGGGTTCACCCGATAAGCGGTGTTTTAGGGTTATAGAATATGACGATAAAAAATGAATGGTTCTGATCCTTCGAAAAATAGCGAGGTGTGAGTTTTGGAAGCCGCATATGAGGCTTAGCATCATATATCATATGATATCCATTATTCATACATATATATATTACATTTGAGGAATTTTTTTGAATTGCCTAGTGTTGACACGAGGATACACATCCCCAAAAAGGTATGCACACACTCACCCTCAAGTGCAAGAGTGTCAGAGCAATATATTTCCGATGAGTTCGAAGTCGAAACCACAGAGAGGCGTTTGCTTATACTACCTATCGAATCCTAGGTTGGTTAGGCTTCGGTTTATTAGGTGGAGGTGGATTATGGAAAGGGTTGTAATGACGATGGATGTGAATGGCGAGGGTGTCACAATCAGCAAAACACAACCAAAAAATCCACACAAAAGAGGGCAAATAAAACAAAGAAAATAGGTGAGAGAGGAATCACTAGGGTGTCGGTATCCCCACGACTGCTTCGGGCGTGAAGAACGATGTAAAGGTGCCAATTTCTTGATTCACCTAGCTACATAATGATGGTGCCACTCTCATGATTCACCACGATGCCTATTCTCGTGATTCAGCTCACTACGCATATCTTTAACGATAGGATTTATCCTAGGGTGAGTTCATCAACCACCAAGAGTCGTCAATTCGAGGGTTCTAGGTTTGTCAATTCCTAGATCCGAATGTGGTCGAATTCCTTCCCTAAGCTAAGGTTCCAACGATTAAAGATTATACATCATCAGATTTGGTACCATTCTCATGGAGACCATCTCTATCAAATTGCCCTAACAATAGGGTTCAACCCAACCCTAGCAATAAATCTACACAATCATAGTAATAGATATATAAACGAGAGAGATCAACATCGCAAGCATAGGGATAAACAGATAAGTAACGGAAAGTACTTAGCTTCGTGAAAGATCCGATACAAAATCACCAAGTAGGGAGCCGATGGCGTGGTCTAGCCTTCGAAAAATTGTTCAAGAACCGAGGAGGAGATCTCGTCAATGACGGCTACCCAAAACATATATATAACCCCAAAACCCCCTCAAAATACCCTTAACTCGACTTGGGCTCAATCCGGCAGCCCACTTAGCTCGGCCATGCTATGCACAGGCGCTCGGCCGAGCACACCCTAGCACTCGGTCGAGCGCCTCTTGAGGCTTCAAAACACAGCTCTGGAATGTGGGTGAACTTGCTCGGTCGAGCGGGATAGCCGCTTGGTCGAGCTAAATCGACAGAGAATTCCAAGGCAATCTTCAGCTCGTCAGTGGGAGGGTCGCTCGGTCGAGCGCGATGGTTGCTCGGTCGAGTGACTGTCAATCAGCCCTCTTTTTAGCCTTCTTTCTTCCCTTCTTTTTGTGGCTCCAGCTCGGCCGAGCGAGATCGCGGCTCGGCTGAGCCACCTAGAATTCTAGCAGCTCCAACCTCCTTTCTCTTCTTTCTTGCTCTTCTCTTCTCTTCTCTCTCCTTTGTTACTCTTCTTGTTCCTCTCTAGCAGCTTCAACTCGTTTAGCATGATGCCGTTGATGCTTCGGCATCGACGATTATGTTCTTCTCTCCCATATGCTTCAAATTGCTCAATATTCCCTGAAATTACGATAAACACTCCGGAAGTCAAATAGTTCAGGAAATATATGAAATAACTAGGACTTTAAGCAATCATTTTGACGTGTAAACATAGAAATAATATGTGGAATTTAGAGATATCACCTTGCTGACTAGGACAAGCTGATGTCATGCTGTTGTATAAAGATATTGATAGAAGAATGGTTAGGATTTAATCTTGGTAAAAGAAGGGTTGAGATGAATGTTTGGGAATGTGGAATTACTTCTGGAAAAGAATTAATTATGTGGAATGCGTTAATTACATGGAATTAATTAATTATGCGCCCGCACACGCCGAAGGCGCCTGCTAAATTTTTGTTCTTTTAAATTGTGAAGTGGGATATTATGTGTCCCAAAATTTTGGAGGGGAAAATAATTTTTGGAAAAACAAAGATATATATATATATATATATATGGATTCATGTAGATCAGGTGGCACCTGATCCAATAGATTAGATGCAAGACACAAAAAGGAGGGCACCATGAAAAGTACAAGCTCATGTGGTGCTTGTACTTTCTAACTTTATGTGTCTTGACACCTGATCTATTAGATCAGGTGCCACCTTTTCTACATTATTCTGATATATATATATATATATATATATATATATATATATATATATATATATATATATGGTAAAAGGGATCTAGGACGCCTCCTTAGATTAAAATCTAAGGAGGCCCCCTCATTTCCCTCCATTTCCCACAATTTTTTTCGAATTTTTTTTCATGGAATTGTGTTCACATCATGGATGGTCAACATACAAAATTTCAAGGTATTCCAATACTTTTTGAGCCCCTATCTACCAACTACAAC
>CM061133.1:83562783-83714270 GCA_030789695.1 Scilla litardierei
AAGTTCTTTTTGGAGCACTGGAGTCTATGGGGGTAGTGCCGGAAGTCACTTCATAATGAATACACTATCTTCGGCCACATGAGGATACATCTGTCTCTTCGCAGTTCATTCGATTCTGTTTCAAGGTTATGATGCTGGGTTTTAAACACTTACTGGGAGCCCTTCGCTGCAATGTTTCTTGAGTTGCTGGTGGAATGATGAACTGAGGGTGACATTCGGGCTCGTTGCCAGCATACGGATCTTGGTCATAGCTATTTGTGGAAGTGTTTGGTGTCGTTACACTCGTGCAGAATGCAATTCATTTGTAAAGATTGTTTTATTGATGACGGATATACCGTGTTATTTACAAGATTTTAGTTTGGCAGCAAGGAGAAACGCTGGAAGCAAACTTTAATTAATATGGATATATGAATCGGTTCCGTATAAAATATAGGTATAAATATGGTTGCTACACGTAGTTATACGACATGTCCAAATTGATATCTGAATATAAGAATATCATTTGAACTCACACGCGTATAATTTTATATAAATTAAATTAAATTTTACTATTACAAATTGCCACACAAGAGAACTTTAGACCCATATATATATTGCAAAAGAAGGCTTAACTAATTTTCCCGTATTCACTGCCACCCAATTAATATTTGGATTTGATTGGAATCCGATTTTCTATTTTTTATAAATATAAGAAATGATTTCAATATTCAAACAATATTCATTCTTCTATCAGCATCCAAACAAGAAAACTCAAAAAAAAAAACAAACAAACAAACAAAAATACCGTAGCCACATAGATGGCATATCCTGTAATTACTTTTGAGTTTTTTTTTGGGATGTCAATAAGCAGAATTAGCGCACATACCATTTTGGGTAGTGCACTACCTTTAAATTTTACTTTAGCACACGACGAAAAAAATAGTAATATTTAAGTTTTTGCACGGCGTACGGTCGGAAATACCGAAAGTAATTATAAAGCAAAACTTCAGAAAATCATGTAAAAATCAAAAAGTCAAAATTAATCAAAAAACCTTATAACAAAACACGTATCGACTGAAAGAAAAACGGAATCGTGATAACGCGAAAGTTGGCATCGAGCAAAAAAATGCCGAAATACGACAATAATGAAACGATAATGAAATCTGAAGGAAGTGTCAATGCGCACATCATGCAAAATTTTTGCCTGTTGTGTGCAGTAAGTAAAAAATGTAGAAGAAATATAATTTATCACATTGCACAAGCAAAATTTTTGCCTGTTATGCACATGAATTTTTTTTGCATGTTGTGCACGGTGAGTAATTTTTCTCACTGAATATATATTTACTCACAGGGCACAACATGCAAAATGTTTGCCTGTTGTGGTGTGCGCAGTGAGTAAAAAGTTTTTTATTGAGCAAAATTACTCAACGCACACAACATGCAAAATTTTTGCCTGTTGTGCGCGGTGAGTAATTTTGCTCACATCATAATTTTTACTCATTGCGTCACAACCGACAAAATTTTTGCAAGCTCACAACAGGCAAAATTTCTGCTTGTTTTGCGCGGCGAGTAAAATTTTTTTCTATGGGCAAAATTACCCACCGAGCACAACATGCAACTGTGTGTAAAAATTTATGAAGTGTGCAAAATTACTCACCGCGATGTGAGTAATTTTGCTCACAGAAAATATTTTTACTCATCGCGCACAACAGACAAAATTTTTTGCATGCGTACAACATGCAAAATTTTTGCATGTTGTGCCATGTGAGTAAATTGTTTACCTTCATATATTTTTGTTAACCGCACACAACATGCAAAAATTTTGCATTCGTTGTGCATTGAATAATTTTTATATTGTGCCTCAAAGTAATATGTCAATGTAGCATCAATATCAGATACGTCAATTATGAATTGTGCATCAATGTAGCATCAATGTATCCAATATGTCAACTTTGGAATGTGCATCTATGTATCATCAATGTATCAGATATATCAATTGTGAAATATAGCTTCAATGTAGCTTTAAAGTACCAGAAAAGTCAATTTTGGAATGTAATGTGCTGAAATGTATTATTAATGTACGAGATATGTCAATTTTGGATTGTGCTTCAATGTACTATGTATTAGATATGTCAATTGTGGAAGGTGCTTCACTGTATTCAATGTATTATAAATGTCAATTTTGGACTGTGCTTTTATGTATCATCAATGTATTAGATATGTCAATTGTGGATTGTGCTTCAGTGTATCAAATTTAATGACAATGTATTATATATAAATAGGTCTGGATTCCATCATACTACATCATAAATGTATACAAAAGTACAGTAAACAACAAAAAAGATATACAACTAAAACAAAACCAAATAATTGAGGACATATCAAGCACTATTGTCACGCCCCGCTTCCCAAAAACGTGGAGGCGAAGCGTGAGAAGGTCCGCTCAGACTTGAAGCTACGAAGCCGCAAGTCCGATAAGCGTCAATTTTACACAAAGTAGCAGGTCCCTGTAATGTGACTCGGAACAAAAATAACAAAAAAAGAAAAAGAGACAAATAATTAAAATTATTCAACTCAGAGTCCAGATATAAATTCAACAACCAGAAATGCCACTAGGCAAACAAAAGAGTCCAAAAAGGAAAAGGCCTAGCATGGCCAACAAGGAAACCAACAACAACGGTGCTACTCACCGACAACAACACAACTAACAAAGGAGGAACAAGAAACACTAGGACTGGTCACAGGTGTCCTCGTACTCAATGTCAGCAATGGGGTCGGGCACGAACTCCACGAACTCGTCACCCTCCACAGTAATCTCTGGCTCAGCAACTAACATGCGTCACCCAAAGAGAAGGGGCACATGTCAGCAAGTCTACAAGTCTTGTGCAAGGAAACTAAAGAAAAGTGGTAACAACCTAGCAGTTCTAGAGTATAGTATGACATGGCATTTTACGCAATGAAAACAACAACAGTTTATGTTATGGCATGATTATAGCATGGCTAGTAAACATGGCATGGCAAGTAAACAATTACATGACAAGTACACGAATTGTAAGCATGTCGTGCACAGAGATTCCGTCCTTTGGCTAGAGTGGCTGTACGGGCCAACTCTTACGCTCAAGTGACCGTTTATGCCTACCCCTCCACGTGTGTCGAGCCAGGGCATTACCCCCGAACACGTAATGCTCGCTTCTGGATCACAAGCCAGGAAGTGTTTTTAACACGTATGGCGTAGGGTTATGCCCGCATAACGGGTGCCTAGCCGATAACACGAAAACACGGATTTGTACAAGGATTTGTAGCGTGTGCTACGATGCAACATGCAACATGATATGTAAAAATGGATGCACATGACAATTATTTGAAATGAAATTGCGTACCGTTAAAGAAAATTAAAAATGACAGGCAGTTGTATGACTTGGCATGACAAGTGAAATCCTAGCTTCGTTGTCAAGCTAGAATTGAATTTGCGCCTAGACCGCTATCATTTCATGGTCTAGTCTCTTTCACGCTAAAACAAGGTATTGGCCTAAAACATGGCCTAAAGCAAGGTCGGCAAGTTTCACTTGCCTGGTACCGAAGTTGTTGTTCGACGTGAGTCATGAGGTCGGTATCCTACGGAAATTGGGTTCGCTGTTATGGCAAAGCAACATTAGAACGATCACCAAATCAGATTTCATAATAGGATCCTATATCGTCTAATGAATCGTTTTTAATTAGGTTTTCTAATTACGGTGTGGGTTAAAAGAGATTAAGGGATAGATTCACTAACCGTAAGAGTAGCGAGCAAATGACGCCAAAACAGATCTAGCTTCGGCGACGGAGAACGATCCCGGAAAGCTACGGCTGAAATCGAGATCCGGCGGCCTAGGGAAGGTGGCCGTCGCAAGAAACGGCGAGAGGGAAGCTTCGAGGAGGAAGGAAATGGCTTGAGGAATGTTGGGGATGATTCGGGGAAGAAATTGGCTCAGAAAGAATGAAGAAATAATGAAGGAATCGAAGGGATTAAATAGAAAATGAAACGGCGGCTACGACTTAACCTAGGTTTACTTGGCAGTTTAGTCGGTCAGAGAAGGGTGGTCGACCGACTAGTTTAGGATCTAGTCGGTCGGTCGTCTAACTTAGACCGACTAAAAGCCAAACCGTGAACAGGGTTGGTACATGTAGACAGATTTAGTCGGTCTGCGAAGGCCCGTCGACCGACTAGTTTATGATCTTGTCGGTCGTTGATCGTTCATAGACCGACTAAGAGTGAAATTAGATAGATATTAAGCACTGAGAATTAGTCGGTCAAAGAAGAAATCTTAACCGACTAGTTTGGGAACTAGTCGGTCGGTAATTGTTCTTTGACCGACTAACTATAAACAGTAACTTTGACAGTACAATGGGACTCCGAATTAGTCGGTCTGAGTACAAGTTATGACCGACTAGTTTGGGAACTAGTCGGTCGAATAATGAGCTTAGACCGACTAAAGGTAAACAGTAACTAAGCTGAAATTTACTGACAAGAATTAGCCGGTCAGAGAAGGGTTGCTGACCGACTAGATTGCGATCTAGTCGGTTGGCTCTCCTTCATGAACCGACTAAGATGCACCAAGAGTGCCGAAACGAAGCGCGAAGCTTCGGGAAAACTCCTATGGCCTCTAGGATCACTCTATCTCTAAGATTAAGACGTTATGAAGTTAATCGTAAGGACTTCTATCGAGAAAACACACAAAGAGGGGAACATCCAATATTATTCATATAAAATAGTCAATACAAAAACCGGTCGTTACAACTATCATATGTCTTGACTGTCCAGATGTTGACATATTGTTCATCCTATAATTGCTATTAGCATCTTCTCTTCTGTTAATTTTATTGGCACTTGAAAAAGAGAAATTTGTATCCTCGTGCATATCTCCATAATCCCTTACTTGTTCTCGTAGCCTTAACATTAACTTTGTTATTTCCTATTACAACTCTATAGCATATTCCTTTTCATGATGACACAATTCTCTCTGATTAACTATAACAAAACATTACATCAGTTGCTCTTGTTGTAATTGATACAACCATAAAATTTTCTTCAAATTTTTTGCCTTGTCATTGCAATACTAAGTGTTGGATAAATTGCAGATTTTAAGAGGATGGTGCTATAAAAACAGAGAAAGAATAGACTTATCTGTTAGCCGAGGCGTGCTAGGCACTGTCCTTAAAAGTAGATTTCCGCCCCTCAGAGTGTGAACTCGGTGCAAGTCCGGTCTGTAAGGACCCTGGCTATGGGGAAAACACTAGAAGGTGGGTTGAATAGTGTTTATGCAATTTAAAAAGATAGTTACACCAATTTAAATTCCTAACCAACAAAATAGTGCGGAATAGAAATAAACCCAAAATGAAACAAATGCAAACGCAAGGATGTTTCAAGGGTTCGGATTACCCAAGTCACTTTCCGACTTGTTCCCGGTAATTGACGTGCGTTTATATTTCATATATTTGCGCACGTTTTCTTCCGTGTTTCTCCGTATTTTCCGCCGTCTTTTATTCGTTTTCTCGTGTTTTCTTGTATTTTCTTGTTTTCTTTCACTTTTCCTTATTTTTTGTATATTTGCAGGAATTTACAGCATTTGGGACATAAAACGACGATATTCTGAGTCCCCGGAGCAACGAGAGGAGTCACGCGTGATCCAGGGGGTCAAACGACCAAGATTGCCACTTTTCAGCCCCCACCCGATCGGTTGGACACAGCCAACCGATCGGGTGATGCATGCGTGTCCGACCCGGACTGAAGCTGGAGCGAAGCGCAAGGTCAACCGATCGGTTCGCCGACCGGTTCATCCCAACAGAGTTCTCAGGAAAATGGAGCTGAATTCCAACCGATCGGGTGACCTTCACCCGATCGGTTCATCTGTAGCCGATTCCTTTGAAGGACGACCCGATAACGCCACATGCTCTCCTCTTCGCCCGGTTGATGCTCCCGAAGGCGACGGCTGAAGCAACAAGCCGCTCACCCGATCGGTTGACATTTCAACCGATCGGGTGGCCTTTTGGTCCCCTTTCGCGCACCGCTGCTTATTCATTGAAGATCTTCTATCATTTCAGAAGGATTTTGGGTGATCTCTTATTTTTCTAGCATCGGCATCGTCGTTAGCTTTCCAACGATAGGTCGCATGCCCAAATCCGATTTTTCTAGATTTTTCTGGAATTTTCTGAGCGCAGCTATGTGCTGAAATTGGCTGCTGTCTGAAATTTCACTTCAACCGATCGGTTGGGTGTCCAACCGATCGGTTGAAGTCAATTTCAGCAGTTTCGTGCTCTCTGTTTATTCCACCCGATCGGGTGAGTTTTCACCCGATCGGGTGGGCCTGTTTTGACAGTTTTGAGTGGGTTTTGGACCCGAACTGTTAAGAGTTTTTTGGGGGCTTTTTAATAGGGGTTTGGGCACGACTTTGGAGAGTTCCTTCTCAGTTTTTAGGGCTTTTTGCCCCTTTCTCTTGTGAGTTTAGATTAGGTTAGATTAGGTCTTCTCTTGTAATAAGTCTTGTATTGGATTGGAGGTTCAAAATCAAGATAAGTATTTCTTTCTCTTGTTCTCCATTTTTTGTGTTGTATTTCTTTTGCTTCATGATGAATGTTTGTATGTCTTTTGTGTTGTTTGTTTATATGTTTTTCATCATGGAGTAGTATTGATGAACCCTAATACGGGTTATGGTAGGATTGATGCTTGGTTGTTTCATTTGACTTGGTTGCATGGCATGTGTTCGATGAAATGCGTCAATGGGGATTTCTAGCAATCTGGGTCCAATTCGTATGGTAACACACTAGATGTGTTGGGGATTGGGGTCCGGTGCTTGTCCTGTCAAGATCCGCTTCGATGTATTGCTAGAAATCACATTTGACCTATTTGGCCATTAGGGTTACGCGGGGGTGTTTCATTGTCATTGGCGGGAGAAAGACCGCCTCTGACCGTCGGGCCAAGTGGGAATAAACTTGGCGGTTGACTCCCTAGCCATAGCTCACGACCCTAGTGTAGACATGGAGTCCTCGCGCGTGGGAACGGCTTGGACGAAGTGTTGAGAGATATCATTGTGGCCTTAATGCTCCCGGTTGCGGAAGGTGTTAATGGACATGGGAATGCCCACCGTCCGGAACCGGGTAGGCCTAGCGTGCTTGGCACCGACCGGAATATCGGGCCATGGACGCTAGGTACCACCTTTTGGGGCAATGTCTCACCCTGGGTCAAGTCAAATGCCAAGTGTCATGAGTGCTCTAGCCCGTGTTAGCGGGGATTCATTTTGTGTCATTTTCATTTCATTCTTTTATTTCTACACTTCACCCATATCATCCGCGTAGCTAGCACACAACCTAGGCGAGGCTAGTAGCCACTCAAGCCATCCACCTCGCTGAGTTCGATAAACCCGCATCCTACACTAACCGTGCAATTGCGGTAAAACGACACCGCGCCCAAACTGTAAACGGGGCGCCGGTCAAGTTTTTGGCGCCGTTGCCGGGGAGGCGTTCGGTTTGATATTAGCTTAGCTTGGGTTCATTAGACTACGCATAAAAACACAAAAAAAATTCTTTTTCTTTTTTTTATTTTAAAAAAAATATATTCAATAACCAAGAAATTTTTCCCCCACCATTATATTATCTTTTTGTTATTCTCTTGTACTATTGACGCTCCTCTCTAGTTTTCTTATTTTTGTTGTCCAGGTATCTTTGATATTACCATGTGGAGATCAAATTTCGATGCTCAGATGGGAGGATACGATCCTTATCCAGTTGTGGTTTGTGAGACTTGTGGGATGGCGGGGCACGTGTATTATGATTGCCCATTTACGCTTGAGAGCCTCCCCCCACTCCAAGGCCAAACATTTTCCCACAACCTTAGCCCAAACACCTCCCATCCATTTCCTCAACCTTATACCCCTCCACAAACACAAGAAGAATTAAGCCTCGTGTCTCTCCTTGAAAGTGCCATGTTTAACCAAGGCCAAATATTACAAAACTTGATGGTACCAATCACCGAGCCGACACCGAGGAGAGGGGATGAAGGAGAGGATATACCCACTTTCATGGTTGAGACCACCATGCCATCGGCCACCATAGACACATCTCAAGCCGATACCCCATTTTCCATCACTACCACTTGGATGACGAAGCATTTTTTGATGATGATAGTGAGGATGGGGAGATTTATCTAGGATCCGTGGGAGAGATTTCTTGTCTTGATTTGGATACCCCACATGAGTCCTATGAGAGCACTGAGGAGTTTACAGAGATTATGCATACCGGCGAGGAGGATGTGCATGAGGACGAGGACACCACGACCACATACGAGGGGTCCGCTCCACATCCACCTCCAGAGCCATCTCTGTCACAGCTTCCTCCTTGGTCGGTGGTCAACCATGAGGATGTCATTCAGGACATCGGGCAGATGGAGGAGCATGAGCATATCGTCGAGGAGGATGTGCATGAGGGCTTGGATACGATCATCCACTTCATGGAGCCCGAGCCACATCTACCTCTACCGTCACGCTCCACTTCTTCTGCCGCTGAGCATCTACTTAAGCATATTGCCCCTATTCAGGGAGATTTTCATACTCACTCTCACTCCACATTTGAGTCTCGCTTTTCACGTCCTATTTCTTTAGACTCATATATATTTGACACACCATATCTATCGCAGGATACAGGATCTACTTCCCTTGAGGTATGCTGCGGTGTGTCACCACCCGGAGAGCCACTTCTCATGGAGAGCGAGGATTTGGTCGTCACTAATACAGAGGATAGCGAACCATTCTCAGGGAGTATTCGTCACCCGTTTACTATTCTCCCATCTTATGTTGACGATTATCTCTGGGATACATTTATTTCGGGAAATAATTTCTTGCCATGGACTAATGCACCTCGTCCTTTGCAGGTCACAGGTGGAAACCTACGAGAGATGCTTGGAGGTGCATTGCTTGGGTCCATTGGCACACGTGGCACAGCACTTCTGGCGGAGCCACAGAAGGAGCAGTTAGAGCAGCTACCTGCCACACTCCAGATCTTGGATCCGCCTATGCTCAGGTGTATCCTAATCCAGTAGCGTAAAAATTTACAGCTTTCTAGTTTAGATTTGAATAATCTTGTTTCCTCTCATTAGTGAGGGGAGCGTATCTAGGATTTGCTTTTGCATCATAATAACCCATCATGTCGTGCCCTTCTATCATTTCACCCTCATCCTCTTCCGAGGAGAATGAGCACACTGTCTTTCCTGCATTTTGATTTCTTTCTTTTCTTTTTCGATCTTCCCCTTGCATATTTCTGCATCACATTGATCATATCATTTCACTAGCATTGTCATGTTCAGCTTGGGGGAATCGATTTGTGTGCATGTTTTCGCGTGTCGTTGTCGTGTGTTTGTGTCTTTGAGTCCTTCGTTGCGTTTTATGTCTTTTATTTTGTATGTTTCTTTCTCTTTATTTTCCAGTTTCGTTCGTGTGTTTTTCGTGTTTTTCATTTTTTGTGTCCGTGCACCCCCCATTTTCATTGCCCTCCTGTATTCACTACTATTGCATTGAGGACAATGCAAGTTTTAGCTTGGGGGAGTCGCACTTCGTGCGTCATTTGTCTCTTTTTCTTCGTTATTTGAGTCGTTTTTCTCCATGTTTTTCTTTTTCTTTTTCTTTTCTTCTTTTTATCTCTTTCTCCTAGAGATGAACCCTATGATGAATTGCCACGAAAATCACACGCACACCTTGCACGGCTTCGATAATCACATTCACTAACCCTAGGATATCGAGTCCTCTTGCATTTCATGCATCGCGGGTCCACTTAGCTTTTTGTGAGTCGTGCGTCGTGCCTAGCTGTTTGGAGTGCTTCTACTTTGTGATTTTGATCTATATACCTACCCTTGGTTGACCCCTAGATTATCATGCTTCGATATTGAATATGCGGAATTTGCTTCTAATGTCTGCTTCTATATGCATGCTATATATATCGTATACTTCATTTCGCATGTGTCGGGATTCCACAATTAATGACTAGGATAACCCATTTAGCCCATGCTCTAATTAGCGAGAATAGTTTCCTTTGCCCAAGTGTTTAGATTCCGATTTCTTTTTTTTGTTTTACTTGGTGCAAATCCCCTCGTCGTGTACCGTTCTCCCACTTGGGAGAGTACACTTGTGTATAGCCAATATCCCAAAAATCCAAAAAAAAAAGAGAAAAGAAAAGAAAACCCCAAAAAGAAAAGAAAAGAAAAATTTTGTATAGCCCAAAATCCAAAAAAATACAAATACCCAAAACCCAAAAATTTCTAGTGTGAATATTTTTCCTATCTACCGAGAATAAAGGGAAGGCGAGAATTTGCACTGAGTGTTCTACTCCACATCATCTCAATCCCCATCGTTTTCGAAAACACTTGGCTTAGTAACTTTTTAGCTATTATCTAGGCTTTAGTGTGGTGATTTCCTTAACCATAGTTGTGGAGTCCCCGACGCATGATATGTTTCAATTCTCTCTCTATTCTCATGCATGCTTGAACTACATATATTCACCGCCTTATTCAATTCGAATTGATATTTGGGTCATTTCCTGGGTTTGCGTATATCGAGCTTTATCGCACATCGTAGATAGTGACACGGACTGCTAGCTCACGACCACACTCACTCGCGCTTCACCGCGTGGGCCCACGACATTTTTCTGGACTCGTATTCCTTAGTTTAGTGATGTGATTTGGTGTTTGCTTGCTTGGTGTGTCGTTTTTGACTTTGTTGGCCCTGACGGGCGATCTAGGATATAGAGTTTTCTTTTTCTCTCTTTCTCTCTATTTTCTCCCTCCGAGCTCCTACTCTCACTCGTCTTCCTCGAGGACGAGGAAGAGTTCAGCTTGGGGGATTTTGATGTGCGTTTATGTTTCATATATTTGCGCACGTTTTCTTCCGTGTTTCTCCGTATTTTCCACCGTCTTTTATTCGTTTTCTCGTGTTTTCTTGTGTTTTCTTGTTTTCTTTCACTTTTTCTTATTTTTGTATATTTACAGGAATTTACAGAATTTGGGACATAAAACGACGATATTCTGAGTCCCCGGAGCAACGAGAGGAGTCACGCGTGATCCAGGGGGTCAAACGACCAAGATTGCCACTTTTCAGCCCCCACCCGATCGGTTGGACACAGCCAACCGATCGGGTGATGCATGCGTGTCCGACCCGGACTGAAGCTGGAGCGAAGCGCAAGGTCAACCGATCGGTTCGCCGACCGGTTCATCCCAACAGAGTTCTCGGGAAAATGGAGCTGAATTCCAACCGATCGGGTGACCTTCACCCGATCGGTTCATCTGTAGCTGATTCCTCTGAAGGACGACCCGATAACGCCACCTGCTCTCCTCTTCACCCGGTTGATGCTCCCGAAGGCGACGGCTGAAGCAACAAGCCGCTCACCAGATCGGTTGACATTTCAACCGATCGGGTGGCCTTTTCGTCCCCTTTCGCGCACCGTTGCTTATTCATTGAAGAGCTGCTATCATTCCAGAAGGATTTTGGGTGATCTCTTATTTTTCTAGCGTCAGCATCGTCGTTAGCTTTCCAACGATAGGTCTCATGCCCAAATCCGATTTTTCTAGATTTTTCTGGAATTTTCTGAGCGCAGCTATGTGCTGAAATTGGCTGCTGTCTGAAATTTCACTTCAACCGATCGGTTGGGTGTCCAACCGATCGGTTGAAGTCAATTTCAGCAGTTTCGTGCTCTCTGTTTATTCCACCCGATCGGGTGAGTTTTCACCCGATCGGGTGGGCCTGTTTTGACATTTTTGAGTGGGTTTCGGACCCGAACTGTTAAGAGTTTTTTGGGGGCTTTTCAATAGGGGTTTGGGCACGACTTTGGAGAGTTCCTCCTCAGTTTTTAGGGCTTTTTGCCCCTTTCTCTTGTGAGTTTAGATTAGGTTAGATTAGGTCTTCTCTTGTAATAAGTCTTGTATTGGATTGGAGGTTCAAAATCAAGATAAGTATTTCTTTCTCTTGTTCTCCATTTTTTGTGTTGTATTTCTTTTGCTTCATGATGAATGTTTGTATGTCTTTTGTGTTGTTTGTTTATATGTTTTTCATCATGGAGTAGTATTGATGAACCCTAATACGGGTTATGGTAGGATTGATGCTTGGTTGTTTCATTTGACTTGGTTGCATGGCATGTGTTCGATGAAATGCGTCAATGGGGATTTCTAGCAATCTGGGTCCAATTCGTATGGTAACACACTAGATGTGTTGGGGATTGGGGTCCGGTGCTTGTCCTGTCAAGATCCGCTTCGATGTATTGCTAGAAATCACATTTGACCTATTTGGCCATTAGGGTTACGCGGGGGTGTTTCATTGTCATTGGCGGGAGAAAGACCGCCTCTGACCGTCGGGCCAAGGGGGAATAAACTTGACGGTTGACTCCCTAGCCATAGCTCACGACCCTAGTGTAGACATGGAGTCCTCGCGCGTGGGAACGGCTTGGACGAAGTGTTGGGAGATATCATTGTGGCCTTAATGCTCCCGGTTGCGGAAGGTGTTAATGGACATGGGAATGCCCACCGTCCGGAACCGGGTAGGCCTAGCGTGCTTGGCACCGACCGGAATATCGGGCCATGGACGCTAGGTACCACCTTTTGGGGCAATGTCTCACCCTGGGTCAAGTCAAATGCCAAGTGTCATGAGTTATCTAGCCCGTGTTAGCGGGGATTCATTTTGTGTCATTTTCATTTCATTCTTTTATTTCTACACTTCACCCATATCATCCGCGTAGCTAGCACACAACCTAGGCGAGGCTAGTAGCCACTCAAGCCATCCACCTCACTGAGTTCGATAAACCCGCACCCTACACTAACCGTGCACTTGCGGTAAAACGACACCGCGCCCAAACTGTAAACGGGGCGCCGGTCAGTAATCCTACTTCCCTTCCACCCGGTTAACAACCGGATGCTCAAGTTAGAACCCTAACTTGAGGTTTTCTTAAAAATCACTTGTAGCAACCCCACAAGTGAAATCGAAATACAATCGATTGACCTTGACTCTCACAACTTGGGAGCAAGCCAACCACTCTCACAACTCGAGAGTAAATTCAAATAACGAAAGTTATGAAATATGAAAGCAACACTTACAATCACCTATGCCTTGAAGTAGAATTTGAAGGAGAAGTGTGTTGTGTGTTGAAAGACTCTCTTGGAAGAGAGAAAAGCCCTTTCTCTTGACTGCACAAAATGCCTAGAAGATATCTCTTTGGTTCTAGGTTGGAGAGCAAGAGATCGAAGATATGAATTCTTAGGGTTTTAGGGCTTGAGAGCTTTGATCTTGAGAATGAAAGCTTGAATGAATGAGTGAGTGACTAAGTAACCTCTCAATGGAACAGTAGATGTCCTTATATAGGTTTCTCAAAGCCCTTAACCGAAAACAGCAAAAACCCCTTTGAAATCCGTGAGAAAAATCTCAATGGTTAGAATCTGGGCACGCGACAGTCGACTGTTGAGGAAATCACAGTCGACTGCTGCACAATTAGATAAGGTAGGTGAGAATTCATAACAGTAACTTACCACGTGGACATTCGACTGATGAGGCATAGACAGTTGACTGTTGAACCAACAGGCGACGGTAAATCATACTACAGACGACTTGCCATAAGTTGGGTAAGTTGATGAAATCTGGAAAACGTCTGGGAGAACAGGACAGACGACTGATGAGGTGAAGACAATCGACTGTTAATCTGAACAGGCGACTGTAATTCCTTCTACAGACGACTGTCAAAACCCTGAGATTTTCTAGAGAGTTGAGACAACAAATTGGCTCACAGATAGACGACTGTTGCAGCATTGACAGTCGACTGTTCCATTGGACAATCGACTGTAAACTCAACAATAGTCGACTGGCCAGAGTAATCAGACAGATAGACTTTGGGCTATAGATAGACAGGAGACTGATTAACAAAACACAGTCGACTGTCACTTGTACAGGCGCCTGTGAATCATTCATAAGTCGCCTGTAAGAATTAAAACATAGAAGCCCAAAACTAGACTGTAAAAGTTTGTGCATAACATGCGACTGTAGAACAAAACACAGTCGACTGTCTTTGAGACAGACGACTGTAAAACGTTCAGCAGTCGACTGTTATAAACAATACATGCACAATCAAGATAGAAATGAATTGGAGTCTAAGGACAATTGATCTAATGATATCCTAAGACTAAAATGAAGATGTGTGTCTGCTCCAACAATGTTCTACTTCTAAGCTACATACTAAAAGAGATATAAGAAAGTTACATTTGACGAACTCTCTCTTCTATCCAACGCATGAGCTTGAAGTCTTCTAGGAGCTTCAATCACCATCTATGATCATCCAATCCATTTCATTTGCCTTCAATGATCTTTGAGTGACATTGTAACGGCCGGTATTTTTAGGCGTGTTTTTGATTGTGTGTGCCGGTATTTTTCTTCAGTCAGAAGTTGACTTTTCGTCCGTACGTATCGATGCAGGCGCGTCGCTGTTTTCGTTTTACCGTGTCGTCAATTTTTACCATCAAGTCTAACTAAAATAATTTAACTTAAGTATTCTGCTAATTACAATTTACTAATAACAAAATATTAATTACTTTAATTAATTTCACTATTACTTTTTCATTTTTACTGTTGTCTAGTTAAACTTACTTAACCCTTAACTATACGACAACACACACGTTTTAAACAACCCGATACATCTTTTGAAATCAAAATTTCATTTCTCTTTGTTTCGTTTGAGCAAGGCAGTACGTCTCTACCCTTAGTCTAAAGATGTTAATAAATTCCGTCACAATCAAATTAATACCGTTTGACAAAATGAGAGGGGTGTCTCCCTACTCATCTTCTTAAGCCAACGTCTCCTCCTGCATCTTCATCTCTGCAAAACCCAACTCTGCAAAATCCTTTCAATTTCAGCAAGCTACCCATACACAAAACCTCTTCCCAAAATCTGTTCATCAATTCTTCTCAACAAATATTCCCCAAATCAAATCAACATTAACCTGCAAACCCAAATCAAACCCAGAAACACACTTTCTGATTCTTCCCAAATCAAGCCAAAACCCAAACTCATTCATCAAATCTGAAATTTGAATCAAAAAGAGGAAAACTTCAGATCTGAAGTTTTGAACTCAGATTCAAACACGCAAAAACAAATCTGGAATTAGGGTTTCAGAATTCAAAAACCCTCATCTTCTCCCCTCCTCCTCCACCCACGCGTCGCCGCCCAGCTCGGAAATCAGCCGCCGGCCGGCCTTGCAGCCGACGCGCCGCCCGGAGAGACTCCCCGCGCCCACGCCGTGAGCCGCCGCCGCCGGACCCATCAGCCGCGCCGCCCGCTGTCGCCGGAGGCCGCGCCGCCCGTTGTCGTCGGAGGAGAGCCGCCGTCCGCCCACCTGTAGCCGGCCGTCCCCTCCTCCCTCACGCACAGTAAGCCCCCTCTCTCGCGTGCGTGTGTTGTGTGAGTGACGTCTTCCCTCTTGCGTTTCCACCGTTGCTGCAAACAACTAAGAATAAAAAAAAGATGAAGGAAAGTGACATGAAAGCCAGAGAGGGTAAAGAGTGATAGCCTTAAAAAAATAGAAATGAGGAAGGAAGAGACAACCTGTTATAGGATAAGATAAGAAAGAGATAAAGAGATGTCAGATTAAAAGTTAAAGAAATGGGGGAGAGAGAGAGAGAGTTTGGTGGGGTTGTATTAAATAATGTTAGTTTTAACATGTTACATTTTTACCCATTAGTCAAAGTTGATAAATAGACTGATGAACACCTTGTTAAGCCAAGAAATTAGATTAGTAATGTATTAGCGTAGGTTCAATTATTCTTAGATTTGTTATTAGCTTGTTATTGTTAAATTGATTTCATCATGTTAGCAATTTTGTAACTAATGTTAAGGTAATAATATTAGTATAAATAAAGTATACCATGTTAGTGTAACACAAAATAAACACCACCCTAGCCAGTGAACCCAATAAAAATCAGACAAATCATCATTTAATTTTATGTCGGACAAATCTAACCCAGATATATTGTTTAACCAAAACAGAAAACCAGCAGTACCGACACGTATTACCCGTCCAGACGAACCCACGACAACCGATACCACCGGAAACAGGCAAGTGATACTTGCCAGTAATTATTTAGGCCGTGTTTTAGGCCAATTTGTAAGATTGTGTAAAAGAGACTAGGCGATGAAATGATAGTCGCCTAGACGCCCTATTTGATCTAGTTTGACAACGAAACTAGATCCGACACTTTACCTGCTTTCATTTATGCTGCCATGCCATGTTTAAATTTCAATTAACGGTACGCAATTTATCTGCTCATTGCCATGTCTTGTCTTGCATCATATGTTCTTCGTGATTGAGTAGCACACGCTACAAATGTTATTGCTATTGAGGCTAGGTGCACCCCTACGCCAAATGAAAAACACTTCCTGGCTCGTGATCCAGAAGATGGGCGCCAGTCCATATACACGTGGAGGGGTAGGGTTAAGCGACCACTCAGCGTAGAAGTGTGCCCGTACAGCCACTTCAGCTGTAAGGCGTAAACTCTGTGCACAATGTGAAAGTTAATGTTTCGTGAAAATCGTGAAATAGTGTTTTCGTAGTTTCTGCTACGACGTGCATGCATCATGTCATTTAAACTATTGCACTCTTTAAATGTCATTTCATATTGTTTAGAACTGCTAGTCGTTTTCTATATTTGTATCCTTGCACAAAAGTTCTCCGCTTCCCTTGGGAGACTTTTGCTGACATGTGCCCTTTTCTCTTTGGGTGTCACATGTCAGAATTTGAGACAGAGCAGGTAGCAGAGGACGAGCAGTTCGTGGACGCTGAGTTTGAGGTCCCTACTGAGACCGAGTTCGAGGACACCGGTGACCAGTCCTAGTCTCACCTAGAGACTTCTTTAGTTGTTGCTGCTTTTATAGTTGCTGTTAGATTTCGGTGTGTAGCACCTATATATCTCGATATTTATGTTTCGGCCGTGCTTTAGGCCTTGTTCAGACTTGTACTATTATGACTATTCTGTGATGATGTAATATTTGTTGGATGTTGTTGGTGGATGTCCTTTTATCTGCTTTATTATTGTTGTTGTTTCGTCGCAATGTAAGGACCTGCTACTTTTCGAAATTTTTACAGACGCTTATCAGACTGCAGCTTCACAGCTCCACGTCTGAGCGGACCTCCTCACGTCTCGCCTTCCATATTAGGGAAGCGGGGCGTGACAGACATCCATTACAAGTAGATCTTCATAATAAGCTTAGGCAATGGATTAATTGCAAAATAGGGGATTAGTCACAAGTATTTATGTTTGCTCATCATTAACACTAAGTAGGGAGAAGTCCAATACTCAACATTCTCCCCCTTTTTGATGATGACAAACAAACATAAAAAAAAGATAAATAATTGTGCTTAACGAAAACTTACTCCCCCTACATAGATGCCAATCAAGTTAGTCAATAAATATTAGGGCATCCATATATAAATCGAAGCAAATGAGTAAGATATGCATAAGTGAAATGAATTCATGAAATCTAGGATTTATAATCCCTATTCATTGTATCTTACTCTCCCTGAATCTAAGACAACTTCAATCGTAGATCCAAGTGTTATTAGTATATACTTAGCACATTCATTATGAATCTATATGTTTATTTTTCTCCCCCTATGGCATTATCCAAAAGGTGGAGGTAAAATAACAACAACAATCGTGCTAAATAAAAACTATCAACAATCAGAGAGTTTAAGGATATATAAAACTAAAACTCATAAAAGCACATCATAAACTTATGTGAATAGAGGAATGGATGTCCAATATCAACATTTGAGATACACGAAGAAAACATATTGTCTCAAATCACATCACATGAAGAATACATCATATATGGAGACAATATCTCAGAATTCACACAGATACGATAAGCAATTATACAATGTGTGAAACAGACGAAGAAACTGCAATATCATATATATATATATATATATATATATATATATATATATATAAACGATCACATGAGTACAAGACATATGGACATCACCATGTCCATCAAAAATATCAAAAATACATCATGATACTCATACATCATTACTAAATATCCATCATTCAAACATCAAAGAACTACTTAACCCTAACCAAAACAGACAAAACAAAAAAATCTAGGTCTCAGGGTGAGTGAACACAAGATAACAACTGCAGCATCAGTCAATGTTGATGACAGTGGGATCCGAGGGACGTCCAGACGAACGGAACATCAGCCTGGCAGAGCGGTAAGTAGGATAAGCTGGAGCCTTCCTCTTGGAACACGATGCACGTGCGGCAGAGGTTTCTGCATGAGCATGAACGGGGGTCTGGACCACAGAAGGCACCGGTACAAAGCCTGGAGGAGGAGGAACATCAACATGGACAATATCCTCAGACTTAGAAAACATGGCCTGAAGCTCGGCAGGAATGGGGAACCCACGAAGCATGAGAGACTTGTACTGAATCTCGAGAAAGAGAGTGAGTTTCTCATCCATCGAGGAAGCAAGCTTCTCAAGGGAAGTGACACGGTCACACAATCTACCGAGAAGGAAATCCTCTAGGGGTACAGATGGAGGAGTACGGGGAAGTTGATCAGCAGGCTGTGAAGAGTGTTCAGCGACATTTACTGAAGGAATGGGGTCACCGACCATGACATTCAAGAAATCCCCAGACGATGAGGGCGAAGAGGGTAGCTGATCAGAAGGTGGAGGAGAGGGTTCAGCGAGAAAAATGTTTAACAGTTCTCCTCACGATGAATGACCTGGAGGATCCATGAGAGCGATCGACAGAAGCTAGGTCAAATGAGAATCGAGAAACAAACGGGCAAGATACCTCAAAGTTGTCGATCCACTAACGAGCAACACTCGAGCAGCTAAACGAAGAAGGAAGATCGTGTGTTGGCTCGAAGAAATCGGAGGAGAGATCAACTGAAGGTTTCGAGCGAGGAAGACGAACGGTTTCAATCGGAGGAGAGAGAAAACGTTCGATCGAACTGAATTCTCTCGATCATATATCGAAGGGGTAAAATATTCTGGGCCGTTGGATCAAAGAATCGACAGCTCAGATCAATTGAACGAACCGCCTCAATAGGAGACAGTCGACTGTACAACAATAGTCAGTCGACTGGTCGAGGTGATAAGAGATAAGCTTAGGATGACAGATAGTCGACTGTTGAGTAACATACAGTCGCCTATCCGAGGGACAGTCGAATGTATTATACTCATCAGTCGACTGACTGAGAATCAATAAAATTGATGATAAAAACAGAGACTACTGACAAAATAGACGGGCGCCTGATGACTAAAATGCAGTCGCCTGTTGATCCAACAGTCGACTATAAATTTTTCATCAGTCGCCTGGGCGAAAGATACAGTCTACAGACAGAACAGATAGAGTAGGGTAGTCGACTGTCGAAGGAAAGACCGTCGTCTGTCCTGGTCCAAAAATGCACAGTGAAGTTAAAATCCAGAGGATATGCACAACTCACCCTAGGACCTATACTCTAAACATAAACTCATCATAAAATCGATATCAAACGATAAATCATTTATAACATAAATCTCTTAAAACAATCTGAAAACTCATGTAATCAAAGAAATCTCAATTGCCTTTCTTAAAACAAATATATGATATATCAAATAAAGAGAGGCAATATGATGATATGAGCTCAAAAAGTGTTATAACAAGTAAGTTGAGCTCCTTCATTTAAGATTCACCCATAATTCCTAATTCTCCACGCAACCTCACAAATGAATCTTCTTTAAGAGGTTTTGTGAAGATGTCGGCAATTTGTTTTAGGGTTTCAATGTACTCCAAGATGATGTCTTTCTTAGCTACATAATCATTGATAAAATGGTGTCTCACATCTATGTATTTGGTACGGGAGTGATGTACCGGATTCTTGGAAAGACATATAGCACTTTGGTTATCAACCATGATAGGGCAAGTATCACAATTGACACCATAGTCTTTAAGAGTGTGTCTCATCCAAAGAACTTGTGCACATGCAAGACCCACAACAATATATTCCGCTTTAGTCGTGGACAATGATACCGAGTTCTGTTTCTTGGAAAACCAAGAGACTAAGGAATTTCCTAGGAAATGTCAAGTGACACTAGTACTTTTCCTATCAGAATTGCATCCGGCAAAGTCGGCATCACTATATGAGATTAACTCATTTGTGCTAGATTTAGGGTAAAGTAACCCATAATCTAGTGAATGATTGAGATAACGAAAAATTCGTTTCACTACAATCAAGTGTGACTCTTTAGGTCTAGCTTGATATCTAGCACACAAGCATACAGAAAACATGATATCAGGCCTACTAGCAGTTAAATAAAGTAAGCTACCGATCATACCTCAATATATACGAACGTCTACATCTTTTCCGTTCTTATCCTTGTGTAGATGGGTTGTCGTACTCGTCGGAGTCCTTTTGCTTGAAGACGATTCCATCCTGAATCGCTTGATAAGTTCCCCTGTGTACTTGGTTTGATGTATGAAAGTCCCATCCTTCATTTATTGAATTTGCAATCCAAGGAAGTAGTTGAGCTCACCCATGTGGCTCATCTCGAATTCATCCTTCATGGACTTAGAAAATTCTTGACAAAGATTAAAGTTAGTAGAACCACATATTATATCGTCTACATAAACTTGAATCAACAGGATGTCATTTTCATAATCTTTAATGAAAAGTGTTGAATCAACTTCTCCCATTTTAAAACCTAAATTCAAAAGAAACGTCTTGAGTCGATCATACCAAGCTCTAGGAGCTTGTCTCAACCCATACAATGCTTTCTTAAGTTTGAAAACATGATTTGGAAATTTTTTGTGAATGAAACCGGGAGGTTGAGAAACATACACTTCTTCATTGACAATCCCATTTAAAAATGCACTTTTAACATCCATTTGAAATAATTTGAAATTCTTATGAGATGCAAAAGATAAAAGTAATCTAATACCTTCTAATCTAGCTACGGGGGCAAAGGATTCTTCGAAATCGATACCTTCCTCTTGTCGGTAGCCTTGAACTACTAACCTTGCTTTGTTCCTTGTGATGACCTCGTTCTCATCGGTCTTGTTCTTGAAGATCTATTTGGTCCCAATAACTTGATGACCACTTGGAAGAGGAACGAGCTCCCAAACTTTATTTCTCTCGAATTGCATGAGTTCTTCTTCCATTGCCACTATCCAAGAGCTATCCTCGTATGCTTCTTGGATGTTCTTTGGGTCATGGTAGAGACAAATGCGCAATGAGAGAAATCTTCAATTCTTGATCTCGTTCGAACACCCACACCAATATCTCCAATAATTTGGTCATGTGGATGGTTGCGAACGGTTGGGTAAGCTTTGGGTATTCCTGCATCACTTGGAACATCTTCAACATTCTCATTAGTAGTGTTAGTCTCAATAACTGAATCATTAATCTTGACATTACTAAGAGAATCACAAATAGCATCTACACTATCATCATTAACATGAGGAAAATCAAAATCTTCATAAAATGATACGTGTAGTGATTCCTCAATCGTTGAAGAAGTTTTGTTGTATATCCGGTAGGCTTTGCTACGTGTGGAATATCTAACAAAAATTCCTTCATCAGATCTTGGCTCAAATTTATCTAAATTACCAAAGGTGTTCTTGATAAAAAATTTTGAACCAAAAACTCGAAAATATTTAACTTGAGGCTTTTTGTCATAAAATAACTCAAAACAAGTTTTGTTCGTTCGGGGTCTCACTAGGATCATATTGAGCACATAACATGCCGTGTGCACTGTCTCTTCCTAAAATTGTAGTCCAAGATGACTATCATGGAGCATAGTACGAGCACACTCAATAAGAGTCATATTCTTTCTCTCTACAACACCATTTTGTGGTGATACCCGAGAAAAGGAAATATTGCGAGTTATCCCGGTGTCATCACAAAACTTTGTAAAAGACTCATTCTTAAATTCTCCTCCATGATCACTACAGATAGTGATAATGGTGGATCCTAAGAGATTCTGAATCTTCTTTGCAAATATGGTAAACTCTTCAAAAGCTTCATTCTTATTAGTTAAGAATGAAACCCAAGTAAATCTAGAGAAGTCGTCAACGACAACTAATCCATAATGAGCATTGCCTAAAGAAGCGGTTCTAGTTGGCCCAAACAAATCTAGATGAAGTAGTTCTAGGGGCCTCTTAGAAGTAATGCCTTCTTTAAGCTTTAAAAGATGATTACTAAGTTTACCTCTTTGACATGAACCACAAAGGTTTTTCTTACTAAAAGTAATTTTTGGAAAACCTTTGACTAGATCATGCTTAGCTAACTTATATAAGTGCTTCAAATGAACATGACCAAAATGACGATACCATAATAGTTGTTCATTTGTGTTAGCAACTAAGTAATGTTCTACAGTTTTAGGTAAGCTTAAATAATAAATATTTTTACGCATAACACCGATAAATAAAACATGTGAATTAGAATCAACAATTTTACACTTACCCTCTCCAAAGTTAACCTTGTAACCTTTATCACAAAGTTGACTGATGGAGATAAGATTGTGACATAAACCACTAACTAGAAATACATTAGTAATTAAAGGTTTGGAGGGGTTTCCGACTATACCTACTCCAATGATAGTTCCCTTTTGGTTACCTCCAAAAGTGACCATTGCACCGTTCTTGATGCTAATCACTTCGGAGAGTAATGAAGGATCTCCCATCATATGTTTGGAGCAACCATTATTGAGAATACATCCTTTCCTTTTAGAGCTAGTTTGATCTTTATTGCTCTTTTTCTTTATCTTGGGTACCTACATAATATACCATAAGCTCATGGTACCCAATTTTTGTTGGGTCCAAGGGGATTAGCCCTTTGGAAGCCAAGTCCAAGTGGACTTCCGCTTCCCAACATAATTACCATTATTAATAACATCATGAAAATAGGAATCACCATATGCATTCCTATCATTTAAGCTAGTGTTCTTAGGACCCCAAATAGTGTATGTTTTGGGAGTCCTTTTCTTAGTTGCATGCATAGTTGTTAGATTTCTATGTGGTGCATGCTTCTTATGAACATAGTTTCTAGCATAGAAATGAAGTGGTGGATATGAATTAGACATACGAGGATTATATGTATGCTTGGGAACATGCATGTTATATGAAACATATGTGTCATGCATGACATGTGGAGGATTTGCATACATGTAAGAATGATGCGTATGAGCATATGGGTGTATAGGAGCATGTACATGAGTATTTCCATGTATGGATTTGTACGTGTCCATGGGTGTGGAGCATAAAAAGTGTCATGAGTATCCACTTGTGAAGTAGGAGATTTCCTACGTGGATGAAGGTTTGTGTACATGTAAGCATGGCTTCTCTTTTGGCTTCCACCCTTAGTGGGTTTCTTGCCGAAAGGAAGAGACTGTGAAGTGGTGACTTTCTTCGTAGGTTTACTACCTATTGTGTCTTTGACGCCACTTGTGGATGCACTGGAGGATGACCTCACAAAGTCTATAGTGACACCACTATAGGAGGTGCGAGCATTGGATGCATTTGCTTCCACAAAACCAAGACCAACACGATGTGTGGCCGGAAATTGGTTTGCTAGCAAATCGTCCAATTGTCATTTTCCCTTATTGAATCTCACAATACGAGAGGACATGAGCTCATAGTTCTCCTTAAGAGAAGAAATATTGGTATCCAAGGTGGACGCCCGTGCTTTGAGCTCGTGCACTTGGGTTTTAAGAGAATCATTCTCTAAACCCAATTGTGTGTGTCATGAAACTAGATCACTATTATTCTTAGGATGTGTTTGATTTAGTTGAGATTTGAGGGTATTCACCTCATTTCTCAAAGTGTCATTTTGAGAAGCTAAATTCGCTTTCTCAAGGGTTAAAGTATCAACAATGGTGTAATTGTTGATAATGCATGGAAGGATGGATTGCTAACATTCAATTTCTTTAAACTAGTATATCTAAGCATTAAAGATTGATACCTAGCAAATAATTCTTCATTAGCAATACGTAATTCATCTATATTTACCTCGGTATCATCCATGTCGGAATCACTTTCCTCGGAGAGTGAATCTTCTCGTGCCATGAAACACATGTGGGCACTCTCACCCTTCTCATCATTGGAATCAATTGATGAGTCTCCACTTGAGTCATCGAATGTACCGACGAGTCCTTTCTTCTTATCTCTCTTATTCTTGTCAGACTTGTGGTACTTCGGAGCCTTCCACTTTTCTTTGTTTCTTAGCATTGGGCAATCCTTCTTGATGTGCACTGGCTTGTCACACTTAAAGCAAAGAGAGGAAGTATTATTAGTAGACTCAAATCTTTTGTTAAAGGGTAATGTACCTTTGCGAAAGAAGCATTGGAACTTCTTCGTCATTTGGGCCATTTCACCCATGTCCATCTCATTTTCTGATTCTTCACTATTGAAGGATGAGGAATTGGCTTTGAATGCCAAATCTTTCTTCTTAGCCTCCGAAGGATTCATCATAGCTCGAATCTTTAATCGGTTCTCCCGTCTTACTTCATAATACATGAGAGTCCCGATAAGATTCACAACTGTGTAAGTCTTCAAGTCGTTGACCTCCTCGATGGCGATAGCTCTTCTTTTCCATTTGAAGGTCATCCCCATGATGATCTTTCTCACTTTTTCTGGTTCGGTGTATGTTTGGCCAAGAGCTTCTAGTTCATTGGTGATGTCGGTAAAACGTCCGTACATCGATGCTATGCTTTCATTTTTCTGCATATGAAACATATCAAAGTTTTGCATGGCAACACAGAGTTTAGAAAGTTTTACCTTGTTCGTTCCCTCATGGGTAACGACGAGATGGTTCCAAATTTGATATGCACTCTTACATGTGCATATCTTGTTGAACTCATTCGGGTCCAACGCATAATGAAGAGCATTCATTGCTTTTGCGTTGTTGACTTTGACGGATTTCTAGGAAGCCGTCCATTTTTCGAAATCTTCTTCGGTGGGCTCGACGTATTCCATGTGGAGGGTTCTCCAAAGTGAAGCACTCCTAAGAAACGTTTCCATCCGGTATTTCCAATAGCCAAAGTTCGTGCCATTGAAATACGGAGGACGCACCGTGGATTGACCTTCGAAAAGAGTGGACGATCCATCACGATTGTGATTGTTGTACGAAACCGGTGGAGGAACGTTGTTATTGTTGGATGCCATATCTATAACCTTGAGCTTTGATACCAATTGTAAGGACCCTGGCTATGGGGAAAACACTAGAAGGGGGTTGAACAGTGTTTATGCAATTTAAAAAGATAGTTACACCAATTTAAATTCCTAACCAACAAAATAGTGCAGAATATAAATAAACCCAAAATGAAACAAATGCAAACGTAAGGATGTTTCAAGGGTTCGGATTACCCAAGTCACTTTCCGACTTGTTCCCGGTAATCCTACGTCCCTTCCACCCGGTTAACAACCGGATACTCAAGTTAGAACCATAACTTGAGATTTTCTTAAAACCCACTTGTAGCAACCCTACAAGTGAAATCAAAATACAATAGATTGACCTTAACTCCAACATCTTGGGAGCAAGTAAACCACTCTCACAACCCGAGAGTAAATTCAAATAACAAAAGTTATGAAATATGAAAGCAACACTTACAATCACCTATGCCTTGAAGTAGAACTTGAAGGAGAAGTGTGTTGTGTGTTGAAAGACTCTCTTGGAAGAGAGTAAAGCCCTTTCTCTTGACTGCACCAAATGCCTAGAAGATATCTCTTTGGTTCTAGGTTGGAGAGCAAGAAATTGAAGATATGAATTCTTAGGGCTTTAGGGCTTGAGAGCTTTGATCTTGAGAATGAAAGCTTGAATGAATGAGTGAGTGACTAAGTAACCTCTTAATGGAACAGTAGAGGCTCCTTATATATGTTTCTCAAAGCCCTTAACTGAAAACAGCAAAAACCCCTTTGAAATCCATGAGAAAAATCTCAACGGATAGAATATGGGCTCGCGACAGTCGACTGTTTAGGAAATCACAGTTGACTGCTGCACAGTCAGATAGGGTAGGTGAGAATTCATAACGGTAACTTACCACGTGGATAGTCGACTGATGAGGCATAGACAGTCGACTGTTGAACCAACATGCGATGGTAAATCCTACTACAGACGACTGGCCGTAAGTTGGGTAAGTTGATGAAATCTGAAAAACGTCTGGAAGAACAGGACAGATGACTGATGAGGAGAAGACAGTCAGCTGTTAATCTGAACAGGCGAGTGTAATTCCTTCTACAGACGACTGTCAAAAACCTGAGATTTTCCAGAGAGTTGAGTCAACTAATTGGACAGTCGACTGTAAACTCAACAATAGTTGACTGGCCAGAGTAATCAGACAGATAGACTTTGGGCTATAGATAGACAGGAGACTGATTAACAAAACACAGTCGACTGTCACTTGTACAGGCGCCTGTGAATCATTCATAAGTCGCCTGTAAGAATTAAAACATAGAAGCCCAAAACTAGACTGTAAAAGTTTGTGCATAACATGCGACTGTAGAACAAAACACAGTCGACTGTCTTTGAGACAGACGACTGTAAAACGTTCAGCAGTCGACTGTTATAAACAATACATACACAATTAAGACAGAAATGAATTAGAGTCTAAGGACAATTGATCTAATGATATCCTAAGACTGAAATGAAGATGTGTGTGCTCCAACAATGTTCTACTTCTAAGCTACATACTAGAAGAGATATAAGAAAGTTACATTTGACGAACTCTCTCTTCTATCCAACACATGAGCTTGAAGTCTTCTAGGAGCTTCAATCACTATCTACGATCATCCAATCTATTTCATTTGCCTTCAATGATCTTTGAGTTTCATCCATTGCAAGTAGATCTTCATAATAAGCTTAGGCAATGGATTAACTGCAAAATAGGGGATTAGTCACAAGTATTTATGTTTGCTCATCATTAACACCAAGTAGGGAGAAGTCCAATACTCAGGTCCAGCGGCTACCCTGCAGGATTCAACGGCAACGGCCTTGTAAGTGTGCACTCATAATACAAGGCTCCAGCGAGCAACAGATCTTCGATCTCTCAGGAAGAAGAAGAACATCAGAGAAATAGCAGAGGCAAAAAGGCGAAACCAAAAACCAACAGCAGATATGTATTTTTCGTGAGGAGGAAGAACAATTTTTTGCAGTACATGAACTATAGAGAGGCTGAGTTTATATAGAGCAAAATAGTGACTGTTGGGATTCCGCAATTAATAGAAAAGTTTAATTCAGCCATTAACTCAGAATATGACTGTTGCAAAATTAAAACTTGAGATTAAATAAAAATATGTCTGTTGAGACATTAAACATCGCTATTAAGGAGAATATGGTTGTTGGAAAAAAAACCGTAATAGGCCTTTCAAATTCTTCCAAACAAGAGGGCTAAAAATATGATGCAATACTCAGGCACGCTGCGCGTGCACCCGTGAACCCCCCTGCGCAGGAGCGACGCCAGCGCACACATGCTAAGGTTTTCCAGATCCGACGTCCACATTTTCCATTCGGCTCAACCCGGTTTGGGCTCGTCCCCTTGCTTGGGCTCATGTGCACGCGAGCTACTCCCAAATCCTAGCCCATTAACAAGTCCAATAGCCCATTAACTAGAAAGCTCTAATATACCCATACAAGTGATATCTCCCATCCAATGTGGGACTAAAGAACACTTTGAATTGAAGAAATAACCCAATATGTCCAACAATCCCCCACTATTTCAAAATTCAAACATAAGATATAAGAATCCAAGAAGGGAAACAAAATTGATGTGAGAACAAAAACGACAATTCAATACATTAGCAATGGTGACTTTCGGTCTATGAACCATTACTTAGGGAATGAAAGTGTGTTCTACAAGAAGTTGGTGAAACATATAGTTTCTATGAACCAATCTCCTTTATTGTAAAACATTGACTCACAACCCATATTGAATCATCAATGATTAGTTGCTTGCTCTTACCGGTTGCCACGTTTTGGCCATGCGCTATACCTGGATTTTCATGAGTGCTCTAGCGAATGTACCCAAATTTGCATAGGAAGCAGCCCCACTTCCACACCCATATAGGTGGACCCATCAAGTGTGCTCGAAGATTATGCACACCACCCAACAAGGGCTATGGTTTCCATTAAGAGCCATATACTCATCCTCTTCTCATCGTCGATATCACTATCTACACCATAGGAAGGGCCATGAACATAATGATAGTGCTCCTCACGATCAACAAGTGACTTGTTGTTACCCATATGAACCTACTTCATGAGATCATTTTTAGTTCTTGCATTCAAGACTAACGTTGTTTTGATGATGATCAATACATTATGTTAGTGTGCTAATCATTCTTATGTTTTAGTCTCAGTTTATCTTAATGATTATATGTTGATGAGACAACGCATAATGCTTAGAAGATATTACAAGGGCTATCTTAAAGACCTTCAAGAGTGATGGTGTGCTTAAGCTTGGATGAAGTCATGAAGATCATCTAAGGAAGCCAAAGCTTGGAGCATGATGATGGATGGACATCTAGAGGAGCATTGCCAAAGCTTGGAGCTTGATGAAGGGAAGCTCATCAAGGAGTGCCAAAGCTTGGATATGATGGGGAGCATCAAGGTATCATGAGCTTGAAGACTTAGACTCTAGGAGATGCAATTTGTAGTCCATGTAATTCCAATTACTTGCATTTCTCTTTTGAGTCTAGGATTATTGTAATGCCTTGATAGATGGTCATACTCTCATGTATATGCATTTCACCATCTTAGTGAGCCTTGAGATTATCATAGAATCCAACCCTATAGGTTCATCTAGCCCGAAGACTCATTTGGAGTCTCTGGCTCTCCAATAGTTGCCTGATGAAGGTTTTACAGTCGTCTGTCGAGCCTTCTATAGTCGACTGTGATGCATAGCTCAAGTCAACATTTCTATTGACTATCCTTGAGCTTTTCGCATCAGACGACTGATGTTCAATTTACAGTCGCCTGTGAATTGGTCGACAGTCGACTGTGCGCTCCTTGCATTTTCTGAGCTTCATCCCAATTTGCAAGACAGTCACCTGTTGCTGTTTTTACAGTCGCCTGTGAAATGGTCATCAGTCGTCTGAATGGCGTAAGTGCAAAAATTGCATCTCTCTCTGTTTTACTTCCATCCTCTGCAGCAGTCGACTGATGAAGGATATACAGTCGCCTGTCTATTTTACATCCGACTGTACTTTGGTCATCAGTCGCCTGTATGCATACTAGGAGTAAGAGTACAACTCTCTGTTTTTCTCCATCCACTGCAGCAGTCGCCTGATGAATGATATACAGTCGACTGTCTGTTTTACAGTCGCCTGTGTAGTCTTCTACAGTGGACTGTCCTGGCTTAGATTATAGCCGTTGGGATTTTTCAAGCCGTTGAACAGTCGACTGTCTATGCCGTAAACTGCCAAAATCTAACCGTTACAGATTTCTTCCCTTTGGGTTTTTGCCTGGTTTTATGGGCTCTTATTGGCTTCCTATATATAGGAGTTTAGTTCATTTAGAACTCTTGGTTATTATTGAATATCTTTGAGAATCAATAGCCACTCCTAATCTCTCACATTTCCCTCTCATGAGCACATTCCTCTTCATGCATTGAAGCTAGCTCATAGGAAAATTCTCCAATGGATCTAATTCTCATTCCTTTCTTGGAGATCATCTTTCTTCTCTTCATTTCATACACTCAAGTGAGAAGTGTTAGGATTCATTCCTAGAAGAGAGAAAGATTATCAAGTGCAATCAAAGCCTCATCTCAAGCACTTCAGTTTCACTTGCATACATTCTTCTTCACATTGGTAAGATCATATCAAGGCATAGGTAAGTGTTGTTTCGTTTTGTTTTTTTGTTTGAAACCCTAATTTTCTTTGTGGGAATTAGGTACTCTCTTTGTGGGAGTTACTCTCTGTGTGAGAGTTTGGTTCTTTCTGTGTGAAAGAACAAATCCTCTGTGTGAGGTCTCTTTGTGTGAGAGTAAGGATATCTCTTTGTGGGAATCCTAAATCCTCTGTGTGAGGTATCTCTGTGTGAGATTGTATTCACTTCTCTATGTGGGAATATAGTGAATACTGGTATGGCTGGACGTACCCAAGTTTTGGGGAACCAGGGTAAAATCCTTGTGTTTGCGTTTGTTGTTGTTGATCACTCTGTTTATTTTTCGCTGCTTATTGTGCTTTAATTTCAGTAATTTTTAATTAAGCACTTTGCTTGCTATTACACTATTCATCCATCTCTAGTGTGTGTAGCCCCACAGGGTCCCTTACAATCATCAATCACATAGGTTGGGTTACCATCACTCTTGATCTATGTTTTAGGTATAAGTCTCATTCCCCTCGATGTACTTTCCACTAACTTCCTATTTTGTGGTTTTGTCAGGGGATCTGCCAAATTCATCTCTGACCTCACATAATCAAGGGATACTATCACATGATCTAGCAGCTGCCTCACAATAGAGTGCCTTAGGCGTATATGCCTACTCTTTCCATTAAAAATTTTATTTTTGGTTTTTGCAATTGCAGCTTGACTATCACAATGGATAGACACAGACGGTACCTGTTTTTCACAAATGGGAAGATCACCAAGAAGGTTCTTAAGCCATTCGGCTTCATTACATGCATTCTCCAAGGCAATAAACTCGGATTCCATAGTAGACCGAGTAATACAAGTTTGCTTGGATGATTTCCAAGACACAACACCTCTACCAAGTGTAAAAACATAACCACTTGTGGATTTAAGCTCATCTGAATCAGAGATCCAGTTTGCATCAGTAAAACCTTCTAAAACCGATGGATCGCCACTAAAAAATAATCCATATTCAAGAATTCCTTTCAAGTATCTCATAACTCTTGACAATGCATTCCAATGATCACTATTAGGATTTTGAGTGTTACGACTCAATCTACTAATAGCATTTGCAATATCAGGGTGAATACAATTCATCAAATTCATCAAGCTACCAATGATCTGAGCATATTTAATTTGTGAAACAGATTCACCAAAATTTTTAGCTAAATGTAAACTAGCATCATATGGAGTAGCTACAGGTTTTTGATCATGATATCCAAACTTTTCAAGCATTTTAATAACATAATGTTCTTGAGAAAGCATAATCCCACTAGGTGTCTTAGTTAATTTAATACCTAAGATCACATCAGCTTCACCCATGTCTTTCATATCAAACTTAGAAGACAAGAATGACTTTGTTGCATTTACTATATCTAGGTTGGTGCCGAGAATAAGCATGTCATCAACATATAAGCAAATAATAACACCAACATCATTATCAAACTTTGTGTAAATACATTTATCAGCATCATTAATATGATAACCATTTGAAAGCAAAACAGAATCAAATTTATCATGCCATTGTTTTGGAGCTTGTTTTAAACCATAAAGAGATTTAACAAGTTTGCATAATTTATGTTCATTTCCAGGAGTGATACAACCTTCAGGTTGTTCCATATAAATCTCTTCTTCTAAATCTCCATTCAAAAATGCAGTTTTTACATCCATTTGATGGATAACAATACTATGTATAGATGTTAAAACAACCAAGACACGAATAGAAGCTATCCTAGTGACATGGGCAAATGTATCAAAATAATCAATGTCTTTCTTTTGGTTGAAGCCTTTAGCAACTAATCTAGCTTTGAACTCGTCAATAGAACCATCAGGTTTTAGCTTCCTTTTAAATATCCACTTGCAACCAATAGTTTTAGCTCCTGAGGGCAAGGTAACAAGTTTCCAAGTGTGATTAGACATAATGGATTCTAATTCATTATTGATTGCTTCTTTCCAAAATGTGGCATCAGAAGATGTGATGGCTTCATGGTATGTAAGAGGATCATTATCAATAAGAATGGAAAAAAAGCCATCACCTAGATTAGTCTCCCTCCTAACTCTTTTACTCCTTCTTACTTCTATCTCATCATCATTATCATGTGAATGAACATCACAAGTGTGCGATGATTGAGGTGCAGAAGTCAACCTAACATTATCCATTTTCATGGAAATATGTGCTCAAAGAAATCAGTATTCTTGGTTTCAACAATAGTGTTAGGCTCCATGATGTTTTGATCACTTCTAATTACTAGGAATCTATATGAAGCACTATTATGAGCATATCCAATAAACATGCAATCAAAGGTTTTAGGACCTAATTTTCTTTTCTTAGGTTCTGTAAAAGTACTTTAGCTAGGCGCCCCCACACTTTGAGGTAATTAATGTTAGGAGAGTGACCTACCCAAAGTTCATAAGGAGTCTTACCTGATTTCTTATAGGGAATTCTATTCTGAATATGACAAGCAGAGAGAATAGCTTCTCCCCACAGGTTAAGAGGTGCACCTGAACTAATTAGCAAAGCATTCATCATCTCTTTTAAAGTTCTATTTTTTCTTTCTGCTATGCCATTAGATTCAGGAGAATAAGGAGGTGTAGTCTCATGAATAATCACATGTTCTTCATAATACTCATTAAAAGATGTGAACTCCCCTCCTCTATCTGATCTAACCCTTTTTATTTTCTTATTAAGTTGATTCTCTACTTTAGTCTTATACTTCAAAAACATATCAAAAGCTTCATCTTTAGATCTAAGCAAATACACTTCAGTGTATCTAGAAAAGTCATCTACAAAAGTAATATAGAATTTCTTACCACCTCTAGTTATATTTCTTTTCAAATCCCCAAGATTGCTATGAATTAAAGCAAGTAATTCACTTTCTCTGTGTACAGATCTACATGTTTTCTTAGTGGCTTTTGATTCAACACAAATTTCACATTTTTCATTAGAGGAAGATGAAGCATTTACAAACCAATTTCTTTCATTTTCTTAATGTATGAATACTTGACATGACATAGTCCATAGTGCCAAATATCAAATGAGTCAATCAAGTAAGCAGAAGAAGAGGATGCATTATTATTCAAGACATCAAGTACATTTAGAATGAAGAGACCTGGGTTACAATACCCTTTTCCACAAACTGACCATTCTTGGTCATTACAATTTTATCAGACTCAAAAGTAACCTTAACCCCCACTTTCCCAGAAGAGAGACAGAAACCAGATTCCAACGGATATTTGGGACATGGAGCACTTCGCTAAGCGAAAGGGGTTTTCCTGAGGTTAATTTGAGAAGAACCTTCCCTTTTCCGATTACGGGTGAGGGTCTTGAATCCCCAATGTACACATTCTCCTCACCAGAACCGATAGGAACATAGTGTTGGATATGGAAGGCGTTTGTACACCATTGTAGGGGATGTACGAGGGAATACGGACCTCGAACGTCGCGTACACGAAGTCGTGTGCAAAGGGAATCTGTTCCCTTGAGGAGAGGATATCTAGATTAATGGGAAAGTCGCATTATATGTGCATAAGTGCATGCGACATATGGCTAATAAAGGGGTAATATCTTAAGCTTATGTTGTATCATGCATATGGTACAACTTAAGCTTATAATGTGCCATGTATGATGGTACACCTTAGTTAAATTGTTCCAAAGGAACAATTACTCCTAAAATAACTACCTTGGGGGCTATAAATAAGACCCAAGGGTTAGCCATTTCCTTACACTTTGGCATGGTATTCTTGCCTTGCATTTCATTCTAGCGAAGCTCTGACGAAATCCTTCCTCTCTCTTTATCCAAGTTCTTAATCTAAAAGTAGAGATTTAGATTGTGGAATTAGTAGCCTTACTCCGTTCGTGAGAAGACTCGATCCGTCGTGGAGAATCTGAAGGCGAAGTTCTGTGACTACCGTGCCGCATACGCAAGCGTAAGTCTCAACTTCATTTATCGATCCTAACTCTATTTTGACAGGATCCTACATTGGTATCAGAGCCATACGGGTTCGCCCCGGTCAAACCGCCGCCCCGTCGAAACTATGAACGAGTCGTTGTCTTTTTCACGAATGGGTATCCTACCATTACGGATATGGTAGGAACGCTTCGTGACGGAGAGAACGCAGCGGTTGTTCTTTTCACGTTAGGGTCTTCTGTCATTACGGATATGGCAGAAACTCTCCGTGACGGGAAGAACCGACCGTTCATATCGTCAAACTCGCTCTCTTCATGGATGCTGAGTCTCCATTCATAGGGAATGGGCGCTCTCTTCATGTGGAGCGCGTAGTTTACGAATTTTTTGAAGAGGGTTATTTTTTGGCACACGGCCATTGGAGGACAACTACTTCCTCGACGAACTGGTGCTTCACCAGAGAAGAAGGTGGTAGTTATTTCCATCGGGGAAGATGAATTTTGGTGCATGTGCACCATAGCCAAATGGGCTATGAAGGCCATGCACCCCCCTCCCTATGCGGAGGGGGTTGGCTATGGCCAATAACCACCACGGCAACCCCCTCCGGTGGGGGTGTGCGGCCACCCCATGAAAGGGGGAGACCGGCCATGGCCAAAGGGCCATGGCCGGTCAAGGCCAATAAGCCATGGCCGGGCCATGGCCGGCCGGCCCTGGCCGGCCACGGCCAGGGCCAGAGAGCCCTGGCTGCGGCCAGGCCAGGCCAGGCCAGGGCCAGGGCCAGAAGGCCCTGGCCGCTGCCAGGCCAGGGCCTGGCCTCCCTGGCCGCCCTGGCCGAGGCCAGGGCAGGGGCCCTGGCCCCGGCCAGGGGCCTCTGGCCGAGGCCAGGCCAGGCCAGAGTGGCCTGGCCAGCCTCAGGCAGAGGCCTGGCAGGCCTCTGGCCGAGGCCAGGCCTGCCTCTGGCCGAGGCCAGGCCAGTGGCCTGGCCGGCCCTGGCAGTGGCCAGGGCTGCCGCAGGCCGCCCCTGGCCGGCCAGGGCAGAGGCCCTTGGCCGGCCCTTGGTCAGCCTCGGCCAGGGAAGGGGCCCTGGTCGGGAGTGATGTAGACCAATTTTTTTGGTCGAACAATTTGGGTGTTTTGGTCGACCAATCCGGCATAAGGTCTTGGTCGATCACGAACTTGCCGACTAGCCCATACGGGGTGTCAAAGGCCTTGGTCAAACACGAATGTGCCGACTAGCCCATACGGGGCTAACGACAGTCGTCTGCTCTTATTTTATAAAGTTTTTTCTTGGGCTCTACTCCTTGAAGATTAGCCATAGTGCTCTACTTCATGCGAGATTAGCCATGTCATTGTGCTCTACTCTACGGAGATTAGCCAATGTACTTATGACGTTGTGCTCTACTCTACGGAGATTAGCCAATGTATTTCAATTTTTTTGAAAAAGATGTTTTCAAATAGGTAATGTCCCGTCCTTAATCGGGATAGCGCAATTTAGAATTCCAAGTCCTACCACGATCTGACCATGGTTATCTAACCTATGGGTGTGTAGAACAGGTCTCGTGGCTTGGCAATTGTTGCGCTAAAATTCTTTGCGCAAACTCTCACCTATTCCATTTTGAAAGATATGTTTTTTTTCAAAAGTATTTTTTCCGTTGCTGGTACCAAACGGGTATCATTTCTGATTTCTTTTTACATGAGATAAGTAAGAGGGATACTTTGAAAGTTACTTCTAGATGGTAGTTGGGAACGTAGTGAACTTCTCGATTCTAGAGTAACATTTCAGCTTATCCAAGGAACTTATCAAGTGTTTAAGAATCGAAACTTTATGCATATAATTTTGATCGTGGTTTTCATTTTCTTTGCAGTTTTTTGATTCGAATATGTCTACCGCTTCTAAGAACATTGTCGCCGAGCTCAACAAAGGTGAGAAGCTCAACGGCGACAATTATAAACTTTGGTCAATAAAAATCCAATATGTTTTGGAGGAGCAAGATGTGCTTGAAACACTCCAAAACATAATGAAAGAACCTGAGTTGGGCAATACGGTCCAACACAAGATGGACCGGGAAGCTTATGAGACTTGGACTCGAAAGAACAAAATAGCACGTATTACGTTATTGTCCGCAATGGACAATGACATAATGCGTCTATTTCGGGAATTCAACATAGCCAAAGACATATGGTCTGGGCTAGAAATAAAGTTTGGTGGAACTTCGGTCACCAAACTCCGCTCCTTAAATATTCAATTTGATTCGTACAAAATGCGGCGAGATCACTCTATGAAAAAGCATCTCCGCCACATGGCGAATCTTATAGCTGAATTGAAGGATGCGGGTCTTATGCTGTCTGACGAACAGCAGATCCAAGCAGTCATTCGTTCACTCCCAGATAGCTGGGATAACATGAAAATGCACCTCACTCATAATGAATGCATTAAAACTTTAAGCGATGTATCCAAACACCTCGAACTCGAGGAAGAGCGGATTCAAGCCGCAAAACCTAGTGCCGAGGTGCACATGGCCGCTAGTTCCTCACATGGAGGAAAGAAACGGAAGGATAAACGCTTAAGGTTTGTGAACGAATGAAAGCAAGAACCGGAAACCTCAAAGAAGACTAAGAACAAAAAGTGGCAAAAGAATGTGCACTCAAAGAAGAAAAACTTGAAGAAGATCAAGTGCTTTAAGTGCAACAAGTACGGTCACTTCGCCCGTACGTGTACGGATAGAAGTGATAAGGTAACTTGTAGGGCTAGTTACATATGTGTTTCTTGTTCCATGTTTCTTGCTGAATCTAACTATTTTTGGTTGATTGATTCAGGGGCCACCGACCACGTTATTAAGGACAGAAGGTTCTTCGTAGAGTATCGAAGGATAACTCAAGGAACAAAGTGGATATACGTCGGCAACTACACTCGTGTTGAAGTCAAGGGCGTCAGAACATGCAAGCTAGTTCTCGACAACGGCCGGACTCTATTATTGCATGACGTCCTCTTTGCTCCAGATATTAGAAGGAATATCGTATCCGTGGTCATGTTAATGTCTTTAGGTTATGAATGGAGGTTCTATAAACAAAATGTTGACCTTGTTTGTAATAGTTCTTTAGTTGGGTCGGGTAATGTTTGTAATGGATTGATTGTTTTAAACACTATGTGTGATGATTCTTCTTCTATTAATGAAAGTTTCTATTTGACAAATGCTTCTAATTCTGAATCTGAGATCATTTGTTGGCATGCAAGACTTGGTCACATTGGACCAACTAGAATGGATAGACTTGCCAAAAGTGGCTTGCTATCTAATGTTTCAAAAGTTGAAATGTCAATTTGCGAACATTGTCTTGTAGGAAAAATTTGTTGCAAGCTGTTTGGAACTGGCACAAGGGCCGAAGTTCCATTACAGCTTATCCATTCGGATATTTGCGGTCCAATGAATGTTAAGACAAGACGCGGGAAGTCCTATTTCATCACCTTCATTGATGACTTCACCCGTTTCGGTCACATTTATTTGATTTCCCACAAACATGAAGCTTTATCTTGCTTCAAAAACTATATGAGTTTAGTGGAAAATCAACTAGATCGCAAGATAAAGGTCTTGCGAACCGATCGGGGTGGAGAATATCAATCAACGAGTTTTAAGGAACTCTGTGATGAAAAAGGCATAGTTCATCAAATAACTATGCCTTATACACCGCAACAAAACGGTGTTGCGGAAAGAAGAAATAGGACATTGATGGAAATGGTCCGATCAATGATGTCTCAGGCAAATTTGCCCATCACCTTTTGGGGTGATGCATTATTGACGGCATCATTCATCTTAAACCATGTTCCCTCGAAGTCGGTAAGTTCTACTCCTTATGAGTTGTGGAACAATAGAACTCTAGACTTAAGCATTCTAAAACCTTGGGGTTGTGCCTCTTATGCACATTTATCCTCTCACAAATATGGCAAACTTGGGCCACGTGGGAGGAAGTGTATCTTCATCCGATACGCTGAAAACTCCAAAGGATATGTTTTCGTCGGTCAAGAGGACAATGGGGGTCTAATAGAATTCGAATCGAGGAATGTTGTCTTCTTGGAAAACGAGTTTCCAAGACAGGGTGAGATAAGTCAAGACTTATCCTTGTTTGAGACTTGGGATCAAGAAGGATCGGAACGTTCGAGTGGGAGAATTCTTGGTGAAGAGGAAAATGACCCTCATACTTCACCTATGGATGATACGAACGATACCAATCCTATTCCGAGTGGGAGTGATGTTATTCCAAGTGGGAGTGATGTCATTCCAAGTGGGAGTGATCAAACTCAAGCAAGACGTAGTAATCGAACGAGGCTAACACCTCTGAGATTTGAGGATGAATTTCCTCAAACATTTATGACATTACTACAAGATGATGACGAACCTGCAAATTTCAAACATGCCGTCACATGCCCTGCTAAAGATAAATGGATAGCGGCGATGGAAGAAGAACTTCAATCCATGAAAACAAACCAAGTCTGGGACTTGGTTGATTTACCTAAGGGACGTAGAGCCATTGGGAACAAGTGGGTTCTCAAAATCAAGCATAAGGCTGATGGCTCCATCGAGAAATATAAAGCTCGCCTTGTTGCGAAAGGTTTCACGCAACAGGAAGGAATAGACTACGAAGAGACTTTTTCTCCTGTCGTGCGTTTTACCTCCATTCGCTTAATTCTGGCAATGGTGGCTTGTTTGGACCTCGAGTTACATCAGATGGATGTAAAGACTGCTTTTCTTAACGGAGAACTAGATGAGGAGATCTACATGGAACAACCAAACGGGTTCGTACAAGAAGAAAACAAACATAAGGTTTGTAAACTTCGTAAATCCATATATGGTCTTAAACAATCCTCAAGGCAGTGGTATGTGCGCTTTCAAGAAGTCGTTTTGTCGTATGGTTTCTCCATGCTCGACGAAGACAACTGCGTATACATTAAGAGGATTAAGAACAAGTATGTAATTATGTCTCTTTATGTAGATGACATACTTATAGCCGGAAATGATAAGCGTCTTATCATGGATATCAAAGCTTGGCTTTCATCCGTCTTTGAAATGAAAGACATGGGTGAAGCTGCATATATCTTTGGGGTTAAGATCTCAAGGAATCGTTCCAAGAAACTTCTTTCTCTCTCTCTCAAGAGACATATATAAAGAAAGTTTTAGAACGGTTTAATATGCAGGTTTTGCAAGCCAATTGATACTCCAATAAGCAAAGGCGAGGGTCTATGTTTGGAAATATGTCCCAAAGATCCAAAAGAAAAGAAAGCTATGGAAAAGGTTCCATACTCCAGTGCTGTCGGGAGTCTGATGTACGCCATGATGTGTACCAGACCGGACATTTGCTATGCTGTTGGTATGGTAAGCCGTTACCAATCCAACCCAGGACAGGCACACTGGAAAGCGGTGAAGATGATATTAAGGTACCTCAAAGGGACTGCGGACTATGCGTTGTGCTATCAAGGCAATACCTTGAGACTCGAAGGCTATACCGATGCTGATTGGGCAGGTGATCTCGACGAGCGAAGATCTACCTCAGGCTTTGTTTTCTTGCTCGGGAATGGTGCAATATCCTGGAGCAGCAAGAAGCAAACCTGCATCGCCCTATCAACTATGGAAGCCGAATTTGTAGCATTCAGCAAGGCGGTCCAAGAAGCTGTTTGGCTTAGGAAATTCTTAGACAGGCTAACAGATGCCACTGACTCGAGCACTGTTCCTATATACAGTGATAGTCAAGCTTCGATTGCCTATGTCAAAGATCCTAAATTTCATTGTAAGACCAAACACATTGATATTTGATTCAAGTTTGCGAAGGACTATGACAAACGGAAGGAAGTAGACATAGGATACATATCCACGCATAAGATGATAGCGGATCCCCTTACTAAGGCGATCCCCAGAGATGTGTTCTTCAAACACTTATCATCTATGGGAATGCGTAGGTGCTGAGCTGTATCATGTAATATTTCCCATGTCTATAGAAGATCAAAGTTTAATAAAAGGAAGAAGTTCTTTTATATATTGCATACAAGTTTCTTACAAATGATTTTATACATTTGTGTTTAAGTCTCAGCTATTTTATTGTGTGTATGTCGGACAGATTAAGGTTGGCTCTCTCACATGAGCAACCGCCTTATCTTATCAGATGGATAAGATAGAGATGAGACTAGTTTAAAGTCAAAATCGTTAGACAAATGATTTAGAGTCGTGACTTAAACAAGATAGTCGAATGAAAGATCTGCATCATATGGATGCTTACAAAAGATCTGAGATCTGTATCACAAGGATTGTAACGGCCGCTTTCCGACCGTTCGTATTTTCTGCGTGCACGTGCTTTGTCGTGCACGTATTTTACTTGGCTATTTTCGAGCTCCGGCATATGCGCCGTTGCGAACGTTTTGGGGCGTTGGATTTTATTGTAATTTTCGGGAGCGTCGCTTCGCGGCTCGTTTTCTCGCAAAACGACTTTGAACGATAGGGGCGTTTTAGTCATTTGAATCAAAACGCCGTTTCCAATTTTACGTAAATTCTTGGTAGGCGTTATGCACGATTGGACTCTGTAGATCTGTGTGTCTCGTCTCCACGATCGTCCCGGTATTTTCGGATTATTTTTCCGATGCCCGTAGTGGAAGATATCCCCTAATCAATTCTCAACCGTTGATTAGCCTCTAATCAATTTCGAATTTCAAATCACTAATCAAATCTAAGAGAATCCCTCATACGTAGCATGAGATTATTCTCCCACTATTTGGTACCCCTAACTACACCCTCCCTCCTCTCACATAACCTCTCTCCTAGTCACCTAAATATACCCTATTTATACCCCAATTAGCAAATTTTCCTAACTTACAAAACCAAACCTATCCTCTCCCTAACTCACGCACGCAAGGGGGGAAACCCATTTGGCCGATTTTTTCTTCTTCCTCCAGCCGCCGACGGCCACCTCTAGCTCCCCAATTCCGGCCAACATCATCTCCTCCTCCTCTCCAAAGCTCTCAAAAGCCATCTAAAACCACACAAAACACAGCCCAGGCCAGAACTGCGCCTCGCCGGAAAATACCGCCGGCCGGCCACCTCCGGCCACCCCCTCCGGCGACCACCACCCCTGATCAACTCCTCTCTGACCCCCCAAGCATCTCCACCTCCCCTTACCCTCTTCCCTCATCTCTATCTCCTTCAAAACGCTTTCAAACACAACCCAAACGACAGTTTTACAGATCTGCGCCACCGCCGGAAAAACTCACGCCCACCGGCCATCTGGCCACCTACGATGACCACCCTACCGCCGTTGGATTCCTATCGAAACCACCTACCAACTGAAATTTTCCTCACGCTCATAGCCCACCTGTAGCTCCCGGAATCCTCGTCGGAACACGTCGCATCCGCTGTTTTTCACAGATCTGAAAGCTGAACTTCGCCGTCCGCGCACGGCCACCTCCGACCACCCCCGGCGACAAATCCACTGCCGTTGGCTTCGTTTTGAAGTCCTTTACCCACTGCAGCTTTCCGTTCCCGCTGTTCATCTCCGAAATTTCACTGAGACGTGCGACAACGGATGTGGCGCGAATCTGTCCTCCCCGGCTTCTCACGGCCGCCCACCGCCGTGCGCTCACGCCGTCGGCCATCCACCGGGCCGAGCATCTTCCTTTGGTCCCACTTAATCTACCAACAGCCCCCTTGGACTCTCGGAGTTCACGTGCATTGCCGCACGCACGTACTTTTAGCCGACGTCGCCGTTATCGTGAAGAAACGTTGCGCTACTCGCAACGGGAAGGAGATCGCTGATTAGCTCGCTGATTTCACGTCATCATCCCGCTGTCCAGAGGTACCTCGCTGCGCTACCCGCGGCCGAGGAGTTCCAGACGACGTCGACGTTACGCCGTTCAGACCCGACTTCCGCTTGTTGGACGACATTACGAGGTTAGTTTCCCCTAACTCATAGCACAACCCACACCATAGCAGAACTGAAAACCTAACTAAAATCGGCAACTTAACTCATTAAATTTATTTTATGCTCCCTCAAAACAATGTGGAACTGTAGATCGACGAATGGACTTTTTGACTGTGCACATAGGATAGAATCGTCGAATAGGGTTGAACATCTAAAAGTGACTTTTGACGAATAGGATAGTCCCGACAACCTAGAAACGAAACCTAATAGGATTTGATGAATTTGAGACCTGACATCGTCGCCGTGGCGATATTTCAGACGGACTTCCGCGGACGAGACGCTCGGACGGGACGCTTCGAGAGGACGACACACTCGCCATCGCAGGCAAGTGTATCCACTTGCACTTTTGGCCGTGCTTAGGCCTTAGTTGGTTAGAACTGTTAACTGTGAACAAATAGAACCGGACGTGAAATGATAGCGTCCGGGACGACTCCTGATGGCTCAGACTTGACAACGAAGTCTGAGCCTGACAACAACAACTTTTGATGCTGTAGGACTATCATGTGCGTGCGTGTGTGTGGACACCCTAGAATAACCCTTCCTGTCGTGTCACGTCACGTCTCGTCTTGTACAGCCCGCTGGGCAATAGGGCACTCGCCGAGTGATCCCTTGTACTGATTCACAGCCTGCAGGCAATAGGGCACTCTCCAAGTTAGAGAGAGTGATCCCTTGTACTGATACACAGCCCGAGGGCAATAGGGCACTCTCCAAGCTAGAGAGAGTGATCCCTTGTACTGATTCTCAGCCTGCGGGCAATAGGGCACTCGCCAAGCTAGAGCGAGTGATCCCTTGTACTGGTGTCATGTCTTGGGGTTTGGGGTTGGGTTGAGCGTGCGCACGGCAAGAGGGTCTGATCCCCCTCGAACCGTAAGGTGTGAACCCTTTCGTGTCTCACTTGTCTTGTTTCCTTGCTTCCGTCACGTCACGTCTTGTCTTGACACCTGTAGGCTAGTCCTGTAGTTGGTAGCACACGCTACGACTACTACTTGTCCCGTTTTACTTCCTGCTGCGTTACTTCCTGTCGTGTTACTCTGTTATAACCACAGCATGCTAATCAACCAGTAAACTGTTGTGTAAAAGAACCTCAGCATGCTAATCAACCAGTAAACTGTTGTGTAAAAGAACCTCAGCATGCTAATCAACCAGTAAACCGTTGTTTAAAGTTCGGTGCACTTGCAGTAAAGTCTAACCCTTCTTGTAGACTTTACCTGACGTACAGTTCCTTTTTCTTGGGTGCTGTACGTCAGGTGTTCAGCCAGAGATCGTGGACGAGGCAGACTCGCTGGAGTACGTGGAGCCGAGGACGTCGTCATCAGAGTACGTACTGACAAGGACCAGACCTCGAGGTCTTTTAGTCGCCACTTTCAGAGGTTACTACTTTTTGGGCTGTCTTTAAACTTTTGTCGCCATGCTTAGGCTTCTTTTAGACTTTGTACCAGTTGGATCTTATTTCTCCATTTAAATGAATGCCATTTCCTTTCTGTACTTTTGTTGTTCCTAAACTTTATAAATGCAAGAACCTGGAAAATTTTAAAATGGTACCTCTACAGACGCTTATTGGGTCCGAGCTTCTAAAGCTATGGCCTAAGCGGGCCTCGTCACGTTTCGCTTCCGTCCATTTTGGGAAGCGGGGCGTGACAAGGATATTTAAAAGAGATCTCATAGGATTTTTTAAATCCTATCTGTCGTATGCAGGATGAGAGTCCGGGAATATTTCATGGGTAGTAAGGGGACTCAAAAAGATAGGCACTGTGGTGTCTGATCTTTCATCTGTACAACATCATTAAGACATACTCTCCCTGGGAAAGGAGTGATGTTGTAATACGTGTTCATACCACGTATGCATTTCGACCACTGAGTTAGTAGCAATAGTGTTTGCTATTATGTGAGACTCAAAGGCCATATGGGTCTTAAATCTTACTCTCAAGGACTCCAATTGGTTCCTTTAGATTTGACGAGATGATCGCTATCTTAGCGTGTTTGTCACGCCCCGCTTCCCAAAAACGTGGAGGCGAAGCGTGAGAAGGTCCGCTCAGACTTGAAGCTACAAAGCTGCAAGTCCGATAAGCGTCAATCAAATTTAAAACTGCAGGTCCTTGCAACGCGAGCGAACAAGATAATAATAATGAAATGAGACAAAAGAATAATCTCAGAATATCCATAAATATAATTCCAACATCGCAGAAAAGCCACCAGGCTAAAAGAAAAAGAGACTAAAGGCCCAAACATGGCCAACAAAAGTACAAAGTACAAAACAACGGTGCTACGCACCAACAACTAACAAAAGGCCTAAAGCAAAATAAAGCTCAACAAGGACTCAAAGAATGGTCACCGGTGTCCACCAAAATCCTCCTGTGCAATCATGGACTCAGACTCAGCAAAACATCACGTACTCGGCAACGGTCTCTGGCTCAGGGTCTAACATGTGACACCCAAAAGAGCAAGGGGCACATGTCAGCAAGTCTGGAAGACTTGTGCAAGTGAAACTGAAAGTACAAGTAAAGCAACCTAGCAGTTCTAGCATGATGCGATGACATGGCAGTTAAAGTATGGGTGCAGCAGGTAAAGTAAAGTAAAGTAAAGTACGAGCATGGCATGACATTCACAAGACAAGTACATGACAAGAAAAGTAAGCACCTCGTGCACAGAGTTCACGCCTTACAGCTAAAGAGGCTGTACGGGCACACTTTTACGCTGAGTGGTCGCTCAACCCTACCCCTCCACGTGTGTCGAGCCAGGGCCTTACCCCCGAACGGTAATGCTCGCTTCTGGATCACGAGCCAGGAAGTGTCTTTAACAAGTATGGCATAGGGGTGCACCTAGCCCGGGAAAAGCAAGTACAAGTATGTAGAGTGTGCTACGGATGCAACATTCAATGCATGGATGACATGACATGGCAGTTAAAGTAAAGCGTACAGGTAAGGAAAGTAAACGTGACATTTTAGCATGCATGAACAACAATTTTAAGGGGTTGGATCTAGCTTCGTTGTCAAACTAGATCATTTAGGTGACGGATCTAGTTTCGTTGTCAAACTAGATTAAGTAGGCGTCTAGCCAGCTATCATTTCACTGACTAGTCTCTTTTACGCTAGGAACAAGGAAGTGGCCTAAAAACATGGCCCTACACAAGAGTTGGCAAGTTTCACTTGCCTGCAAGTACAACGTCTGAGCACAGCGTCCAATGAGTCCAAGAATCACAATTATCCTACGTGCAAAGTCCACCGGCCTAAAGTCCATATTATTAATCTTGATTAGTGAATTTAAAACATTTAAAATACTTTAAAATACTGATTTTTAGTCTTGCTTAGCATGCAATTGGGTTGGGGGTCCTAGGGGTGCAAAACGTTACCTCACGACGCGAAAGCTACACCGGCGTCGGGTAGCGACGCCGGGGGTTGGAATAATAGAACGCGCTCCAAGTCCTGATTCCAATATAGTTTCCTTGCTGGAAAGTTCAGAGCATCAACCCGGGCGACGATTCCAGATTCCAAAGCTCGCACGTGCGACGACGGGCTACGACGTGCGACGACGTCGTACGCGGCAAGTCGTCAAAGAGAACACACCTAGGTGGGGCCCACAGCAGTCCTAGGGGCCTTTGGGGGACCCACAATAACTCTGGAGAACTTGGGGGGCCCACGGTGGCAAGCGATGCGACGGGTGCGGGGTTGCGACGTTTGCTCTCGGTCGTACACAGCCAAATGCGGGAGATCCTATCGGTCGCTGCGAGAGAACGGGGCTGTGCAGCGATTTGGGTCGGTCGCAGCAGCGGGCGGGGCTGTCTCCTTCGGTCAGACCGGTCGGGAGCGTCGGTCGCTGCGGGCGACAATGCGTTGCAACGAATTGGCGAGCGCACGGTGCGGGCGGGCGCCTCGGTCAGGTGCGGAGCAATGCGGGGCGACAAGGCGGGTCGGTGCGGAGCGCTGTGCGGAGCGGATGCGGAGCCAAGCCCTCGGTCAGACCGAGGGAACGGAGCGGTCGGAGCGGGCGAACGGGGCAGTTGCGATGCGAGCGGCTGGGATGCGGGGGCGGCTACCGGTCGGGGCGGCGATTTGCGGTGGGTTTTCTCGGTCAGATCGATGGCTGAACGTCGCAACGTTGCGACGAATCGTCGCAACGTCCAATTTCAAGTTTGGAAGAGGCTAGGGCTAATTTCTTTGGAAAATAGGTCTTGCTAGGGGTTGCTTATATAGTATAGGTGGGTTGACTTGGTCTAGGGCTAATTCTAATAGGATTAGAAGTTCAAAAAGATTTAAAATTTGAAATTCAATTACTCCAACTCATCCAAGGGTTTGACCTGGTCCAAATGAGCTGGAAATTGGCTCAAAAATTCTTTAAAACGTTTTAAACTCAAATAAATTTTATTTGGCCGAATTTAATATAAAAATTAATTATTAAAAATAATATAAAACTTGTAAAAATTATAAAAGTGGTCAAATAATCTCCAAAAATTATGAAATAAATACTGTGGTGATCGTGGCGACGAATGTGAGCTAACTAAGAAGACGGATCTCAGATTCGACGTCGGACGACGAAACTAAAAATAGAAACGTCTCCCGTCAAGAGTGAGAATCGTCACGTCTCATCGAGTAAGATTAATTTGTGGGAAAACGACTCGAGAAACGTCGTTCCAAATTAGTGCCACTATTTAATACTCTCAGAGACGTTCACAACGACATATCACACTAAAGTGTTCACAGACGAACAACGTCTAAAACAAACACGTGCACGGCCAAAGCACGTGCACGAACAACGTACGACGAAAAGTGGTCGTTACATCCTCCCCACCTTAGAATAAAGTCCGTCCTCGGACTTTCTAATATAGCTAGTCGCCCTAGTAACTACCCCAATCAAGTCATATAATAATTCACCGGGTATAGTCATTACAAGTGCTTATATATGCACTAAGTAGTCAACCATTAACACTACCAACACGTGTATATATATTTACGTACGTCATTCACTTATACCTATTATAATCAGTCAATTTCATACATGTATTTCAATCATATATATAAGCATACGTCCCTTATATAACTACTACCTACCTAATCACAAAACAATATTTCAGACACTTAAATAAAGATAGTTTCACGCTTAGCCAATACAATCATCGCTCTACCTATATGTAGCTACCTATGCACAGACATCAAGTGTATACCACCCTCTAATAATCCCTAGTATTCATCCAACACCAAGCACATCCACACATGTAGTCACACCATACCATTATTAGATCAAGTTTTACTATATATATATATATATATATATATATATATATATATATATATATATATATATATATATATTCACCACCACTATAGTTTCACGATATATAGTCATTCAAATACATGCAAATAGTTCACCAAATATTCACATCACGTACGGTCCTATAACTATATTTACGACACGCCACATATACCATAGTCATCCATTCCTATAACTAAACACATACTTACCCGTGCATGGTGCACTCCCATACACGCTAACATTCCATTTTCATTCGCCAATCATACCATATATAACTAGCACACATTCATACCTAGTTTTAGCTAGTACACATATGTTCATATAACAGGTCCTCAGTAATTAGCTATACCACAAGACCAACACCTATAACTATATACCGGCGTAGCGACCCACAATCATGTGCGTAGCACAACCAGGCACAAACACTCCTATCACTATACATACATCAAACATTGCTATATTCAAACTACAAACATTCATTCAATATACTTAGAGTATACCCACTCAAGCTTGAGTGAGACTCAATACACATATCAGAATATTCTATATACGTAGCACGACATTCATACCTATACCAATACCACTCCCCTATATATACATCTACCAATACAACCGTATACATTTCATAGATCAATCACACTTAATATTTAGTCAGGCAATACTTACGTAGTTCAATCACTCTATATACCATAATAATAATACAGACATCAGCACACGTATAATTATAATATACTCCTTAGTACAAACATTCACCGTATAGTCACACATAAATAATGTATATATTCACACCATAGCCTACTACCTATAATTAGTATACTAACACATTCACACATACATAATTAAGATGTGCAATAGTCGTGTATACCTCACGGTATGCACGCATGCAACATCCCGCAAAAGCAAGCAATACCAATCAAAATTATAATCTTACTACCATATGTATATCACCTATATACCCATGCAACAAAACATAAATACTTACGTATAGGCACCATATATATCTACCTACGAGCACATACTCACTCGTACTAATATATGGGTCACTCAATAGGCCTACTTACTTAACTATACGTACACTTATTATTATCACACCTAGCACACACATATCTTTACCAATCATTTTATTTCAACCATTATAAGTATCTCTTACTACATACACAACTTAGATATTCCAACGCTAATTCAAATATACACAAGCATCCCTAGTATAGTATATCTAACCACTCACAAGTCTATACATTCTAGCACACAAACAACTTCATAATATCACGAATAACTCCAAGTACATATATATATCACACAGTAGGCAAGCATCAATATACTATGGGGGTACACTCATTCAAGCCCACGTACACAACTTAGGTACGTGCACAACGACACCTCACAAGGGTCCAAGGGTCTACTAACAACTAAGGGTTGACACAGACATTGACGGTCCCTAAGGCCTAAGCAATAAAGAGAGATCGAGGGCGAGACGAGGGAAGGATCGATAAGCACGAGTTTAGATAGGACGAATACGAGGAGACGGCTTGGTTGGACGAAACATTGACTCAAAGGTGAGGTTTAGGTTGAGGGAAAAAGGAGATGTAGTGATGCTTTATAGAGGGGGAAAAGAAATAGGGTAAATAGCATAAGCTAAAATACGCGGAGTTTGAAAACTGTTTGTACTTCAAAAGTTAAAATCCTCGCCTGTAAAGGAATATTTGGAGATCGATAAAACGAGTTGAAATATGTTTGAGTCGAATATTCATAATAAGAGAAAATGTTTTATTGGTTTACAAAAATCGTTATAAAAGGAAGTAAAATCATTTACACGAATATTAAGGACATGGTTTTAGAAAATTCTTTCCGTCAGTAATTTAATATAACGTTGTCAAAAAGTTTTGGAAAGTCAAGAATGAAATCAAGTAACGGAAGAATTTAAACTCATGTTAAATGCTTCAAAACTTTAGGCTATGGAAAATTTTAAAATAACCAACATTGAAACTACTTTTAGAGAACCAGGGTTTGCAAAAAAAATGAAAAAAAAACTGATTTACGCAGGGTTCTTAATATACGAGCACCACAAGTCTGGCACGGATATAAAAATAATTGAAATTCAATTTGGTTTAGAAATTTTTCCAAAAGCGTGTATGGTGAGCGGAAGAAAATAATAGTAATTTAGCATAAGAATTATCAAGGTCGAATAGCAAATCTTTAAAATCAAGTCAGGGGGTCTAAAGAAGGAAGAGGTTATGAAAATAGCGATTTTGCAAAAATCTGAAGTAGCGAAAACGACGAGCAAAAGCCAACTTGCTGAAAGCTGAAATTCCATGTGTCTTGAAAGTATATTAAAGTAAACGCGACGTTTCATTCGTATAAGAAGGAAAATTATAAATCGTATTGGGAAAAATAAAAGTACGGTTCTATATAAAATTAATATATGAAGGGCAACACAATTACATAAGTACGGAAATTATAGGCTGGAAAAATATTATAACTAGTGTTCAAAAATTTCGACAAAAGTTTTTAAAAAAATTTAAATCAATGAAGGAGTATGAAGTATAAGTATATTAAAATTTTGAACAAGGTTAAACTTAGGGAAAGAGGAAATCGAAAAATACTTTCAGAAAATTCAAGACTTGTAATGGAGGGGTTCGAAAATTGACGACGATCGTCATGAGGCGATCTCGTGAATCGAGGCAAGGAAAATAGTCGGATGATCATGAATCAGGAAAATCTACGGGAAACTCCTACAGTCGACCAACTAAAGACTAAGAACTAAGTGCTAAGACTCTCTAAGGAGCTAGACGGTAATGAAATGCGTTCAGCTTGGTCCGAAGTCGATGAACCCAAGCGAACGACAAAAGGAAATTTTAGATGTCTAATATGGTCAGGGTTAGGCAATAACCGCTAAGGTAACTCCTACGACGATTAAATCAATTGCTAAAAGGGAGTCTAACTACAATCAGGGCCCCTAATTAGCAAGCACAGACGTCTAACTAAGCCTTTTTATCACCTAGTGTCCTAAGAAAACAACTAAACTCAGGGCTTATTACTCGGATGTTGCAATTTATTTAATGGACATTCCGTTATTATCGTTGTTTCGTTAATTCGCAATTGCAAGACTGGACCTGCATGGGCCACCAACAAAACCTGTCACGCCCCGCTTCCCAAAAACATGGAGGCGAAGCGTGAGAAGGTCCGCTCAGACTTGAAGCTACAAAGCTGCAAGTCCGATAAGCATCAATCAAATTTAAAACTGCAGGTCCTTGCAACGCGAGCGAACAAGATAATAATAATGAAATGAGACAAAAGAATAATCTCAGAATATCCATAAATATAATTCCAACATCGCAGAAAAGCCACCAGGCTAAAAGAAAAAGAGACTAAAGGCCCAAACATGGCCAACAAAAGTACAAAGTACAAAACAACGGTGCTACGCACCAACAACTAACAAAAGGCCTAAAGCAAAATAAAGCTCAACAAGGACTCAAAGAATGGTCACCGGTGTCCACCAAAATCCTCCTGTGCAATCATGGACTCAGACTCAGCAAAACATCACGTACTCGGCAACGGTCTCTGGCTCAGGGTCTAACATGTGACACCCAAAAGAGCAAGGGGCACATGTCAGCAAGTCTGGAAGACTTGTGCAAGTGAAACTGAAAGTACAAGTAAAGCAACCTAGCAGTTCTAGCATGATGCGATGACATGGCAGTTAAAGTATGGGTGCAGCAGGTAAAGTAAAGTAAAGTAAAGTACGAGCATGGCATGACATTCACAAGACAAGTACATGACAAGAAAAGTAAGCACCTCGTGCACAGAGTTCACGCCTTACAGCTAAAGAGGCTGTACGGGCACACTTTTACGCTGAGTGGTCGCTCAACCCTACCCCTCCACGTGTGTCGAGCCAGGGCCTTACCCCCGAACGGTAATGCTCGCTTCTGGATCACGAGCCAGGAAGTGTCTTTAACAAGTATGGCATAGGGGTGCACCTAGCCCGGGAAAAGCAAGTACAAGTATGTAGAGTGTGCTACGGATGCAACATTCAATGCATGGATGACATGACATGGCAGTTAAAGTAAAGCGTACAGGTAAGGAAAGTAAACGTGACATTTTAGCATGCATGAACAACAATTTTAAGGGGTTGGATCTAGCTTCGTTGTCAAACTAGATCATTTAGGTGACGGATCTAGTTTCGTTGTCAAACTAGATTAAGTAGGCGTCTAGCCAGCTATCATTTCACTGACTAGTCTCTTTTACGCTAGGAACAAGGAAGTGGCCTAAAAACATGGCCCTACACAAGAGTTGGCAAGTTTCACTTGCCTGCAAGTACAACGTCTGAGCACAGCGTCCAATGAGTCCAAGAATCACAATTATCCTACGTGCAAAGTCCACCGGCCTAAAGTCCATATTATTAATCTTGATTAGTGAATTTAAAACATTTAAAATACTTTAAAATACTGATTTTTAGTCTTGCTTAGCATGCAATTGGGTTGGGGGTCCTAGGGGTGCAAAACGTTACCTCACGACGCGAAAGCTACACCGGCGTCGGGTAGCGACGCCGGGGGTTGGAATAATAGAACGCGCTCCAAGTCCTGATTCCAATATAGTTTCCTCGCTGGAAAGTTCAGAGCATCAACCCGGGCGACGATTCCAGATTCCAAAGCTCGCACGTGCGACGACGGGCTACGACGTGCGACGACGTCGTACGCGGCAAGTCGTCAAAGAGAACACACCTAGGTGGGGCCCACAGCAGTCCTAGGGGCCTTTGGGGGACCCACAATAACTCTGGAGAACTTGGGGGGCCCACGGTGGCAAGCGATGCGACGGGTGCGGGGTTGCGACGTTTGCTCTCGGTCGTACACAGCCAAATGCGGGAGATCCTATCGGTCGCTGCGAGAGAACGGGGCTGTGCAGCGATTTGGGTCGGTCGCAGCAGCGGGCGGGGCTGTCTCCTTCGGTCAGACCGGTCGGGAGCGTCGGTCGCTGCGGGCGACAATGCGTTGCAACGAATTGGCGAGCGCACGGTGCGGGCGGGCGCCTCGGTCAGGTGCGGAGCAATGCGGGGCGACAAGGCGGGTCGGTGCGGAGCGCTTTACGGAGCGGATGCGGAGCCAAGCCCTCGGTCAGACCGAGGGAACGGAGCGGTCGGAGCGGGCGAACGGGGCAGTTGCGATGCGAGCGGCTGGGATGCGGGGGCGGCTACCGGTCGGGGCGGCGATTTGCGGTGGGTTTTCTCGGTCAGATCGATGGCTGAACGTCGCAACGTTGCGACGAATCGTCGCAACGTCCAATTTCAAGTTTGGAAGAGGCTAGGGCTAATTTCTTTGGAAAATAGGTCTTGCTAGGGGTTTCTTATATAGTATAGGTGGGTTGACTTGGTCTAGGGCTAATTCTAATAGGATTAGAAGTTCAAAAAGATTTAAAATTTGAAATTCAATTACTCCAACTCATCCAAGGGTTTGACCTGGTCCAAATGAGCTGGAAATTGGCTCAAAAATTCTTTAAAACGTTTTAAACTCAAATAAATTTTATTTGGCCGAATTTAATATAAAAATTAATTATTAAAAATAATATAAAACTTGTAAAAATTATAAAAGTGGTCAAATAATCTCCAAAAATTATGAAATAAATACTGTGGTGATCGTGGCGACGAATGTGAGCTAACTAAGAAGACGGATCTCAGATTCGACGTCGGACGACGAAACTAAAAATAGAAACGTCTCCCGTCAAGAGTGAGAATCGTCACGTCTCATCGAGTAAGATTAATTTGTGGGAAAACGACTCGAGAAACGTCGTTCCAAATTAGTGCCACTATTTAATACTCTCAGAGACGTTCACAACGACATATCACACTAAAGTGTTCACAGACGAACAACGTCTAAAACAAACACGTGCACGGCCAAAGCACGTGCACGAACAACGTACGACGAAAAGTGGTCGTTACAGTGTTGCTAATGGGCTATGATAATTCGGCTCGGCGGGGCACGTTAGAAATGCGAATCAAGTCAAGATCAGAAGGTTCGCAAGAAGAGGAAGATTGATTTCATATTCGTATTTGGACTTTAATGATTCAAAGCTGGCCAGCCAATTGTGATCCAGATGGGACTCAATTGTTGAATATAAAGTATAAGAAATGTGAAGAAATAATCTAGGGTAAAGCATGCGTTGAACTACTCAACTTTGCACCTTCGAGGTCGTTGTGTATCTCTAACAAGTGCACAACAACAGACTCTACGCACATGACGGTCGCATGGTCTATTTCTCGGTATGATAGATGAAAGAACTAAGAGAAAGACGTTCTCTTACAATCCCCTCAAGTGTGAGTGGGAGATGTTGGATATGGAAGACGTTTGTACACCCTTGTAGGGGATGTACGAGGGAATACGGACCTCGAACGTCGCGTACACGAAGTCATGTGCAAAGGGAATCTGTTCCCTTACGGAGAGGATCTCTAGATTAATGGGAAAGTCGCATTATATGTACATAAGTGCATGCGACATATGGCTAATAAAGGGGTAATATCTTAAGCTTATGTTGTACCATGCATATGGTACAACTTAAGCTTATAATGTGCCATGTATGATGGTACACCTTAGTTAAATTGTTCCAAAGGAACAATTACTCCTAAAATAACTACCTTGGGGGCTATAAATAAGACCCAAGGGCTAGCCATTTCCTTACACTTTGGCATGGTATTCTTGCCTTGCATTTAATTCTAGCGAAGCTCCGTCGAAATCCTTCCTCTCTCTTTATCCAAGTTCTTAATCTAAAAGTAGAGATTTAGATTGTGGATTTAGTAGCCTTACTCCGTTCGTGAGAAGACTCGATCCGTCGTGGCGAATCCAAAGGCGAAGTTCCGTGACTACCGTGCCGCATACGCAAGCGTAAGTCTCAACTTCATTTATCGATCCTAACTCTATTTTGACAGGATCCTACATATAGGAGGTAAAAGCTCCTCTATCAGCGCAGGTATGCCGAGTTGCCCCGGAGTCAATTACCCAGTCCTTAGCATGTGCCACCATGTTAACCTCCGAGATCACCGCAGCAATAATATCTCCTTCTAACAAGTTTGCACTTGGTTTAAGAGTATCTTTTCGGAAGCGACATTGAGCTGCATAGTGTCCATGTTTCTTGCAAATAAAACAGTCTCCTTTCTTCTTGAAAGTAGTGTGGTTTTGGCCCTTTTGAAATCTCTGATTTGGTTTGTGGTTGGGTCTAAATTTCTTGAAATGTTTCTTAGGATGTGAAGGAGGAAAGGACGAATTAGCCTCAATAAGATTGGCTTTAGAAACAATTTCTTTAGCAGAATTGGTTTTCTCTCTTTCCCTATTCTTTTCCTCAGTCCTAATATGAATAATCACATCTTCAAGAGACATTTGTTTTCTTTTGTGTTTAAGACTATTTTAATAATCTTTCCAAGATTCGGGATGTTTTTCAATAAGAGAGCCAGAAACAAAAGGATCAGGGATAGTGATGTTTTCATTTTTAAGATCTTCTATGAGAACATGGAAGTCATGAATTTGGGAGGAGAGTTTTATCTTCAGTCCTAGAAAAATGAAGGAAGTTACCTATAGCAAATTTTTGAGTACCAGCTTCTTCTAAGATATATTTTTTGTTGAGACTAGACCAAAGTTCAGAAGTAATCTTGGTGGGACAGTAGACATCAAAGAGTTCATTAGAGAGGGTATGAAGAATTGTATGGCGCCAAATTTGTTGGCTCGGTCCCAGGTAGCAAGGTCTTTCTCTTCAGTAGGTTTATGATCAGTGAGTGAGAAGGCAAAGCCAGTGACATCAAGAGTACTAATTTTTTTTTCTTGCCAACGCTTAAAGAATGAACCAGAAAACAGTTTGATTTTAGACAGATCAGGCAGATGTTTAGCAGTAACAATAGCAGCATCCATATCTACTCTTAAGATTGTTGGATAAATTGCAGATTTTAAGAGGATGGTGCTATAAAAACAGAGAAAGAATAGACTTATCGGTTAGCCGATGCGTGCTAGGCATGGTCCTTAAGAGTAGATTTCCGTCCCTCAGAGTGTGAACTCGGTACAAGTCAGGTCCAGCGGCTACCTTTCAGGATTAAATGGCAACGGCCTTGTAAGTGTGCACTCACAATACAAGGCTCCAGCGAGCAGCAACAGATCTTCGATCTCTCAGGAAGAAGAAGAACATCAGAGGAACATCAGAGGCAAAAAGGCGAAACCAAAAACCAACAGCAGATATGTATTTTTCGTGAGGAGGAAGAGCAATTTTTTGCAGTACATGAACTATAGAGAGGCCGAGTTTATATAGAGCAAAATAGGGACTGTTGGGATTCCACAATTAATTGAAAAGTTTAATTCAGCCATTAACTCAGAATATGACTGTTGCGAAATTAAAACTTGAGATTAAATAAAAATATGGCTGTTGAGACATTAACCAATGCTATTAAGGAGAATATGGCTGTTGGAGAAAAATAAAAACCGTAATGAGCCTTTTAAATTCTTCCAAACAAGAGGGCTAAAAAATATGATGCAAAACTCGGGCACTCCGCGCGTGCACCCGTGAACCCCCCTGCACAGGTGCGACGCCAGCGCACACAGGCTAAGGTTTTCCGGATCCGACGCCCACATTTCCCATTCGGCTCAACCCGGCTTGGGCTCGGCCCCTTGCTTGGCCTCGGCCCCTTGCTTGTGCTCATGTGCACGCGAGCTACCCCCAAATCCTAGCCCATTAAAAGTCCAATAGCCCATTAACAAGAAAGCTCTAATATACCCATACAAGTGATATCTCCCATCCAATGTGGGACTAAAGAACACTTTGAATTGAAGAAATAACCAAATATGTCCAACACTAAGCATGTCAATTTATCAGATATATAACAAATAAGGTTAATTTATCAGATATACAACAAATGGGATATACAACAAAAACATTGTATGGCTTGACTTCCCTGATGTCCAAAATTCATCTGCCAGAATATTTTTTCCACATTCTCAGTTGGGGGTCATAACCGAAGCTGAACACATTTGTAATACACATGAAGAAGAATGTGTTAGCAGACTCATGATATCTTCAACAAATAATGTGGCATAAAAATTGTGTCAGTGGAAGAAGAAGAGTAAATTTATACAACAAATTCTCAGTTGGATCATCGATGAATCTGAACTCATTTCCATAATTCATATGCCATTGGAGCTGTCAATACATCGAAGCAACTAGCTAAAACGGTTACGAGAATCTATACAACAAATTCTCCGTTGGGATCATCGATGAATCTGAACCCATTTGCAATACAAATGAATAAGATTCATCGAAGAATCTCAACGAAGAATGTTGCATAAATATTATGTTAGTAGAAGAAGAGTCAGTGATGAATCCACCGAAAAATGTTGAATAAATATTGTGTTAGTAGAAGCAGATCACTGATGACTCAACGAAGAATTTGGCATAAATATTATGTTAGTAGAGAAGAAGAGTAGATTTGGTTCTGAGTATATGATGGAGCGTGGGAACCCTTTATAAAATGGATGGTGGGAAATGACGAAGGTACCCGTGAATCTACAGAAGGGTACACGTGAATCAACAGAGGAATTGTAAGGAACAATATTACTCAACGTGCACAACAGACAAAATTTTTGCATGTTCTGTGCGATGAGTAAAAATATATGCAATGCACATAATTACTCACCGTGCACAATATGCAAAAATTTTGTCTGTTATGCGCATTGAGCACTTTCATATACACATAACAAAATTACGCACTGCACACAACGTGCAAAATTTTTGCATGTTGTGCGCGGTAAGTAATTTTGTTAAGTCTATATGAAATTGCTCACCATGCACAATAGGCAAAATTTTTGACTATTGTGCACATTGAGCAATTTCATATACACAACCAAATTACTCAACTCGCACAACAAGCAAAAACACATAACAAAATTGCTCACTGCGCTCAACATGTAAAAATTTGCCTGTTGTGCGTGATGAGTATTTTTGTTGAGTGCATATATTTTTACTTACCATGCGCAATGAGTAAAAACCGATGTATAGAAAAAAATTACTCATCGCGCAAAACAGGCAAAATTTTTGCCTATTGTGCGCAGTTAGTAAATAAAATGAACATAAATTTTTTTCGGATACTACACTAATATTCATTCATTTATGCAATTTCTAATATTTGACACTAAACAAAATTTTTGATACTAAACAAAATTTCTGCTACATGACACCAGACTATCATTCTTTCATGCAAACTGATACGCCAAATTATCCTGATACTAAATATCATTCATGCAAACTTGCATGCCACAAAATTTCTAATACATGATAGTAAACAAAATTTCTGATACATGACACCAAACTATCATTAATTCATGCAAACTGATACACCAAATTATCCTGATACTAAACATATATGTAAAAGGATACATGCAACCTGAAACAAAATATCAACCACCTTCACGCCAAATACATGACACAAAATTAATGAAGAGAATATACATAATTCTCATTCAATTTTACTAAATCAAACCTGATACTATATATCAATCATGCAAACTTGCATGAAACATGCAAACTGATACAAACTGATACGTACAACATGATACAAAATTTCATGAACATTCTCACCAAATCCATGACACCAAACAATATGAACAAATATACATCATCCACATTCATTATTGAAAAATATGAACAAATATACATAACATGCAAAAATTTCACTTAACATTTCAATTAAAAATGGAATGATTATGAATGCAAGTGCAGCACCTAAGGGATCTCATTTATGCCAGTGTGCCTATAAGTGCACAACTCCAACCGTGGCACCACAAATGGATTCAAGAGGTGGCCCCGGTGATTTTCCATATCTTCTACCGTGGCACTTTGCTCCAAGTAAGTGGCGCCATCCACGTCATAATTTCCATATGTCACATTTCATATATCACATTTCTCTTTCATTTATTTTCATATCTTATAACAAGTGCCTTTTGACACTTTCATCTCAACTTTCATTTTCATATCCGTTGAACCATTGGGCCGACATTCGAGATAACTCGATCTACAGATGACTAAGGCCCACAAGGCTCACAAAAGAAGCCAGATATCGACTCAGTCAAAGCCCAGTGGCCAGTCGACCGTTGAATCCACATCACTCGAACGTGGGATTAAAGACAGGCTCGTAAATCGCGAGGACGTGCACAACATTTATTCCTATTAAAGGGGAAAGATCGTGACCCCATTATAGGTGGCCGTTATCACCCCAACGTCTCCAAAGGGACCCTGACGCCTATAAATAGAGGAGCGGGTCCCATTTCCAAGATACGAGGTCTAAGACATAGAACTCTACTTTCTCAGCTGATATTTCTTATACATTCGAGCTTGCATCGCCAGCCCTGAGATGAACCTCCGTGGGTCGATCTCAGCTGCACCAAGCTCCCTCTCTTCCTTAAGTTCCCATATTAACTTAAGCATCAAAGGGGATTTGGGTCGGAACCCAGATTCGACCTCCTTAACGTGTTCCTGTGGTGCAGATCGACGGTAATCGTCTAGCGTCGAGGGTCGTTACCAAGCCCCCAGCCTCAAGCAATCGATGTTTCAACTGCTCGAAGGTCGATCGAGCACCACACCATCATCAACTACCATCACTCGACCTGGGTTCTTCCAACCCAGGGTCACACTTCACCTGCTGATGAGGCACTGACTCAGCATCAGGTGTCCACGTCAGTTTGACAACTGTCTCCGTCAATTTTGGCCTTAACAGTTTGGCTCCGTCTATGGGAAACGTTAACCACCTCGATATCCCAAAGAGATCGAAAGCTATGACGGCTAGACCCAACAAAGTCGGACCGACCGAAGGTCTGCAGGAGAAACAGAAGCGAACATCGTCCTATTGGAAGATGCTGCGGATTCCACATCACCGTCACAACGGCCGACAGAAACCACAAAGGAGCCTAGGGTAACCCGGAAGGAATTCACCCAGTTCACCGAGCAGGTCGACAGGAGCCTAGGCGCATTGGCAACTTTAATACACCAAAACATGGGGAGCCCATCACCCTTAAATAAGCCATTGTCGCCTACAAACCCGAACCTGACACCAACCAAGGGCTCAGCCTTCCTCCGAGATCTGGGGGACCCAAGGGCAGATCAACTGGAGATTAACCTCCACAACGGAGCGGGGGTCCCAATACGACGGAGAGGGGGTCGACAATTAAGCTTTCGTTCTCCAGGGGGACAAACTTCCTCCAATTACCGGGCAGCAACCCGCAACATCCTAGATCAGGTAATGTTGGGGGCATCCCCAGGTTATAACCATTTGAACCCTGCAGGAGGATACGGGAGGAGGGAGGAGATCCGAACCGATCCTTGGGAGCCAACTGAAGGGGTTTTCCGGACCCTCAGGGCACAAATCCATGCCCGTCATAAGTCGGACGGAACACGGAAGCAAAAATATGCAGCGGAAGAATTATGTTAATCTAATTAACATGCAGCCCTAAGGAACCAGACCCTCTTAGCCTGGATCTCTACCAACTCGGGGTGGATCTGACCACCCCAAGAGAGATCTAAACTACTGCGAATAATTAAAACAAAAGCTTTTAAAAACATACCCGGAATCTTAACTCTGGGCGGGCAAGATGTTCCGCACCGTCTTCTGAGCCGCTCCCCGTCCCACGCCGAGCCGCTCCTCGAACCGCTCCTCGAACCGCTCTACATCTCGAGGCGAGCAATCCTCGTGTCACCCATCCAACCTGCACCGAAGAAAGTCTCACGCGAGTGAAAGCCTTCGCCAAGATTTCGGATCTGAATCCGAACTCCTTCGTGGCTTTGCTAGAGCCCTCAGGAGCAAGGCAGAAATATAGGGAGAAGAAGAATATTAATTTAAGCCAAGATCCGAGCGTGCTCCAACATTTACGGGAGTCGCTTAAATCTTGAGCTTGGGACGAGTTTTGAGGAGGGGAGCAAACCCCTATTTATATAGGCGGCTGACTGCTCCACTTTACTCAAAATCCGATGTGGGACTAAATTTGGAGTTAATCAATTCAATTTAGTTTGCCTTTCACAAAGGCTAAACTTCCGGGAATTTTAACTCCCTCACCGTTGAGCTTCATGATTGATACAACCTATCAATTTGAAGGGTGTTCAACGGTGAACGCGTAGGAAAAAACGGCGAATCAATCGGAGTCCGTTTAACCCTCCAATTGATCGCTCAAAGTTCAGCCCAAGGCTTGTTTTTCGCAAAAACTGAGCCGTCAAAACTGCTCTGCCCAAGGTTCAGAAAATCTGCTTTGTGGGACCCACCAGGCCAGCTGGGCGAGCCCTGACCAGACCAGAACCTGGTCTGGGCGCGCCCAGTCTGGCGTGCCCAGCCTGGGCGCCTAGCCCAGGCCAGGGTGCCTGGCCCAGGCTCGGGCCTGGCGCTCAGGGCACCCGGCCCAGGGCGCCCCGGCTCAGGGCGCCCAGGCACCCAGGCCCAGGGCGCCCAGGCGCCCAGGCCCAGGGCGCCGGGCCGGCGCCCAGGGCGCCTGGGCCTGGGTGCGGGGCCCATGCCCAGGGCGCCTGGCGCACAGGGCCCCTGGCCCTGGCTGGCCAGGTGCCTAGGCTAGACCCTAGTCTGGCCTGGGTCAACCTGGTCTGATCCATTGAGCTCTTTTGGGTGTATCTTGGGCATCTGGTGTCCGATTTGGACGCCGTTCAAACCTGGGCATAGACCGAGACATTCCCGTCTTACCCATGAGCTTTTACTTCCATTTATATCATTAATTATTGTCGAAAAATATTTACGACACATTTAATCCTGTTTACATCAAATGCAAAATAGTCCCTATCTAAGCTTAAATTATCATTTGCATCAATATGCAATTTTCTCTTCCTTTGCATCAAATGCAAATTATTCTCCCTACCTAATTTCTATCGATTACTAGACGAAGGTTGCACTCTGTGTGAGACCCTACAGCCTGACCCTTACAACAGGTTGGGCTCGAAGACCTATACGGCAGTGACCACGAGCAGTGGTTGCCGTCCCTGCTTCAGAATCATAATTATGTGGTTGACTCATCGACATGAGTATTGTCGGGACCACCCTGACTGTGTCCGTGATGAATTCTGCAGTTTTAGTCTCTTCTTCTAAACTATATCGTGTAGATCAAGTCTAGGATACGGTCAAACTGTCACCCCTAATAACTTGACTCCGGTTAGTTTCCATCGATATTTAGTCAATTAATATTGGACTTCTTCCAACATAATCTGATCAGAGATTTTACTAAAGACCGAACTAACTCAATGACACTAACTCCCAATGACCGGGAGAGACAAATCCTCTCTTGGTCATTACTCTCCTCGTACGCTTCAAGTGACACCCGATCAAAGACCTTTCGACAGGCCTAGCCTTGAAGCTAGGTCAGTATCTAAGTGGCACCGTTCATGCACAGGTTTGAAAAATGACCTCAAGTCAAAGGACCAACTTGCCTATCATCACTAAGAGTTATCATTGACAGATTGGTCAATATAACCATATGATAGCTCTTTGTGGATCGTTTAGTGAACTCATTCTCTAATGGGCACATGTGTCTCGTCTTCGACTTTGCAAAGTCAAACGATCATGAGATCATCGCCACCGCTAAACGGTGAAGACTAAGACACAATGGTCTATCTGATGTTTAGATATCCTTGTCTCGAAACATCTACGACCACGAACCCTTTTAGACTTATGCTACAGACGGTCAAACATTTCTCTATGATCGAGATACTCATCTCGATACCTGTTTGACCTTGCATAAAGTCTCAGGACTTTACCTAAGTTAATATCTAATGTTTACTACATTATAAAATAACTTAGATAAATTATTACCAAACAGCTTACTGTTATTTTGAACAAGACGATTGTGCTATTCACAGAGAGATAAATAGCCTCGAGGGCATCACTCTCTACACCAATTACGTGCAACCCGGGGAATGAGGATCCCTACTGGTCCTATCCATGATTCGAAGAACCTCCTTGAAAGAGAATATCATCTCTGCTCCTCCTCTCCCCAAGTTCAAGCTCCCGGCTCTACCAGCTTATGATGGCAGAGGCGACCTATGGTCACACATTCATATGTATCTGAATGTCATGATGCTTCACGGGGCCGACGAGCCGTACCTTTGTAGAGCCTTCCATGCTACCCTTTTCTAGAGGGCAGAAAGCTGGTATGAAGGGCTACTACATGGCTGTATCGGACGGGACACGGAAGTAAAAATATGCAGCAGAAAAATTATGTTAATCTAATTAACATGCAGCCTTAAGGAACCAGACCCTCTTAGCCAGGATCTCTGCCAACTCGGGGTGGATCTGACCACCCCAAGAGGGATCTAAACTACTACGAATAATTAAAACAAAAGCTTCTAAAAACATACCCGGAATCTCAACCCTGGGGCGGGCAAGATGTTCCGCACCGTCTTCTGAGCCGCTCCCCGTCCCACACCGAGCCGCTCCTCGAACCGCTCTGCATCCTGAGGCGAGCAATCCTCGTGTCACCGAGCCAACCACGCGTCGAAGAAAGTTTCACACAAGTGAAAGCCTTTGCCAAGATTTCGGATCCGAATCCAAACTCCTTCGTGGCTTTGCTAGAGCCCTTATGAGCAAGGCAGAAATATAGGGAGAAGAATAACATTAATTTAAGCCTAGATCCGAGCGTGCTTCAACATTTACAGGAGCCGCTCAGATCTTGAGCTTGGGACGATTTTTGAGGAGGGGAGCTGACCCCTATTTATATAGGCGGCTGACTGCTCCCCTTTACTCAAAATCCAATGTGGGACTAAATTTGGAGTTAATCAATTCAATTTAGTTTGCCTTTCACAAAAGCTAAACTTCCGTGAATTTTAACTCCCTCACCATTGAGCTTCATGATTGATACAACTTATCAATTTGAAGGGTGTTCAACGGTGAACGTATATGAAAAAACGGCGAGTCAATTGGAGTCCGTTTGACCCTCCAATTGATCGTCCAAAGTTCAGCCCAAGGCTTGTTTTACGCAAAAACTGAGTCGTCAAAACTACTCTGCCCTAGGTTCAGAAAATCTGCTCTGTATGACCCACCAGGATAGCTGGGCGAGCCCAGACCAGGCCAGAACCTAGTCTGGGTGTGCCCAGTCTTACGTGCCTAGCCTGGGCCCTGGCCCGGGCCTGGCACCCAGGCACCCGGCCCAGGGCGCCCAGGGCACCTGGGCCTGGGCCCGTGCCCAGGCCCAGGGCGCCTGCCTTGGGGCCCTGGCCCTGGCTGGGTAGGTGCCTAGGCCAGACCCTATTCTGGCCCAGGTCAACCTGGTCTGATCCGGTTTGATCCATTAAGCTGTTTTGGGCGTATCTTGGGCATCTGGTGTCTGATTTGGACGCCGTTCGAACCTGAGCGTAGACTGGGACATTTCCGTCTTACCCGTAAGCTTTTCCTTGTGTTTATATCATTAAATATTGTCGAAAACTATTTACGACACATTTAATCCGGTTTGCATCAAATGCAAAATAGTCCATATCTAAGATTAAATTATCATTTGCATCAAAATGCAATTTTCTCTTCCTTTGCATCAAATGCAAATTATTCTCCCTAACTAATTTCTACCTATTACTAGACGAAGGTCGCACTCTGTGTGAGACCCTACAGCCTGACCCTTACAACAGGTTGGGCTCGAAGACCTATACGGCAGTGACCCCGAGCAGTGGTTGCCTTCCCTGCTTCAGAATCATAATTATGTGGTTGACTCATCGACATGAGTATTATCGGGACCACCCTGACTGTGTCCGTGATGAATTCTGTAGTTTTAGTCTCTTCGTCTAAACTATATCGTGTAGATCAAGTCTAGGATACGGTCAAACTGTCACCCCCAATAACTTGACTCCGGTTAGTTTCCATCGATCTTTAGTCAATTAATGTTGAACTTCTTCCAACATACTTTGATCAGATATTTTACTAAAGACCGAACTAACTCAACGACACTAACTCCCAATGACCGGGAGAGACAAATCCTCTCTTGGTCATTACTCTCCTCGTACGCTTCAAGTGACACCCGATCAAAGACCTTTCGACAGGCCTAGCCTCGAAGCTAGGTCAGTGATCTAAGTGGCACCGTTCATGCACAGGTTCGTAAAATGACCTCAAGTCAAAAGACTAACTTGCATATCATCACTAAGAGTTATCATTGACAGATTGGTCAATATAACCATATGATAGCTCTTTGTGGATCGTTCAGTGAACTCATTCTCTAATGAGCACCTGTGTCTCGTCTTCGACTTTACCAAGTCAAACGATCATGAGATCATCGTCACCGCTAAACGGTGAAGACTAAGACACAATGGTCTATCTGATGTTTCGATATCCATGTCTTGAAACATCTACGACCACGAACCCTTTTAGACTTATGCTACAGACGATCAAACATTTCTCTATGATCGAGATACTCATCTCGATTCTTGTTTAACCTTGCATAAAGTCTCAGGACTTTACCTAAGTTAATATCTAATGTTTACTACATTATAAAATAACTTAGATAAATTATTACCAAACAGCTTATTATTATTTTGAACAAGACGTTTGTGCTATACACACAGAGATAAATAGCCTCGAGGGCATCATCTCTCTACATCTCCCACTTGCACTCAGGCCCATTTATCCCGGTGTCTCATACCGTTTTTACACATAAGTTTTCCCGACTTCATGTGGTAGAGCCTTTGTGAGTGGATTTGCTAAAACCGTCTACAGTATAGACTTAAGTGGTTTCTATGTTCATGTTAGACCAACCATTTGAATCTCATTCAAATAATTAACTTGGTCTTTCGGAATCCATAATATTTTATTTCCTTGGATCTTATCCAGTTCATCGTATCTTACGATAATAATTTTAAATTTGTTCATGGTCATTTCAAATGGCTCATATCCATTTCTGATAAAGTATCAAACTTTTTGATTACTTTTTCAAAATAAATGTTCCATCCCTTCGATGCCTCGCATGTAATTTATACGCTCACACTGACCTTGAAAACTTTCTGGCTAATTCATATAAGTTGGTTTGTCTAAATCATATTTAGAAAAACGAACTTATAAGTGAATGCTCCAATTTTCATGGTCAACATGATCGTTTACATCGAGTTTGGTTCGAGTAAATCTGTACACATCTGCTGGCGAAAACGGTTTCATCATAATCAGTTTTATAGGAATTAGGATGAAAACCGTTCTCGACCAACATGATTGTACTTCACTATTTTCTTTCTGCACCAATCTTTTAACTTTAAAGATTTACTTGTAGAAAGTGAGGAAACATTTTCCATGTGCATGTAAACTAAATTCCAAAATTTATTTATGCACACGGACCTATTCTGATTGCATCAAGTTATAAATCGGAGTTACTACTCCGAATTTCATCCCGGAAGTTGACTAAGTCATCATCAGTTATGATGTCTAACTCGACTCTTCGTCTCACGAGATTTGAGTAATTATACAACTTCCTAATGATCGATTTAATGAATATCTTATTGATAATGTCCTCATAGAACGTTATCAAAAACCTAGGCATTACTATCTGAGACTTAACCCAGAGCGAGGACTTAACTCAGAGTCACTTGCTATGGATCGCACCAAGTCTAACTAAGTGTGATTCATACCTTTTAACACACCGATGTGTTAACAGACTTGACCTGAGAGAAAATCATATTTTCTTTTAATTTTGCAAGATTTTATATAGCTAAGTATTTGACCATTCGATCTGATCGAATCAGTTTAAATACTTTTGTCATTTAGTTCTTTATTTTATCAGATTGTGTTTCATCAAGAACACGTGTCTTAATAAAATATACGAATAACATATTTTGGTTAATCTAGACTCGGTACATCAGTACGTAGGAGACTGAGTTCGACAACTCATTCTCCCACTGTCTTACAGATGGGTTTCGGCCATTATATCTAAGAGGATAAGATTCACAAGTGTCCGTAGACTTCATAATACGAGAGGTCAGACTCCTCTTTATATGACATGTGAAGCTTAGTCTCTCGATACGGCCTAGTCTATTTTACCATATAAGTCTTCTACTATCTTGTGTATTTATATATTAACATTTAATATATATATTATCGCTGTACATATTACTCATTGCTTCAGAAGCAATGTGACGATATTCGTCAAAATGTGTTAACCTTTTGTATAACAATAATTATGAAATCGTGACATCAAAATATGTCACATTTTCATTTCCTCCTACTTATGCCTTTACTAATGATAAATTAAACTATTTAACTCGATTGACTTTCCGGAGTGCCTTCTTCTTTTTCTAAATCTCATTTAGATATAACCCAACATAAATGAATAGCTATGCAAGCATCTTATATATCCAAACGCTTGAGCTTTGCAAGCTTGAGTGTAGCTCAACAAGTTGCTTGTCTTAAGATCCGGTTGGGATACATAGCCTTGCACCGTTCATGCACTCGTATTCGACTCAAACAGTTTGATCGAATTTTCGAACTTTGCGGATCAAAATTGTTTTTCCATACAACCTTGAGTGTAGCTCAACAAGTTGTAGGGAGAAACATACGTCGAATATCCTATATGTTCAAGCTGCCCATATAGAGGCGAGTGACATGTAACGTGAATTTATTTGTTGGACCCAGAACTTAATGAAATCTAATTTCTTAAGTCTGTTCTTAAGAAGGTCATTTTAATGTCAACGAGAATATAGTTTAATTCTATCAATTAGAATTTAACTTGATATTCAATTAATCAACCTATTTGACAAGTTAACTTATTCCATTAAAATATTATATTTTGATTCCATGTGTAAACTTAGAACTTACCCTAGTTTAGCATATGTTCAATATTAAATATTTGTAGATTGGCTTTTATCTATATATATCCTCCCACTATTTTTACGATCATTCTTAAGCCTTAATAATGAACGATTTAATCAAATCAAATTAATGGGTAAGAGGTCCAATCATCCTGAGCCTAATAACCTTGAGTGTAGCTCAACAAGTTGCTTGACTTTGCGATCGGAAGATGACTCTTCATCGATCATATCAGATATGACCCTCTTATTGGTTTTACCCCTATCCATTTGTGATCATGCGTGTGCTCATCCAAATCACAATGTTTAGTCTAGTCGGACCCTTGTTTTCGCGTCTAGCCTGACTTGCTCCGGCGCTCGGTGTATACACGAACCCGTCGGTCTTATTCTACATCTAGCCATATTACATCCTTGACTTAACTTATGCCAGCGCTCGGTGTATTCATGATACGACGGTTTGGGTCAAGTCAAGATTTCATCTTATGTATAGAGGAGTTGGTTTCTACAAGGTGGCCATGCCACAGCTTGAGTGTAGCTCAACAACTTGAACACGGATCCTATAGTTGCCAACCCCTAAAACAAGGAGGGCTACGGCTAATCTTGAAGAAGATTATTAACGTATTTGACTTAGATATAGTCCAGGGTGTCATACAATCATGATTGGCGTCATTACGGTCTAGCGGAACACAGCCAGGGAATTGACTAAGCTCGGATCACTTACCCTTTAGACTAGCTAGGGTGATCCAGCAAACTTAGCCAAGCACATTGACTGGATCATGGTCCATTGAATGAAGCTTGTCATTTTTATATGCGTGCCATAGACTACAAGGCTTTTATTAACAACTAATTAATCCTATCAACTAGTTGAATCCTTAAATTCAAAATTTTAGGATTTGTTTAATAACTTTTATTAAATCCTTATCAACTATAAGGTTCACGTACTATCCTAATCGTTATTAGGATTTTAATAAATTTATTAACAACGCTAAAAGCGAAGTCCTTTAATGAGAATTAATTTCATAACAATTAGAATTAAAATTTTCATTAAAGGGACTACCCTAATTTGGAATTAGGTCTTAAAGGGTTGTTAAAGTTTTATTAAAACATAGCATGTGGCTAACCAAAGAAGATTGTCTTGTGTTATCAAATAAGGGACAAGATGACATAGCCATTAACACAAAGTTACACTGATTTTAACGCATAAAAAAGTGTACAACTATTTAATAATTAAATAGAATAACGTTTATCAAATAAACAATTTTAGCATGCATACTTAAATTTAACATTTAAATTTAAAATTATGATTTTTAAAACATTTTATTTTATCTCATAAAAACTTGTTTTAAAAGATCACAAAATTTGCATGCTACTTAAAATATTTATCGCATAAAAATTTTAGGCTTTTAAAATCAGTTTTAAAATTATCACATAAATTTAAACATCATTTTAAAAAATTTCATGTTTAAAAGTTTATCAGATAAAATATTTAAACATCTAAAATCTTTTTAAACTTATCGCATAAATTTTTAAAATTTTAAAATCAGTTTTAAAATTATCACATAAATTTAAAACTTCATTTTAAAAAAATTTCATGTTTAAAATTTTATCATATAAAATATTTAAACATCTAAAATCTTTTTAAACTTATCACATAAATTTAAAGAAACATTTTAAATGCATTTTAAAAGCATTTCAATTAATTAATCGCAGTCCTAGATCAACATACAGACAAGGCTTTGATACCACTGAAGGGTTTTCGCGGACCCTCAGGGCACAAATCTGTGCCCGTCCTAAGTCGGACGGAACACGGAAGCAAAAATATGCAGCGGAAAAATTATGTTAATCTAATTAACATGCAGCCCTAAGGAACAGACCCTCTTAGCCAGGATCTCTGCCAACTCGGTGTGGATCTGACCACCCCAAGAGGGATCTAAACTACTGCGAATAATTAAAACAAAAGCTTCTAAAAACATACCCGGAATCTCAACCCTGGGGCGGGCAAGATGTTCCGTACCGTCTTCTGAGCAGCTCCCCGTCCCACGCCGAGCCGCTCCTCGAACAGCTCCTCGAACCGCTCCGCATCCCGAGGCGAGCAATCCTCGTGTCACCGAGCCAACCATGCGTCGAAGAAAGTTTCACGCGAGTGAAAGCCTTCGCCAAGATTTCGGATCCGAATCCGAACTCCTTCGTGGCTTTTCTAGAGCCCTCAGGAGCAAGGCAGAAATATAGGGAGAAGAAGAAAATTAATTTAAGCCTAGATCCGAGCGTGCTCCAACATTTACGGGAGCCACTCAGATCTTGAGCTTGGGACGAGTTTTGAGGAGGGGAGCTGACCGCTATTTATATAGGCGACTGACTGCTCCCCTTTACTCAAAATCCGATGAGAGACTAAATTTGGAGTTAATTAATTCAATTCAGTTTGCCTTTCACAAAGGCTAAACTTCCGTGAATTTTAACTCCCTCACCGTTGAGCTTTATGATTGATACAACCTATCAATTCGAAGGGTGTTCAACGGTGAACGCATAGGGAAAACGGTGAATCAATCAGAGTCCGTTTGACCCTCCAATTGATCGCCCAAAGTTCAGCACAATGCTTGTTTTTTTGCAAAAACTGAGCCGTTAAAACTGCTCTGCCCTAGGTTCAGAAAATCTGCTCTGTGGGACCTACCAGGCTAGCTGGGCGAGCCCAAACCAGGCCAGAACCTGGTCTGAGTGTGCCCAGTCTGGCGCGCCCAGTCTGGGCGCCTGGCCCAGGCCTGGGTGCCTGGCCCGGGCATGGGCCTGGCGCCCTGGGCACCCGGCCCAGGGCGCCCAGGCCTAGGGCGCCAGGCCCTGGCTGGCCAGGTGCCTAGGCCAGGCCCTAGTCTGGCCTAGGTCAACCTGGTCTGATCCGGTCTGATCCATTGAGCTGTTTTGGGCGTATCTTGGGCATCTGATGTCCGATTTGGACGTCGTTCGAACCTGGGCGTAGACCGGGACATTCCCATCTTACCCAAGAGCATTTCCTTGCATTTACATCATTAAATATTGTCGAAAACTATTTACGACACATTTAATACGGTTTGCATCAAATGAAAAATAGTCCCTATCAAAGCTTAAATTTTCATTTGCATCAAAATGTAATTTTCTATTCCTTTGCATCAAATGCAAATTATTCTCCCTAACTAATTTCTACCTATTACTAGACAAAGGTCGCACTCTGTGTGAGACCCTACAGCCTGACCCTTACAACAGGTTGGGCTCGAAGCCCTATACGTCAGTGACCACAAGCAGTGGTTGCCGTCCCTGCTTCAGAATCATAATTATGTGGTTGACTCATCGACATGAGTATTGTCGGGACCACCCTGACTGTGTCCGTGATGAATTCTGCAGTTTTAGTCTCTTCGTCTAAACTATATCGTGTAGATCAAGTCTAGGGTACGGTCAAACTGTCACCCCCAATAACTTGACTCCTGTTAGTTTCCATCGATCTTTAGTCAATTAATGTTGGACTTCTTCCAACATACTTTGATCAGATATTTTACTAAAGACCGAACTAACTCAACGACACTAACTCCCAATGACCGGGAGAGACAAATCCTCTCTTGGTCATTACTCTCCTCGTACGCTTTAAGTGACACCCGATCAAAGTGTAATGCCCTGCTAAGCTACTGCATAAGTACTAGAGGGGGGGGGGGGTGAATAGTACTTTAAAATAATTAAGAGGCTAATTCCTAATTACTTGCAAACTCTACCAAACAATGCGGAAAATGCGGAAATGTAAATATTAGACAACAAAGAAACAATCGCAAACAACGATATTACTGGGTTCGGATCCACCCAAGTCTCCCCGACTTGTTCCCGGTGATCCTACGTCCCAACCACCCGGATCCCCTCCGGATACTTGAGTTAGAAACCCTAACTCAAGATTTCCACTATGAAATACTTGTGAAAAACCTTCACAAGTCAAATCATACACAAAGTAATTTGTGACTCCCACAACCCGGGATCACAACCACACTCTCACAACCGAGAGTGAAACTTACAATATGAAATTGAAATGAAATAAGAAACTTCTTACCGACAAAATACCTATGCCTTGAGTAATGCTTACGAATTAGGGCAAAGATGATTTTTAGGAAGAAGAAGTGGCACCAAACCCTAGCTCCAAAATGTAGATCAGCGATGGAGAGCTATAGGGATGTTGGTGACCTAGAATCAAGCACTTGGCTTGGAAGGCTTCACACTCAATGAATCTCTCTTTGGAAGTAAGAGTGAGGAGAGATTATTGAATGTAATGAAAGAGCTTGGAATGAGCTTGGAATGATTTCTCTTGATCTCTAAACTTGTAATAATATCAGCCTTGACTGCAATGAATGCACCCCATCAAGTATATATAGGATAGAGGAGAGAGAGAAAGAAATTCAAGTCATTAAATGCTCCAACGGCTCTTTTCTGAACCTAACTAGTCGGTCAAAGAACAACCACCGACCGACTAGTTCATCAACTAGTCGGTCGGTCAATTAACGTATACCGACTAATGGAGGAACAGCCAAAAGGTTGAAGCACAGACAAAAGGAACTAGTCGGTCCAAGAAGAGTAGCTGACCGACTAGTTTCACAACTAGTCGGTTGGTTACTCAACTGAGACCGACTAACAGATAAAACTGAAGTCTGAGCACAAATTGACTTAGTCGGTCCAAGAACAAATGTTGACCGACTAATTCACCAACTAGTCGGTCGCCAAATGAGCATAGACCGACTAACGATAAACAGTAAGTTAGGTGAATATTGGCATGTACAGTAAAGCTAAACTAGTCGGTCCAAGAAGGAAAGTTGACCGACTAGTTCATCAACTAGTCAGTCGATCAATGAACACAGACCGACTAATGATAAACAGTAGCTCAGGCTTAAATGTGCATGTACAGGGAAAGCTCAACTAGTCGGTTACAGAAGCATCACTGACCGACTAGTTCACAAACTAGTCGGTCGGTGAGTCAACTTAGACCGACTAACTGTAAACAATAAAGAGCTTAGAATTGACTGACAAAAACTAGTCGGTCCATGAAGCTTCGTCGACCGACTAGATCACCATCTAGTCGGTCAGTTCTTCTTCTTGAACCAACTAACATGCACAAGAAGTCGCGAATCGAAGCGCGAAGCTTCGGGAAAGATTGTATGGACTTCTACTAAGATCCTAGAGCTAAGATATGAGCGTTATGAAGATTTAAACCGTAAGACCTACTCAAGGCTTAACATTCTACGAAAGAAGCTTAAGGACTATAAATAAAACTTGACGATACCGTCTTCAATAGTTTCAATCGAATCTTCATGACTTCTAAAATGGTCCATAAGCTTCAACGAAGCTTTAGGCATACGATCACGTGCTTTGAGAAGTCTCGAGACGTCGTAATTGATATTCATATGAATTTGGCGACGATCTCCATAACTGCGCTCACAAAGTGTTAGTTCACGATATATTTATGTTTGTTCATCATCCAAAACCAAATCCGGGGAGTCCAATATCCAACATTCTCCCCCTTTTTGGTGATGACAAACCAACATAAATAATAATCAACAATAATAATTCAAATGAAATTTACTTACTCCCTCTGTATTGATGACACGTTAATTCCAATTTAAACAATAATAATACGCATCAAGGAGACGAGTAAAGTACATCAATGAGAATCGATTATTGAAATATCGAATACCAAAAGGTGGTTATTGAAATATCGGATTTGAAAATCCATTTATATATCTTAACTCCCCCTGAATCTAACACATCAAATTAGATTCTTGGAAAAATGCTCTAAATTTTCATTTAGCACATCGTTATTATTATATCTCTCCCCCTTTGGCATAAGCAAAAAGAGCGGGAGGAGAACAACGACAACAACAATGGCTTCAAATAAAAAACACAGGAGTCGTAGAATACGACGACGGTTCAAGTGACACCAAAGAAAAATACGAATAAAATCAAGGCGTGTCAATGAAACCATAGTCGAAAATCGTAAAACGAAATCATCAAAACTCAAATCAATTTTACGGATTGAGTTATGGAAAATACTCTCCAATATCAACATTCTTGGTTAATTTAGTGCATGAAAAACAATTCTATGTTTCCATAGAAGAAATTTCTATTAAACCAAGTTAATATCGTCGAGCGACGAAATCAAACATCAGAGACATAAAAGAAATTATAAATTGTGCACAATAGAATGAAATGTCAACTGTGATGTATATATAAATATATAAAATAGGAACCAGAGTACATCAAAAGTATACATCACTGACAAACAAAACATCGATCCAACGATCGGGGCACAAAATACAGCAGCATATCACACAGATATCGGAGTGACACAAAACATACAACATCATCAAAATACATCAAGATACATCATCAAAAGTATCAAAATACATCAAAATGATCCAGAACCCCACTCTATCCTACCCAAACTCTCTCACACTAGATGTATCATCCAATGAGCATCAGAGAGTCCTCAAAGAAGCTCAAGAGGAAGCGACAGGATCTGCAGCAGTAGCAGGCTCTGCAGGAGAAGTGGTGGTCACAGGAACATCTGGAATGTCAACGGGAGCGATGGCAGAAGTGGCAATCTCTAGAGCAGCAACAGTAGTGGCCTCGTGTCACGCCCCGCTTCCCTAATATGGAAGGCGAGACGTGAGGAGGTCCGCTCAGACGTGGAGCTGTGAAGCTGCAGTCTGATAATCGTCTGTAAAAATTTCGAAAAGTAGCAGGTCCTTGCATTTGCGACGAAACAACAACAATAATAAAGCAGATAAGAAAATATCCACCAACAACATCAAACAAATATTACATCACAGAATAGTCACAAAAGTACGAGTCTGAACAATAGGCCTAAAGCATGGTCAAACAAAACAAGAGAGATAGGTGCTACGCACCGAAACCTAACAACAACTAAGGAAAGGTAACAACTAAGGGGAGACCCCAAACGAGTCTAGGACAGGTCACCCGTGTCCTCGAACTCGGTCTCTGCAGGGACCTCAAACTCAGCGTCAACGAACTACTTGTCCTCAGCAACCTGCTCTATCTCAAATCCTGACATGTGACACCCAAAGAGAAAAGGGCACATGTCAGCAAAAGTCTCCCAAGGGAAGCGGAGAACTTTTGTGCAAGGATACAAATAAAATAATGCAACTAGCAGTTCTACAATGATGATATGGCATGCCATTAAAAGAGTGCAACAATTAAATTAACAAGATAAAAATAATTAAGCACGTCGTAGCAGAAAGCTACAAATCACTATTTCACGATTTCACGATTTCACGATTTCACGATTAACTTATATTCACGATGTGCACAGGGTTTACGCCTTTTGGCTGAAGTGGCTGTATGGGCACACTTCTACGCTCAAGTGATCGCTTAACCCTACCCCTCCACATGTATCGAGCGTTGGTTTCCCAACAACACTATGCTCGCTTCTGGATCACGAGCCAGGAAGTGTTTTTAAATATGGCATAGGGTTGTGCCCGTAAAAGCAGGTGCCTAGCCTCAATAGTTACAATTATTGTAGCGTGTGCTACGCAATCACGATAGAACAATTTGGTGCATGACATGTAATGAGCAGTTATAGTGCGTACAGTTAATTAAAAGTAGACGTGACATGGCAACATGAATGAAAACAGGTAAAAAGTGTCGGATCTAGTTTCGTTGTCAAACTAGATCAATATGGTCGTCTAGGCGATTATCATTTCATCGCCTAGTCTCTTTTACGCAACTACACAAATTGGCCTAAAACATGGCCTAAATAATTACTGGCAAGTATCACTTGCCTGTTTCTGGTGCTATTGGTTGTCGTGGGTTCGCCTCGATGAGCGTTACGCTATAGAACGACTGGTTCTCTGTTTTGGTTAAACAAGTTAAACGAATTAGGTTTTATTGTGAGATAATCAAAATAAAATAACTCCTGAATTGGGTTTGTCTAATTTTATCGGGTTCCCTCGCTAGGGTGACATTTATATTGTGTTATACAGACATGACACGCTTTATTTTATTCTAGTATTATTACCCTAACATGCTGGGATTGAATTAACAATAACAAGCCAATGACAAATTTAATAACAACTTAACTTATGCTAATTACGTTACTAATCTGATTTCTTGGCTTAACATGGTGTTAATAGGTCTACATACCAACTTTTGGCCATGGGGTAATAAGTTAACATGTTATAACCTATATTATTTAACAACTAACATTTATAAAAGTTACTAACATGCTGGATTTAAACAATACGAGCAGATTACCATTTAAAATTACACTAACAACTAATTAACTAACTAAGCTAATCACATGGCATTAATTATTACACCAAACATCTCACTTATTAATTGACTAAGAAATAAAAGCCAACATGTTATAACTTAACAGTATTGAATAAATAACCATATCTAACTCTCTTCATTCTTTAACAGGGTTCTGTCAATTTGTTATATAATTGCCATGTCAGGTTATTCAATATATATATCCCCTAACCCAAAGCCTGTCTACTTCTTTACTCATTCTTATTATTCTCTCTCTTATAACTTTCTCTTTCTATAATAACCCAAGGCTGACACATGCTTTTATCACACACACACCTAATATAATATAGGCTAACCCAAAAATATGCTGCCACATTCATTTTATTTAATAATATTATCTTGTTTTGTTTAAACAAGGCTGCCACATTCATTAATTCCCATTGCTCACTCACTGTCCTCTTCTACATCTGTTCTTTGCTTCTCTCTTTTTTTTTCCTTTTCATTTCGATGGCAGCAATCAACCAACGCAAAAGGGGGATGGGCCTCTCACCTTCACGCGGAGAGAGAGGAAGGGGCCGGCAGATTTCTGGGCGGCGACGGCGATCCGCGGCGGTGACACGGCTTCCCAGGCGACGGTCGGCGGCTCCGGGCGGTCTCCAGGTGGCCGGTGGCGGCGCAAGGGCGGCGGCGCGCGCTGAGCTCCGGCGACGGCTTCAGGTGAGGGGCTGAGGGTGGTGCCGGCCTAAGGAAGAGGAAGGAAGGAAGAAGAAGAAGAATGGAAGAAGAGGGTTCAGATCTGAATGTTGGGGGTTTGGATTTCTTTGATGTCAGAAATTGTATTTCCGATCTGAGTGTTTGGTTCCTCCCCTTGATTCTGAAATTATTTGGGTATTGGAATTGGGTTTTGTTTGTGAATGCTGATTTGATTTTTGGGTTTGAGATTTTGTTTGCAGTGGGGGATTGGGATTGGGTTTTGTTTTTTTTATTTTTGGGAAGAATTTGGAAAGCTGAAAGTTGATTTGTGCTGAAATTGGTTTGAGAATTTGTGGAGGATGATAAACAGGTTTCCTTGGGAGTTTGTTTGCTGGTTGAAATTGTTTGCAGGGATTTGTTTTGCAGGAGGAAGAATTGTTGTTGGCAGGAGGAAGAAGAAGATGTCCCTGTTGAAATACAACAGTGCATGTGAACATGTCGACGGATGGAAGAGCTGGAGGTGGGGGAGGAACTTCAATGTAGTGTTGGATCTGAACTACCGCAAACGGTGGGGATGAATGTAGGGTTAATTAGCAACTTAATTGGGATTAAAGTTGAAACAATATTTGATTTGGGATATTTTAATTAGGGTAATTAGTTGGTGTAATTAATTAGGGTTAAGGTTAAGTAATCACGCCGTGAAAATTAAAAGTCATCCGAGACGCGCTCGTGTCGACACACAAAGAACTCGCGCACAACACATCCGGACGATCGAGCAAAGATACGGGCACACACAATAAATTACACGCGTAGGAAAAATACCGGCCGTTACATTCTACCCACCTTAGGAAAAATTCCGTCTTCGGAATTCTTATCCACTAAAGAGTAGGGAACAAATATGGGTAACGCTCCCGTATCTCATCTTCCCGCTCCCAGGTAGACTCTCCTGGCGAGTCATGACGCCACATCACCCTGACTAGATCAACAATCTTGGTCCTGAAAACTTTCTGACGTCGATCCAAGATCTCCACCGGTTGTTGTTCGTACGTCAGATCTGGTCGAACTGTGATCTCTGAGTAATCCACAGCATGAGAAGGGTCGCTGATATAACGACAGAGCTGGGACACATGAAAGACGTCATGTACTCCCTCTAAGGACGGTGGCAAAGCTAAGCGATATGCTACCTCTCCAACTTGCCCCAGCACATCGAATGGTCCAATAAATCTCGGACTAAGCTTGCCTCGCTTTCCAAATCGAATCACTCCTCGATTCGGTGAGATCTTCAGGAACACATGATCTCCTGACTGAAACTCCAGTGGACGCCGTTTAGCATCTGCCCAATGTTTATAACGGTCCTGAGCGATCCAAAGCTTATCCATGATATCTCGCACAACATCAACCGCTTCCACTATCATGTCTGGCCCCAAGAGTTCTCTATCACCTATGTCATCCCAACTCAGTGGCGATCGACATTTTCTCCCGTAGAGAGCAGCAAAAGGCGCCATGCCAATGCTCGCTTGATAGCTGTTGTTGTAGGAGAACTCCACCAGGTGCAGGTGATCCTCCCACGAACCCTTGAGATCCAACATGCAAGCTCTCAACATATCTTCCAAGATCTGAATAGTGCGCTCCGATTGTCCATCCGTCTGTGGGTGATACACAGTACTGAACTTCAGACTGGTACCCAGATTGGTCTGCAGACTCTTCCAGAACTGAGATATGAATCTCGTATCACGATCTGATACAATGCTCACAGGGACTCCATGCAAGCGCACGATCTCCTACACGACATAATTCACATCATGACTAGTACTAGAAGGAAATTATTAAGGTATGAGTTAGGTCATTACCTCCATATACTTCCTTGCTAATAACTCTGTGGATTGCCCAACTCGAAAAGGTATAAAGTGCGCAGACTTGTTCAATCGATCAACTATGACCCAGATCACGTCGTTCTGCTTGGTGCTCCGAGGTAAGCCAGTCACGAAGTCCATCGTGATGTGCTGCCACTTCCACTCTGGAATCGGCAGAGGTTGTAGTAACCCGGCAATGCGATGGTGTTCAGCCTTCACTTGCTGACACACGATGCACTTGGCAACGCTACGTGCCACACTTCTCTTCATCCCATGCCACCAGAAATTCTGTCGAAGATCCTTGTACATCTTAGTACCTCCAGGATGAATAGAATAAGGCGAACTGTGAGCCTCATTCATCAACTCTTCTCTGATATCTCCAGCAGGCACGTAGATCCTACTACCATATCTCAAAGATCCATCCGCGTGAATCAGAAAATCTGTCCGAAGTCCTGCTTCGACTTGTTCTCTGATCTTCTTCAACTTAGCATCTCCATCTTGAGCAGTCTTGATTCGATCCACAATCGTCGATTGAATCTGCATGTTCATCAATGACGATGTGACTCCAGGTAGTACAGCTTCAACATTCATCCTTCGCAGATCCTGCTGCAATCTCCACTGAGCTGTGAGAATCATCACTTCGGGCAGTCGACTCAAGGCATCTGGTACGACATTCACCTTCCCTGGATGATACTGAAGATCGATGTCGTAGTCTGCCATCAATTCCAACCATCTACGCTGTCTCATATTCAGCTCCTTCTGGGTGAAAATATATTTCAAACTTTTGTGATCAGTGAAGATTTTCACTTTCTCACTCAGTAAGAAATGTCGCCAAATTTTCAGTGCAAAGATGACGACAGCTAATTCCAAGTCGTGAGTCGGATAATTCTTCTCGTGGATCTTCAACTGTCGTGAAGCATATGCGACCACATGATTGTGCTGGTGCAGAATGCATCCAAGTCCCTTGCCTGATGCGTCGCAGAAAATCTCAAAGCCTCCGCTTCTGTCTGGAATAGCTAAGACTGGTGCAGTAGTCAGTTTCTCCTTCAAAGTAGAAAAGGCTTGCTCACACGAATCTGACCAACTGAACTTAACATCCTTCCTCGTCAATCTCGTCATTGGCTCAGCTATCCTCGAGAAATCCTTGATAAATCTGCGGTAGTATCCAGCCAATCCAAGGAAACTCCTGATGTCCGATACCGATCGAGGTGTAGGCCATTCACTGACTGCTTTAACCTTCTCCGGATCCACCGAGATTCTAGCTCCCGATACTACATGCCCAAGAAATGCAATTCTATCCAGCCAGAATTCGCATTTGCTATACTTGGCATACATTCTATGGTGACAGAGTGTCTCCAAGACTATCTTCAGATGTTCTGCATGCTCTTCCTCGCTGTAACGGCCTGTTTTCGGGCCAATTTGAATTTTGTGTGTGCACAACAATTAGGTCTGTGCGTAAAGTGATTTGGTCTGTGTGCATAGCAGATGTCGTCTGTGCACGCAGTAGGACCCTAGAAACTTGCTTGAACCCATAGATAGCCTCCGTGACTCGTGTCCGACTTGGGAACACGTGTCAACCTAAGCCAACCCCGACGTGTGCCCAACTTGAGTCGCCATTGGACCCCGTACCCTTTGTACGCGTATCTTACTTGAAGTTCGCGTATTTTTTTCTTAGCCTTACCTTTCATCCGGACACTACCGAGTGATATGCCGTTGTGACCCTCTCTGAGAGTATTAAATTGTGGAGCCATTTTGGAAAGAAATTCTCGGGTCGATCTCCCACAATTTGACTTTGTTTGATGAGATGTCGCGACTTTCGCTTTTGTCGTGAGGCCTTTTCATTTTTAGTTACGTTTCTCGTCGTCGAAATTGTGATCCGTCTCCTCTGTCTACTTTCTCTCGTCGCCCCGGTCACCCCAGTATTTATTTCACAATTTTTGGGCTTCGTTTGATCTACTTTCACTGTTTGGCCAACCTATCATATATTTTTACCCTAAGTTTTAGATGGCATCCTCCCCTGATTATTTTATCATATTATACATCCAATATTCAGTTGACCAAGCCCACATTCCTCCATTGGCCGCACCATCCCACGCTTGAGAGAGATAGGGGATGAGATTGTGTTCTTTTTGTAATTGTTATAATATTAAAGCCTAATAACAACTCTAGCCTTTAGCCTAGCCCATTCAAATACATTTAAATAAACCCTATAAGCTAACCCAGGCCCTAGCTCACGAGTACAGCCCATGCCTTATGACTTTTGACCTAGGGTGTTGGTTATGAAGCTTAACCTATTAATTTTCTCACAGCAAAAACAACAAGCCGCCGCCGCAGTTTCCCTTTCGCACGCAACCACAAGCCGCCTGACATTTCTCTGACCTGGCCTTCTTCTTCCCCGTGCGAAACAACGTGGCAGCCGCACGCAAACGCTCCTCGCCGGCCTTCCTCCCGTTCCCTCCGAGATCCACACGCCGGCACACCGCCTGAGACCCCCGACGTGATCCGCTCTCCCCTGTTCCGCCCCTTTTCCTCTGTTCGGAACAGAGGAACCCAGCCCGACATCGATCTCGCCATCCTCCCTGACTTCCGCAGCACACAGCAACCCACCCTCAGCCCCGAAGCAACGCCGGCAACTCCATCTCCCTCTCCCGCGCCATCTGCATGCTCTTCTGAGCCGTAGCCCGTGCCCGCCATCTCCTCATCCCGCAGACAACGCCGGCGAAACCCCCCTAGGCGCTGTCACGGCCGTAGCACCGCCTGCCGCGGCGGTCGTCTCCCCGGAGCCCCCTCCTCCTTCTCGAGCAGCCTCCCGATTGAACGCCGTCCACCTCCTGTCACCGTCTTCTTCCTCCATCAACGCCACGCCACCATGCTCGCTCGACCACCCACTGTCGCACACGCCACTGATCAACTCACCAGACCATGCGCTGTCCCTGCCATGCCGTTCAGTCACCGCCGACCAATCGCGTCGTCCAACGTCACCGTTCACGACGTTTTCAACCTGCAAGTTCATGCGAGGAGTTCAACCATATAACACGTAAGTTGTTAATAGAACATGCATATACTTTATCATTTTGGGAGATTATTTCATGATGTTAGATGCTTAAACGTCTACATATAAGAATTATATTGATAGCTTGTTAACGGGTTGGTTTGCTTTAGCCACTTAGATGTCGTACATGTGAGTGCTTAATAAAGACAATGTATGGAATCATAATGATGACGTGATTATATCTCATAATAATAACTTGTATGCTGGTGCCATTTTATTATAGTTTAATATAAAATAAGTTAGGTGTTTTGTTAAATACTCAATTTTCATATTTTCGGGTTAGTTAGTAATGGATTCTGATGGACAGTGTTTCTTAAACACTGTTATAAATATGGCCAGTAGAGTTAGTTTGATAAATGGGTTGTATAATTACATGTTTTTGTATATACTAGGGTTAGATGTTAATGACACCCTGCATCATGTTTTACTAAAGTTAGAAGTTAGCTTGAAAATGTTATAAGTTATTTTAGTTGAGGTTATTATTAATTAGAGGAGTTCTCTTTACTTTTAAATGTGCCCTGATTCATATTAGCTGCAACCTGTTACTTAGGATATATATACATTAGCGTTAGTTAGAGAAGAGTTTCTTTTAAGAAAACTGTGTTTCTTTGCCTTAGTAACTCATATAGAACGAACTCATTAGAAAATCGCCTCGATCGATCAATGGACTTACTCTGCTGTGCACGTAGGATAGATGGAATGATCGATCGAACTAGACAGCATACCATAGGTCTGGTGACCAAAGCGGGCCCAATTAATCTGGCTTATCTTTTATCGCTGTCTGTGGATGTTAGAGTACATGATTGTGATGATAAAATTATTGTACAGGTTCCGTAGATCCGTTGGTTGACCCAGACCCTGCTGGACTACATCCTTGCCGGAATCTTTCAGGCAAGGAATGAGACTTTAGTTACTGCTTTTATGCTTTTCTAGTATTGATGTTAGAACTGCTAGATTTATTTCTGCAAAATACTTGAAAATGATCACATGTTACTTTCTGCTCGAACCCACTTTTAAAATGCAACTTGAACCTCACATGCTAATTAATAAGCCAGACATTGTAGTTATGTGGATCTTTGTAGAAGATCACATGCGTGGGCCTCTCCTATACGGAGGTTGGCACTACTCTTGTGGAGCGTCTGCTGGCTAGCCCAGAGACAGCTCGCTTACGGACTTGTGGAACGTTTGCTGGCTCATCCAGGAATGTCTCACTTATGGATAGTTAATCGATGACGGGGGTGACCATTGAGAACTGGTGCTCTCCAGCTTTGGCTCACCCGTGACTGGTGCACTCCGGTATGATACGTAGTATCATTCATGATTAATGATTTGTTTCGGATCGACGACGGGGGTGACCATTGAGAACTGGTGCTCCCCAGCTTTGGCTCACCCGTGACTGGTGCGCTCCGGTATGATACACCGTATCATTCGTGATCCTTGTCTTGTCTCGTGTCTAGATGGAGCGTTTGTTGGCTCGTGTCCATAACACAAACGACTCGCAGGTGGGGTAGGACAAAAGAGTCTAGCTGGGCCTGGGGGTAGCACCCCTCCGCCTACGCAGCTTGAGTCCTTAGGCTTTGTCTTCGTGTCGCAGTTGGTGCACTCCTGTTTGCTTCGCAGGGATGCATTCCGGTCGTTTGACCTTTTCTAGACTTGGACAATCTGATCAGATGGACACCCCTGGCAGATTGATTGAACTACATGAACAACTCTTAGATGATCTGACTAGATGGACACCCCTAGCAGATCGATTAGAATAACCATTACTTGTTTCCTGCTTTCTAGAACTGCCTGTGTAGTTGTCTTTTAAATTCCATTCAGAACTGCTAGAATTGTATAACTGCATTAACTTATGGTCTCATTAGTTCGTTGCTGACATGTGTTTTGCACATGTCTCAGACTTGTCAGGGCTGCCACAACCTGAGGATCCCCCGCAGACTCTTTACTCTTTAGTTGCCTCCGGTACGTACAGTTTTAGTCTTTATGTTAAACTCTTTGTTGGTTACCTTTTGCGTTTGGATAATATCTTTTTACTGCTATTTCTATTGTTTCATGCTAAATCATTTGATCGGACCTCCCCTCCGCATAATAACTTGCCATGGACGCTTATTGGACCCCGAGCCTCAACGGCTCTAGTCCATGCGGGCTGGCCATGCCTCGCTGCTCAATCTTTTGGAAAGCGGGGCATGACAGTTTTTGTGGTGGCCCATGCAGGTCTTGATCGAATGATTTATCGAAACAATAATGTTGCAGTAACTATTCAAACAACCAACAATATTCGAGTCTAACATAAGTTAGTTAGGTTAAGACTAGTTCCTTGGCCCCCTCTAGTTTGGTTTTAAGTGAGAATATAGGAATAAGATGAAGTTTAAAGTGATGTATTTCTAACACATTGGATAGTTATAAGGTTGGATTCTCGACTTGACAAGGAACCATGGAAGTGAGAACATTGAATCGAGGGATTGAGATCGACTCTTAGTGTGCTGCTCGTGATAGAAGTGTGGTGATTAGAAGTCTGGTCTTAATGACTAAAGGTGTAGACCTACAACGATCAAGTGAAATGTTATGCAACGGATATTATGAGCATATTTATATATAAGCCGAGTAGCAACAGTATAACCTGGGTTTTGCAAAGTTCGAGGATGGCAACGTGGATGAAGTAAATAATATGATCATTAGAGTTGAACAGAAGAAATTCAGAGTGATAATGTGATGACGAGGTTGATCTTATGATGGATTGTATAAGATTGACAACATGATTTGTTTTGGACACAGTGATTTAAAGGAATTAAGGATCTTAGGAATGTCATGGGAGTTTCAAAGTCGACCGTTCGAATACGCATCGAGTGCGTACTGATCACTGGATTCCAGTTACAGCTTACGGAATGGTGAAAGGTGAAGACTTCTCCAAATCATGTGGATGGATTATAGTCAACAATGACTAGTAGTTTAAGTGTCAATGAAAATTCTAGATCAAGTCAAGTGAGCAAGTTTGGTTTTACGAGTGCTCAATGATCAGGAAATATGGGAAAAGAGTTAGTAGATTACCTTGGTTGTTTGGATTGAAAAGGAAATCGTAAGTAAGTCTGACATCCGAAAATCTAGAATTGGTTGGTAGTTTCACTTTAGAGATTCCTAGAGGCAGCTGATGCCAAGAACCAATTGAAGCGGAAAACAACAGGATCATTATAACAGGTTCTCATGAACGGGCTTTTGAGTTGGAAATTTTATTGGTGTTTATAATGATTGGGACCAGCCAATTAGGGCTGGTTAGTTGGAGATTGTTTAACCACCATAGATGTCGAATATTGGAAGTGTTTGCACATTAGAGCCTTGTGTTTGTTCTGCCTTCATCGTAGATCTGTAAGGAGGATTACCCGGTTCGTGTGAATATATATCCTTGTCGGGCATGCTTAGTATTATTACCTAGGTATATGTGAGCTTATGGATAAATAATGGAATATGTGTATTGCGATGAATGTAATGATTATGTGTATATAGTACATGAATAAGTATAGATACTTATGTGAGATAATAAGTGTGAATATATAATTCCTGTGAATACATATAAGTCTTAGTGTTCCCTCGAGTACTAGTGGACATGCTTATAGATACTAGGATAAGAATGTGTTGCGTGATTGTATATACGTATATATGGGATAAGTATGAATTACATGTTCTGATGTGTGAATGATTGTATAGTGATGTCTAGCTATTTACTAAGGCTACATATGATGAGTCGTGTTATATAGATATATAAGAGTGTGTGTATAAGTACATGGATTGTATATTGTTTGGTATGTATCTTGGAGTCTCACTCGAGAGCGAGTGAGTATGCTCAGTAAGTATTTTAAAATGTGGTTGTGGTTTGCGGATGTGAGTATAGTGTTATATATATCCGTGCATGATAGGATATGGTGAATGTAGTTATATAGGTGTTTGTGCTGGGTTAGGCTACGCACCTGGACGTGCGTGGCTACGCCATATATAGATACATGTTTATTCTATATTTATGACTGAAGGGTTTACATGTTTGAATGAGTATGGGTGAAATGTGCTATATGTATAGTTATTAGGCTGGATGCATTGTGTTTGTAGGAATAGATTAATATGATAGTGTGATTATGTATTGCTTGTAATAAGAAATTGTTTGTCATTTGGTATTGTGGCGAATAGTTATAATATAGCTAAGTATTATTGTTATGATTGGTGAGTTGAATGTATACTAGGGGTTATACCTTTTGTAGGTTATATTGAGTAGATATATGTATTTTTCGGTTTTAAATTCGTGATGAATTTAAATACCCTGGTTAGTATATGTGTACTATATGTATAACGCAATGGTTGTATATGATGGGGTGATTATTGAATGTTGGAATATGATTGTGCGTAGGTATGGATGTGCGGAGGCACTTCCATGAGTTAGAAATGTATGCGTGAATAATATTAACCTAGCTATAAGTACAAGATATAATGGTAGGGAAATAATTGATGTACATTATTACTGAGCATGTATATAGATAGATGTATTAGGTTATATGTTGGTTGAAGTATTGTGCTAGGAATGATCGGGGTAGTTACTATAGTCAACTAGAAGAGTCTAGCCATGCCTGAAATTAAGAAAGTCCGAGGGCGGACTTTATTTTAAGTTGGGGAGAATGTAACGACCTGTTTTCGGGCCAATTTGAATTTTGTGTGTGCACAGCAATTAGGTCTGTGCGTAAAGTGATTTGGTCTGTGTGCATAGCAGATGTCGTCTGTGCACGCAGTAGGACCCTAGAAACTTGCTTGAACCCATAGATAGCCTCCGTGACTCGTGTCCGACTTGGGAACACGTGTCAACCTAAGCCAACCCCGACGTGTGCCCAACTTGAGTTGCCGTTGGACCCTGTACCCTTTGTACGCGTATCTTACTTGAAGTTCGCGTATTTTTTTCTTAGCCTTACCTTTCATCCGGACACTACCGAGTGATATGCCGTTGTGACCCTCTCTGAGAGTATTAAATTGTGGAGCCATTTTGGAACGAAATTCTCGGGTCGATCTCCCACAATTTGACTTTGTTTGATAAGATGTCGCGACTTTCGCTTTTGTCGTGAGGCCTTTTCATTTTTAGTTACGTTTCTTGTCGTCGAAATTGTGATCCGTCTCCTCTGTCTACTTTCTCTCGTCGCCCCGGTCACCCCAGTATTTATTTCACAATTTTTGGGCTTCGTTTGATCTACTTTCACTGTTTGGCCAACCTATCATATATTTTTACCCTAAGTTTCAGATGGCATCCTCCCCTGATTATTTTATCATATTATACATCCAATATTCAGTTGACCAAGCCCACATTCCTCCATTGGCCGCACCATCCCACGCTTGAGAGAGATATGGGATGAGATTGTGTTCTTTTTGTAATTGTTATAATATTAAAGCCTAATAACAACTCTAGCCTTTAGCCTAGCCCATTCAAATACATTTAAATAAACCCTATAAGCTAACCCAGGCCCTAGCTCACGAGTACAGCCCATGCCCTATGACTTTTGACCTAGGGTGTTGGTTATAAAGCTTAACCTATTAATTTTCTCACAGCAAAAACAACAAGCCGCCGCCGCAGTTTCCCTTTCGCACGCAACCACAAGCCGCCTGAAATTTCTCTGACCTGGCCTTCTTCTTCCCCGTGTGAAACAACACGGCAGCCGCACGCAAACGCTCCTCGCCGGCCTTCCTCCTGTTCCCTCCGAGATCCACACGCCGGCACACCGCCTGAGACCCCCGACGTGATCCGCTCTCCCCTGTTCCGCCCCTTTTCCTCTGTTCGGAACAGAGGAACCCAGCCTGACGTCGATCTCGCCGTCCTCCCCGACTTCCGCAGCACACAGCAACCCACCCTCAGCCCCGAAGCAACGCCGGCAACTCCATCTCCCTCTCCCCCGCCATCCGCCTGCTCTTCTGAGCCGTAGCCCGTGCCCGCCATCTCCTCATCCCGCAGACAACGCCGGTGAAACCCCCCTAGGCACTGTCACGGCTGCAGCGCCGCCTGCCGCGGCGGTCGTCTCCCCGGAGCCCCCTCCTCCTTCTCGAGCAGCCTCCCGATTGAACGCCGTCCACCTCCTGTCACCGTCTTCTTCCTCCCTCAACGCCACGCCACCATGCTCGCTCGACCACCCGCTGTCGCACACGCCACTGATCAACTCACCAGACCATGCGCTGTCCCTGCCATGCCGTTCAGTCACCGCCGACCAATCGCGTCGTCCAACGTCACCGTTCACGACGTTTTCAACCTGCAAGTTCATGCGAGGAGTTCAACCATATAACACGTAAGTTGTTAATAGAACATGTCATATACTTTATCATTTTGGGAGATTATTTCATGATGTTAGATGCTTAAACGTCTACATATAAGAATTATATTGATAGCTTGTTAACGGGTTGGTTTGCTTTAGCCACTTAGATGTCGTACATGTGAGTGCTTAATAAAGACAGTGTATGGAATCATAATGATGACGTGATTATATCTCATAATAATAACTTGTATGCTGGTGCCATTTTATTATAGTTTAATATAAAATAAGTTAGGTGTTTTGTTAAATACTCAATTTTCATATTTTCGGGTTAGTTAGTAATGGATTCTGATGGACTGTGTTTCTTAAACACTGTTATAAATATGGCCAGTAGAGTTAGTTTGATAAATGGGTTGTATAATTACATGTTTTTGTATATACTAGGGTTAGATGTTAATGACACCCTGCATCATGTTTTACTAAAGTTAGAAGTTAGCTTGAAAATGTTATAAGTTATTTTAGTTGAGGTTATTATTAATTAGAGGAGTTCTCTTTACTTTTAAATGTGCACTGATTCATATTAGCTGCAACTTGTTACTTAGGATATATATATATTAGCGTTAGTTAGAGAAGAGTTTCTTTTAAGAAAACTGTGTTTCTTTGCCTTAGTAACTCATATAGAACGAACTCATTAGAAAATCGCCTCGATCGATCAATGGACTTACTCTACTGTGCACGTAGGATAGATGGAATGATCGATCGAACTAGACAGCATACCATAGGTCTGGTGACCAAAGCGGGCCCAGTTAATCTGGCTTATCTTTTATCGCTGTCTGTGGATGTTAGAGTGCATGATTGTGATGATAAAATTATTGTACAGGTTCAGTAGATCCGTTGGTTGACCCAGACCCTGCTGGACTACATCCTTGCCGGAATCTTTCAGGCAAGGAATGAGACTTTAGTTACTGCTTTTATGCTTTTCTAGTATTGATGTTAGAACTGCTAGATTTATTTCTGCAAAATACTTGAAAATGATCACATGTTACTTTCTGCTCGAACCCACTTTTAAAATGCAAATTGAACCTCACATGCTAATTAATACGCCAGACATTGTAGTTATGTGGATCTTTGTAGAAGATCACAGGCGTGGGCCTCTCCTATACGGAGGTTGGCACTACTCTTGTGGAGCGTCTGCTGGCTAGCCCAGAGACAGCTCGCTTACGGACTTGTGGAACGTTTGCTGGCTCGTCCAGGAATGTCTCACTTATGGATAGTTAATCGATGACGGGGGTGACCATTGAGAACTGGTGCTCCCCAGCTTTGGCTCACCCGTGACTGGTGCGCTCCGGTATGATACGTAGTATCATTCATGATTAATGATTTGTTTCGGATCGACGACGGGGGTGACCATTGAGAACTGGTGCTCCCCAGCTTTGGCTCACCCGTGACTGGTGCGCTCCGGTATGATACACCATATCATTCGTGATCCTTGTCTTGTCTCGTGTCTAGATGGAGCGTTTGTTGGCTCGTGTCCATAACACAAACGACTCGTGGGTGGGGTAGGACAAAAGAGTCTAGCTGGGCCTGGGGGGTAGCTCCCCTCCGCCTACGCAGCTTGAGTCCTTAGGCTTTGTCTTCGTGTCGCAGTTGGTGCACTCCTGTTTGCTTCGCAGGGATGCATTCCGGTCGTTTGACCTTTTCTAGACTTGGACAATCTGATCAGATGGACACCCCTGGCAGATTGATAGAACTACATGAACAACTCTTAGACGATCTGACTAGATGGACACCCATATCAGATCGATTAGAATAACTATTACTTGTTTCCTGCTTTTTAGAACTGCCTGTGTAGTTGTCTTTTAAATTCCATTCAGAACTGCTAGAATTGTATAACTGCATTAACTTATGGTCTCATTAGTTCGTTGCTGACATGTGTTTTGCACATGTCTCAGACTTGTCAGGGCTGCCACAACCTGAGGATCCCCCGCAGACTCTTTACTCTTTAGTTGCCTCCGGTACGTACAGTTTTAGTCTTTATGTTAAACTCTTTGTTGGTTACCTTTTGCGTTTGGATAATATCTTTTTACTACTATTTCTATTGTTTCATGCTAAATCATTTGATCGGACCTCCCCTCCGCATAATAACTTGCCATGGACGCTTATTGGACCCCGAGCCTCAACGGCTCTAGTCCATGCGGGCTGGCCATGCCTCGCTGCTCAATCTTTTGGGAAACGGGGCGTGACACTCGCTCTTCGAGTACACCAAGATGTCGTCTATGAATATCACCACGAACTTGTCAAGGAAGTCATAAAAGATAAGGTTCATGAGGTTCATGAACACCGCAGGTGCGTTGGTCACACCGAATGGCATGACAACGAACTCATAATGCCCGTACTTAGTCCGAAAAGTGGTCTTGAGCACATCTTCCTTCTTGACTCTGACTTGATGGTATCCGCTCCGGAGATCTAACTTCGAAAATACCCTCGATCCACCAAGCTGATCGAAGATATCATCAATGCGAGGCAGCGGGTACTTGTTCTTCACTGTGATCTGATTCAACTCTCGATAATCAATACACATCCTCCTCGATCCATCCTTCTTCTTTACCAGCAAGACGGGTGCACCCCAGGGAGATACGCTGGGATGAATGAAACCCTTCTGTAGTAGCTCATCCAACTGCTTCCTCAAATCTTCTAGTTCTGCAGGAGCCATACGGTACGGCACCTTCGAAATCGGTTGAGCTCCTGGCATAAGATCGATGCTGAACTCCAATGCTCGATCGGGCGACAGTCCAGAAATGTCTTCAGGGAAGACGTCTTCGAAAACTCTCACTACTGCAGGCTTCTCCGGTTCAGCAATCATAGATGCAACGGTCAATCTGTACGGCTGGGCTCGGAACTTGACCGGCCCAAGCGAACGTCCTCCGCCGACAAACTCAAACACTGGGTGGTCAGGAATTTTGAACACCACTTTCTTCCAGTGACAGTCGATCGTGGCATAAAAAGCTCCTAACCAGTCAATGCCGAGAATAGCATCAAAGTTGGATAGGTTGTGGACGATGAAATTAGCATACAGTTCGTGTCCACTAATCACCAACGGGCACGGTTTACATCCCAGTGCAACCTTCACTACACCATTCCCAGTTGTAATGTTCCAACACTTGGAAAGTGTATCGGTGGGTATTGAGTGTTCGACTACAAACTTCCGAGATAGGATGCATATGGAAGCTCCAGAATCAAACAGGGTCACGGCTGGGTGAGATGAAACTAAGATGACACTTAAGGGTAACACGCAACTAGATTAACATGGATCTAACTAATCAAATATAATGCATCAATAAAGAAGACTAGTATAGAGGTTACCTGTAATAACTCCTTCCTCAGTCTCTGCCTCCACTGCAGTCATTGTGAAGGCTTGCCTCTTAGGCTGAACAGCCTGCTGGAAAGCATGCTTCTGGGGAATGAGAGGCGCTCCACGTCCAGTGACTACCGGATCTCTCTGCTGCTGAACTCAGACTGGTGCCTTCCACGGCTGCTTAGCACTCGGACAGTCCTTCAATGCATGCGTAGCGTCACCACAAACCAAGCACTGGCCCAGAAGCCTCCTGCACTGCTCCTTCACATGACCAGTCTTGCCGCAATGACTGCACGTCTTCTGACTAGGCCCACCTGGACTCTTAAACTGCACGGACTGATTAGGCTTGAACCCAGGCCTAAGCACAGCTCTGGCCTGCTTCATAGGCCTCTTCGCAGCACCTGAATACTGCCCTCTCTTCTGATTGGCAATCAGCTCCTGCCTCTTGGCAGCTATCAACAACTTCTGGTAAGAATCCAAGTCTGAAGAGAAAATCAGACTCTGCAGCTCCAAAGATAAACCTTGTAAGAATTTCTGAGCTTGATCCTTAGCAGTCTCCACCATTTTTGACGCAAAGCGACTCAGTCTCATGAACTCTTGGTGATACTGATCCACCGTCAGATTCCCTTGCTTCAGATTGATAAACTGCTGCATCAGCTCCCTCTTGGCAGCTCGAGGGAAATACTCATCATTAAATCTCGCCTTGAAAGTGGCCCAGGGGATAGGCTTCGCCAACATCTGCTCTTCTGACTCCTACCAACTGCGGGCATTGTCCTTCAGTTGCTTCTTCACTAAGTCAACCCATCCAGCCGGGTTAACCTTCGAGAGAAGCAGATTATCCTCCGTGTTCTTCATCCATTCATCTGCAGCTAATGATCCTTCTGACGCAGTGAAATATGACGGGCCCAGCTCCCGAAACTGCTTCGCTCCCGGCTCGAAGCGAGGGGCATTCTGAAGCATGCCCTGCTGAACGTGCATCATCTGCTGCATCATCCTCATCATCTCCCTCGTAGTGGGTTCTCTATCAGCATTCTCACCATGTCCTGCTCCACCACCAGCTCCAGATCCACTACCAGCTCCTCGGGTGATGCGTCTACCGGCCATCTAAGACAAGAAAATGCTCAGATTAGACTTAATCATGACTCGAATGTTATGAATATTTAAATGGATATTGTTATCATCATTGTTGTTTCGATATTTCACAGATGCAAAGAGGGGACCTGCATGGGCCACCACTAAAACCTGTCACGTCCCGCTTCCTTAATATGGAAGGCGAGACGTGAGGAGGTCCGCTCAGACGTGGAGCTATGAAGCTGCAGTCTGATAAGCGTCTGTAAAAATTTCGAAAAGTAGCAGGTCCTTGCATTTGCGACGAAACAACAACAATAATAAAGCAGATAAGAAAATATCCACCAACAAGATCCAACAAATATTACATCACAGAATAGTCACAAAAGTACGAGTCTGAACAATAGGCCTAAAGCATGGCCAAACAAAACAAGAGAGATAGGTGCTACGCACCGAAACCTAACAACAACTAAGGAAAGGTAACAACTAAGGGGAGACTCCAAACGAGTCTAGGACTGGTCGCCCGTGTCCTCGAAATCGGTCTCTGCAGGGACCTCGAACTCAGCGTCAACGAACTGCTCGTCCTCAGCAACCTGCTCTGTCTCAAATCCTGACATGTGACACCTAAAGAGAAAAGGGCACAGCAAAAGTCTCCCAAGGGAAGCGGAGAACTTTTGTGCAAGGATACAAATAAAATAATGCAACTAGCAGTTCTACAATGATGATATGGCATGACATTAAAAGAGTGCAACAATTAAATTAACAAGATAAAAATAATTAAGCACGTTGTAGCAGAAAGCTACAAATCACGATTTCACGATTTCACGATTTCACGATTAACTTGTATTCACGATGTGCACATGGTTTACGCCTTTTGGCTGAAGTGGCTGTACGGGCACACTTTTACGCTCAAGTGATCGCTTAACCCTACCCCTCCACGTGTATCGAGCGTTGGTTTCCCAACAACACTGTGCTCGCTTCTGGATCACGAGCCAAGAAGTGTTTTTAAATATGGCATAGGGTTGTGCCCGCAAAAGCAGGTGCCTAGCCTCAATAGTTACAATTATTGTAGCATGTGCTACGCAATCACGATAGAACAATTTGATGCATGACATGTAATGAGCAGTTATAGTGCGTACAGTTAATTAAAAGTAGACGTGACATGGCAACATGAATGAAAACAGGTAAAAAGTGTCGGATCTAGTTTCGTTGTCAAACTAGATCAATATGGTCGTCTAGGCGATTATCATTTCATCGCCTATTCTCTTTTACGCAACTACACAAATTGGCCTAAAACATGGCCTAAATAATTACTGGCAAGTATCACTTGCCTGTTTCCGGTGCTATTGGTTGTCGTGGGTTCGCCTCGATGAGCGTTACACTATAGAACGACTGGTTCTCTGTTTTGGTTAAACAAGTTAAACGAATTAGGTTTTATTGTGAGATAATCAAAATAAAATAACTCCTGAATTGGGTTTGTCTAATTTTATCGGGTTCCCTCGCTAGGGTGACGTTTATATTGTGTTATACAGACATGACACGCTTTATTTTATTCTAGTATTATTACCCTAACATGCTGGGATTGAATTAACAATAACAAGCTAATGACAAATTTAATAACAACTTAACTTATGCTAATTACGTTACTAATCTGATTTCTTGGCTTAACATGGTGTTAATAGGTCTACATACCAACTTTTGGCCATGGGGTAATAAGTTAACATGTTATAACCTATATTATTTAACAACTAACATTTATAAAAGTTACTAACATGCTGGATTTAAACAATACGAGCAGATTACCATTTAAAATTACACTAACAACTAATTAACTAACTAAGCTAATCACATGGCATTAATTATTACACCAAACATCTCACTTATTAATTGACTAAGAAATAAAAGCCAACATGTTATAACTTAACAGTATTGAATAAATAACCATATCTAACTCTCTTCATTCTTTAACAGGGTTCTGTCAATTTGTTATATAATTGCCATGTCAGGTTATTCAATATATATATCCCCTAACCCAAAGCTTGTCTACTTCTTTACTCATTCTTATTATTCTCTCTCTTATAACTTTCTCTTTCTATAATAACCCAAGGCTGACACATGCTTTTATCTCACACACACCTAATATAATAGAGGCTAACCCAAAAATATGCTGCCACATTCATTTTAATTAATAATATTATCTTGTTTTGTTTAAACAAGGCTGCCACATTCATTAATTCCCATTGCTCACTCACTGTCCTCTTCTACATCTGTTCTTTGCTTCTCTCTTTTTTTCCTTTTCATTTCGATGGCAGCAATCAACCAACGCAAAAGGGGGATGGGCCTCTCACCTTCACGCGGAGAGAGAGGAAGGGGCCGGCGGATTTCTGGGCGACGACGGAGATCCGCGGAGGCGGCGCGGCTTCCCAGGCGACGGTCGGCGGCTCCAGGCGGTCTCCCGGTGGCCGGTGGCGGCGCAAGGGCGGCGGCGCGTGCTGAGCTTCGGCGACGGCTTCAGGTGAGGGGCTGAGGGTGGTGCCGGCCTAGGGAAGAGGAAGGAAGGAAGAAGAAGAAGAATGGAAGAAGAGGGTTCAGATCTGAATGTTGGGGGTTTGGATTTCTTTGATTTCAGAAATTGTATTTCCGATCTGAGTGTTTGGTTCCTCCCCTTGATTCTGAAATTATTTGGGTATTGGAATTGGGTTTTGTTTGTGAATGCTGATTTGATTTTTGGGTTTGAGATTTTGTTTGCAGTGGGGGATTGGGATTGGGTTTTGTTTTTTTTTGTTTTTGGGAAGAATTTGGAAAGCTGAAAGTTGATTTGTGCTGAAATTGGTTTGAGAATTTGTGGAGGATGATAAACAGGTTTCCTTGGGAGTTTGTTTGCTGGTTGAAATTGTTTGCAGGGATTTGTTTTGCAGGAGGAAGAATTGTTGTTGGCAGGAGGAAGGAGAAGATGTCCCTGTTGAAATACAACAGTGCAGGTGAACATGTCGACGGATGGAAGAGCTAGAGGTGGGGGAGGAACTTCAATGTAGTGTTGGATCTGAACTACCCCAAACGGTGGGGATGAATGTAGGGTTAATTAGCAACTTAATTGGGATTAAAGTTGAAACAATATTTGATTTGGGATATTTTAATTAGGGTAATTAGTTGGTGTAATTAATTAGGGTTAAGGTTAATTAATCACGCCGTGAAAATTAAAAGTCATCCGAGACGCGCTCGCGTCGACACACAAAGAACTCGCGCACAACACATCCGGACGATCGAGCAAAGATACGGGCACACACAATAAATTACACGCGTAGGAAAAATACCGGCCGTTACACCTCGGGAGCACCAGTCGGAGCATCCACCGTATGAGCGGTGGCAACAGGTGTGCTCTCGGGGGCACCAGCAGACGAAGCAGCAGCTGCAGCAGCACCAGAAGTGCCCTCGGGGGCACGAGTAGAAGCACGACAAAGCTCCTCAATATCCTCCTCATCCAACTCATCCTCGTCAGAAAAAGACGGAGGGACCTCAATATCAAGGTGTCGAGCGATACGGCAGAGAATCTCCTCAGAACGAGCCTGACGAGACTCCAAACGACGGATCGAACGAACGACATCGGTAAGAGTGGTAGAGGGAGCTGATGAGGCAGAGGCAGAGGCAGACACTGAAGGTGTCGTCCTCTGAACGTGACGGAGCACCGTAAGAGACTTCTTGACGGCCGTCGCGTTCAGGGGAGGACCAAGTGGACGCTCATCGTCAGGAGGCAATGTGACACGGAAGTGACGGAATACCAGAGTCAACAAGCACGGGAAGGGGATATGAGCCGACTTCATGGACTTGCGAATACACTCGAAAGAGTCCATCTTATCGAGTATAATGCGAGCCCAGTTAATCGAGCTCCCCATGAAAATAGCATAGGTCAACTTCAAGAAGGGCTGGGACGGTAGAGATGAGGAGCCGTACTTGGGAAGCAAGCACGACTTCAGAATCAAATTTAGGACCCAGGCGATAGGCTTGAAGGATTTGGAAGGCACGCCAATCATGTTGGGAGGAATCTGGTGGAAAATCTGGGATAGGACGACCTGATCAAGGGAGGTGATATCATCAACAGAAATGTCTGAGGGGAGGAGGCCAGACGAGGAGATACCCAAAATCTCTCCTAAGATTTCTGCTGTGAGGACTATAGGAGTCCCCAAAACAGTCGTCTCAACAGAGTGGGTCGCATCGTACTGACCCCGGATCCTATTGGCATAGAATAGTTTTACTAGGCGAGGGTAGGGGTGAGGGTTCGCCTTCGGGTCATATCGAAGGTAATCGAGTAGACCGGAGGACGAAAGAAGATCGGCGAAGCCTAGGAAGTCACTAAATTGGACGAAATGCTCCAGAAGCAGTGGGCAGTGTTCGATACGGTTGTAAGCCGTGAGACACAAAGGGTCGTCGCGACACAACGAAATATCGACACCGCCTACTGGCATCGGAGCCTTTCCCTTAGGCTTACGGGTAGACGTACGTGGTCGGGAGCTAGACTCAGGATGGGTAGGAGGAGTGGGTTCCCTGTGAGTCTCAGGCTCGGGAAAATACTCGGTGTCGAAATCCGAAGCACCGGGTGGAGTGGGAGCACGAAAAATCACTGGCTTGGGCTTGGGCTGAGATCGGGCACGGGGTTTCGCAGTCGCCGTCCTCTTACGCTTAAGAGGAGGCGAAGACGAAGAGGGTTGGGTGGTTTTCGAATGACGTCTAGGAGGGGTTCACAGGTTGATCTGGATCAGTAGGGGATGGTTCTATGGTCATCGGCGAAGGGCTCGAAGGACGGATAGGGATACGTGTGCGTGCCATAAGCGAAGCAAGACACGTAAGAAATCGATAGAACCCTAAAACAATCTAGGCCGAAACCCTAGAAGCCGAAATGAAAAGGCGAAATCAAGTGAAATCTTAACCCTAAAGATTGGAAACCCTAGACAGGAGAGGGAGAGAGGGGGGTTACCCTAGGTTGGAGGTCGACGGTCGACGACGGAGGGGATGGCCGAAAATAGGCCGGAGATCGACGGAGAGGGAGGAGGGAAGTCTAAGGGGTTGGGGGATTTAGGCTGGAGAGGGACTTCGATCGACTTGAATGAAAAGAAATCGATTAGATTTCATTTAAGTCAGTCGGAAGTCGAAAAGACGCAGCTGTCCCCGTCACAACTAGTCGGTCACAGTTCAAGCACTGACCGACTAGATCACGATCTAGTCGGTCGGTCAATGAGCTTGAACCGACTAGTTGCAAACAGTAACTGAAGCCAAATTTCCTGACAAGATTTAGTCGGTCTAAGTTCATTCACTGACCGACTAGAACTGAATCTAGTCGGTCAGCCAATGAACTTGGACCGACTAAGAGAGTTCAAAAATTGAAAATGTTTGAAATTTGATTTCTCTCCTAATCACACTTGGATGAAACATCAAAATACTCTCATTAATCATTATACTACCCCATTAAACATCGAAAAACAGAAATTTGACGATTACGCACAAATCAAGCGAAGATTCCGAAAGTTCAACAAAAATCCAGAAAATTTCAATACTTCAAGCATGAGCAAATATAACGAATATAATAGCATGCAAGAATATTGAATAAAAGAATGAATCCTATATCTCAGATTCACCCATAATCCCCAATTCTCGACGTAACCGCACAAAGGAGTCCCCCTTTAGGGGTTTCATGAAAATATCGGCGATTTGCTTCTGGGTTTCAACGTACACTAATATGATGTCCTTTTTAGCAACATGATCATCTAAGAAATGGTGTCGGACATCTATGTGTTTCAAACGGGAATTGTGTACCGGGTTCTTGGAAAGACATATTGCACTTTGGTTGTCCACCATGATAGGGCAAGTAGCACAGTTTATACCAAAGTCTTTAAGTGTGTGTCTCATCCAAAGAACTTGAGCACACGCGGCACCGACGGTAATGTATTCTGCCTCGGTGGTTGAAAGTGATACGGAATTTTGCTTCTTGGAAAACCAAGAGACAAGGGAATTTCCTATAAAATGGCAAGTGCCACTAGAACTTTTCCTGTCGGATTTGCATCCCGCATTATCGGCATCACTATATGAGATTAACTCATACGTGCTAGATTTTGGATAAAGTAATCCAAAATCAAGTGTATAACTTAGATAACAGAAAATACGTTTTACCGCTACTAAGTGAGACTCCTTAGGTTGAGACTGATAACGAGCACATACGCATACGGCAAACATAATATTGGGCCTACTTGCGGTAAGATAAAGTAAACTACCTATAATACCTCGATATAGACGAATGTCTACATCCTTACCGCCCGTATCCTTATCAAGATGCGTAGTCGTGCTCATTGGAGTCTTTTTCCTGGAGGCATTCTCCATTCCAAATCGCTTAAGCAACTCCACCGTATACTTCGTTTGGTGGATGAAGATTGCATCGTCCATTTGGCGAATTTGGAGACCTAAGAAATATTTGAGCTCACCCATGTGGCTCATCTCAAATTGATCCTTCATCACATTAGAAAACTCTTTGCAAAGAGCAAAGTTAGTAGCACCGAAAATGATATCATCAACATATATTTGAACTAAAATTATATCATTATTCGAATACTTAACAAATAATGTGGAATCAACTTCTCCCATTTTAAAACCCAAATCCAAAAGAAAATTCTTTAAACGATCATACCAAGCTCGAGGAGCTTGTCTCAAACCGTAAAGTGATTTCTTAAGTTTAAAAACATGATTTGGAAATTTTTCATTAATAAAACCCGGAGGTTGAGAAACGTAAACTTCCTCAACAACATCTCCATTTAAAAATGCACTTTTAACATCCATTTGAAATAATTTAAAATCCTTATGGCATGCAAAAGACAATAATAATCTAATTGATTCTAATCTAGCTACCGGAGCGAAGGATTCTTCGAAATCAATACCTTCCTCTTGACGGTAGCCTTGAGCAACTAACCGAGCTTTGTTCTGGACAACGACTTGGTTTTCATCGGTTTTGTTCTTGAAGATCCACTTTGTCCCTATGACGGTGTGGTTCTTCGATGGCAATGGAACAAGCTCCCAAACTTCATTCCTCTCGAATTGAATGAGTTCCTCCTCCATGGCTAAGACCCAAGCGCTATCTTCTCATGCTTCATTAACATTCTTTGGCTCTATCGAGGAGGCAAAGGCACAATGAGCGAAGTACTTCACTTGTGATCTCGTCTTGACACTATCATGGATATTGCCGATGACTTGCTCATGAGGATGGTCACGAACGGTATGAAGCCGTTTGGGAATACCTTGATCACTAGGAACATTCTCAACAACTTCATTAAACGGGTTAGTCTCAATAGAATCAATAGAATCATTAGAGTTAGAATTACCAATTGAATCACATAAGACATCCATAGAGTCATCACATTAGTAATTCTAGTTGGAACAAATCCTTCATTAAATGACACATGAAGCGATTCCTCGATCGTTGAGATTCGTTTGTTGAATATCCGGTAGGCTTTGCTACGCGAAGAATATCCAACAAAAATCCCCTCATCGGATCTTGGATCGAATTTGTCCAAACTACCATACGTGTTCTTAATAAAACATTTCGAACCAAAAACACGAAAATGTTTAACTTGAGGCAACCTACCAAACAACAATTCATAACAAGTTTGTTTAGTGCCGGGCCTCAAAAGTATTCTATTAAACACATAGCAAGCGGTATGTACCGCTTCCGCCCAAAATTGATGGCCAAGTTGGCTATCATCAAGCATAGTGCGAGCACATTCCACTAGCGTCCTATTCTTTCTCTCAACAACACCATTTTGAGAAGGTGTGCGATGGAATGAAAAGGTGTGTGTAATACCAACTTCATCACAAAATGTCTCAAAAGACTCATTCTCAAATTCACCTCCATGATCACTACGAATAGTGACAATGGTGGTTCCTAAGAGATTTTGTACTTTCTTAACAAAAATTGTGAAGTTTTCAAAAGCTTCATTTTTATTACACAATGAAAATACCCAAGTAAACCTAGAAAAGTCATCAACGATGACAAGTCCATATCTAGCATTACCTAATGAAGCAAGTCTAGTTGGCCCAAATAAATCTAGATGTAATAGCTCTAGAGGCCGCTTAGAGGAAATGCTTTTCTTAGGTTTAAATGAAGATTTTGGAAGCTTGCCTCGTTGACACGAGTCACAAAAGCTTTTCTTTTGAAAGACAAGCTTAGGGAAGCCTCTAATAGAATTTAACTTGGAAAGGTTAAATAGTGTTCCAAAGTTCACATGACCAAAACGTCGATGCCATAAGTGTTGTTCACTTGTGTTGGCAATAAGACATTGTTCATGTGATCTTGGAAGATCTAGGATATATATATCCTTATGGCGTGTGTCGGAAAACAATAATTCATTATTATCTTTTCTTAAAATATGGCACATTCCTTTCGCAAAGTTAACTTTGTAACCTTTGTCACAAAGTTGACTTATTGAAATGAGATTGTGGTTTAATCCTTTAACAAGGTAAACATCACATATAATGGGTTTAGAAGGATTACCCACTTTACCAACACCTATGATGGTTCCTTTCTCGTTGCCTCCAAATACGACGCGGTTTTCATTTGCAATGGGAACCACTCCGGAGAGAAATTGAGCGTCACCCGTCATGTGTTTTGAACACCCGCTATCGAGTATCCAATTCCCCTTGGAGCTAAATTTAAATTTTTTTCTCCTTTTCTTTTTCTTTTCCTTGAGTACCTAAAGATAGAAAATTTCATATCATGGTACCCAAGGTCATTGGGTCCAAAAGATTAGACCTTTGGAAGCCAAGTCCAATTGGACTTAGACTTCCCCACATAATTTCTACTATGCACAACATCCGAAAAATAAGCATTCATGTAAACTTGTTTTTCATCCATGCTTGTGTCCTTTGGGTTCCAAATAGTGAAAATCTTGGGAGCCCTCATCCTATTGGGTGCATGCATGCGTTGTTGGTTTCTACGTGATGCATGTCGTGGATAGGCATAATGAACATGATGGAATGGTGCATGTGGATAGTTATTCATACGATGATGTGGGTGAACATATTCATGTGGAGGAACACGTGCGTGAGGGTGTCTCACATGGTGTGCACGTGCCCGTGAACATGTAGCATAGAAATCATCATATGTGTGAGCCGGTGGAGTAGGATGTGTGTTCCTACGTGGCATAGTATTGGTGTACATATAAGCATGCCCCTTCTTTGGAGGTCCACCCAAAGTGGGTTTATTTCCGAAAGAGGGTGTGGACGAGGTGGAAGCACCATTGGTAGAAGAACTACCAATAGAGTGTTTGCTACCACTCGTTGAGTCACCGGAAGTTGGCCTAACAAAAGTAGTGGCCGATTTGGATGAACTTCCCATCGTATACCCCAAGCCAATGTGGTGATTGGCCGGAAGTAAGTCACTTAGGATTTTATCCAAATGGTCCTTACCCTTATTGAATTTATTAATTCGGCCTAATGTGTTCTCATATTTCTCGGTGAGAGAACGCATAGAAGTATCCAAATTGGATACTTGCGATGTGAGCACTGACGTGCGTCTATATTTCATATATTCACGCACGTTTTCTTTTGTGTTTCTCCGTGTTTTTCCGCCGTCTCTTTTTCGTTTTCGTATGTTTTCCCGTTTTCTTTCACTTTTCTTTGTTTGTCCATGATTGCAGGGGATTGACCATGTAGGGGACGTTTAATGATGATATCCCAAGTCCCCGGAGCAACGGGGGAAGTCACGCGTGATCCAGGGGGTCAAACGGCGAAGTATTCATCTTTCATCCCCTCACCCGGTCGGTTGGTCATCTCCAACCGATCGGGTGATGCACGCGTGCACCAACCGGTCGCTGCCGCAGCTCACGAAGAAGTCACCCGACCGGTTCACAGACTGGTTCTGCGGGCAGCTGTTCTCTGTTTTCTCGAGCGGAATTCCAACCGATCGGGTGATTCTCACCCGATCGGTTCATCTGTAGCTGAAGAAGATAAGCTGAAGACACGGGCGTTCAACCGATCGGTTCACCCGACTGCTTCAAGATCCAACCGGTCGCTCAAGAACTCACCCGATCGGTTCATGTGATCGGGTGAAAACTCGCCGTTTTCTGATATTTATTTGTAACGGATCAACCGATCAGTTGACTTGTCAACCGATCAGTTGATGCGACGGCCTATATATAGAGCCCCTAGGGTTCCAGAAACGGGGAGTTGCTGTTTTTCTACTGTTTTATTTCCTTGTGACGGCTGTAATTGTTACTCTTTTGTAAGTATTCAGATCTTTCTAAAATTTTAGTATTGTCTTTATTACTCCTTTACTTCCGCATTGCAATTGTCCGATTATGATTTCAACGGTTAAATTTCATTTAGATTGCTTTTTCATGAATTTTTGTGAGTAGTTCCCAAATCTGGGATTTTGGTGGAAACCCCTTCGGGGGCTCTTCCCGATGCGTCCGTAGGGTTAGGAAATCGATAGGAAGTAGGAATCTAACGGTTACGCGAGGTGTTTCATTGTCATCGACGGGAAAAAGACCGCCTTTGACCGTTGGGCCAAGGGGGAATAAACTTGGCGGTTGACTCCCTAGCCATAGCTCACGCCTTTAGCGTAGACGCCGAATCCTAGCATGCGGGAGCGGCAGGATGAGACGTCGGGAGATATCGTTGCGGGCTTAGTGCTCCTGGGATCGATCAGTGTTAATGGACACGGGAGTGCCCACTGATCGAATCCGGGAAGTCCGGTGTATTATCCTGGGCACCGACCGGAATATCGGGCCCATGGGATGCCGGTACCACTTTCAGAGGCAACGTCTCACCATTAGACCCTAATCCCGATCGGTATCCATACCCGTAGGCCGTATCGGCGGGAGTCTCTCGTCGGGTTGGAAACCAAAGTCCCGGGTTTACTTTCCTTTTGTTCATACCCTTTTATTTCCTTTCGTGACAACCATCTACCGATTCGGGCTAGCTCGCCCCTCGGGGTGATTTTGGTCCTACCTGACCCAAGCACAACCTCGCCTCCCTGAGTTCGATATTCCCGCACCCTACAATAACTGTGAAACTTGCGGTAAACGACACCACGCCGCCGCGCCGCAAGCGGGACGTCGGTCAAGTTTATGGCGCCGTTGCCGGGGAGGCAACGTGCTTGATATTTTAGGATCTCTTGAACCCTCGTGTCTAGCTCACATCCCTACCTCGTGATAATTTTCACATTTTTTTTTCTTTTTCTTATTTGTTTTTCTTATTTTTATTTCTTATTTTATCTGTTTCTTTCCCACTTGTCGCTTCACGGGTGTTTGTTGTTTTTCATGCGCAGGAGTTCAAGGAGTCTTGACGACTTGATTCCCCTCGATCCAGAGATTAACGCCACCCTTAGGCGTTTGGCCGCCGAGAAGCGAAGAAGGGAAGATCCCGAATCCATGGAGGAGAACACCCCACCTCACAAGTCTCTGCTGGAGTACTCGATGCCCTCCATCGAGTCAACTTCCGCCATCCGATCTCCAGCTATTGCGGCCCAAAGCTTTGAGCTGAAGCCGTCTCTAGTGACATGGATCCAGCAGGACCAGTTTGCGGGTGCGCCCATGGAGAGCCCGATAGAGCACCTGGACTCCTTCTTGGAGAAGTGTGACACCTTCCGAATTAATGGTGTCACTACAGAGGCTATCCGTCTGAAGCTGTTCCCCTTCTCTTTGCGGGACAAAGCCAAGCAATGGTTAAGGGGGAAGGACCCCAACACTTTCAACACCTGGGAGAAGCTCTCCAACGCTTTTCTGACGAAGTTCTTTCCTCCGGGGAAGACCATGAAGTTGAGGAGTGAGATCTCCTCCTTCTCCCAGGCCAGCCATGAGTCCTTGCATGAGGCTTGGACGAGATATAAAGAGATGCAAAGAAGATGCCCTCACCATGAGCTTCCGAAGTGGCAGATTATTAATCTGTTCTATAATGGGTTGAGGGATGACCTTAAATCTTCTATGGACGCCGCGGCTGGGGGTTCCTTCATGTCCCGAAGCGAGAAAGATGCCGGGAATATTCTGGAAAACATGGCATCCAACAATGAGCGGTGGTGCGACGAGAGAGCCACACCAAGAACTGGGGGTATACACAGAGTCGAGGACGTCGACAAACTTTCAAGCAAGTTTGACTTGCTTTCGACCCAGAACTCCGCACTGATGGTAGGAGCCGGTGGGGCCAGTACACAGCAAGTTTCTGCGGTAGAGTCCGAATTCCTTGGGGAATTCGACGGTGGTGACATCTCACCACCGTTGGATCAGGCGAGCACACTATTTTACAACCCCACGGGGAATGCGCCATATCCGCCAAGGACAAATTCCAACCCGGCCTACTCTCCCAACAACCGGAACCACCCGAATTTCAGTTACCGCCCACCATTTCAGCCCTCGCCGCCTCAGCAGCCGCAGCAACAAATCTATCAGCCGGCTAGACCACCGCAGAATCAGGGTCAGCTGCAACCGTTTCAGCAGCAACCTCAGCAACAAACGTACGCTCCCAGGAATCAGCAGCCGTTCCAGCAGCAGCAGTATGGCCAACAGAGGGCCGTCTCTCCGGTTGAGTCTCTCTTGACTCAATATATTACCAACCAGGAGAGAATCAACCAAAAGCTGGAAATGGGCCAGCGGACCCTCACGGACCAAGTAACCCAGCTGGGGTTACAGGTGGCGAACCTTGCTAGGTCACAAAACCAATTGCCGCCACAACCGGAGGTGAACCCGAGGGGAGCAACACAAACATCGGCACTCGTGCACGAGCACGCGAATGTGTCCGCTATCGTTCTGAGAAGCGGGACACAAATCCCTTCTAGAGTGCCCCCCAGTAACCCGAAAGCACCATTGGTCGTCGAGAGACCGACTGAAAAATTAAACGACACCGGTGCTTCGTCACCAAATCCCATGACTCCGGAGGGAGTGTCTGAAGAAGAGAAGAGGAAGAAGGAAGAGAGCCCAAGAGTGTATAAACCCGTTGTGCCATTTCCACAACGGTTGGCTCAGGCGAAAATTGATGAGAAATATGGGAAGTTCTTCGCTATGGTCAAGGACCTAAGCTTGCAAATCCCCTTCTTGGAGGCAATTGAGACAATCCCCTCCTATGCAAAATTCTTGAAAGATTTGGTGACAAAAGGGTCAAGAAAAGAGAAAGTGGTGCTGACGGCAGAATGTAGTGCTCTTATCCAGAGGGATAACCCGCCAAAGCTCAAGGACCCGGGGAGCTTCTCTATCCCTTGCACGATCGGGGCTATGAATATTAATCATGCACTCGTCGATCTAGGAGCGAGTGTTAGCTTGATGCCCTTGTCGATGTACAGAAGGATAGGAATGGGTGATTTGGAGCCCACCGGGATGACCCTACAACTAGCTGACCGGTCGGTCAAATATCCAGTGGGAATTGTTGATGATCTCCCCGTGAATGTGAGAGGGGTGCATGTGCCTGTGGACTTCGTAGTCATGGACATGCCCGAAGACGCACACACCCCCATTATCCTGGGACGGCCTTTCATGGCCACTGCAGGCGTTCTTATAGATGTGAAGAACGGAAAACTCTCCTTGAACGTCAGCGGAGAGAAAGTTGAGTTTGACCTGGGACTATCCATGAAGCACCCCGACCCTCCTGATGACCTCCGGTGTAATTTGCTGGAGATAGAAGAAGAAAAGGCTGTAGAGGAGAGCTCCTGGGAGATTCTCCTGAGAAACCCCCCCGATGACTTGGGGAGTTCTGAAGATGAAGAAGGCCCCGAAGACAAAGAAGCTGCTGGAAGACCGAGTGCAGCGAGAACGACCCCTCCCGGGTTCCCCAAGTTTCCCCCTGTAAGGAGAACGGAGAAAGAGCTTACGGACCTCACTAAAGACGAGGTCCGAATCCTGAAGAAGATGGCGGGAAGCGCCAACACCAAGGAAAAGCCCCCGGATCTCCAGAACAAAGGGAGGGTGGTCGAGCAAGTATTTTTCCAGCCGCTGACTACCCCGAGCGCCTTCAGCTCCAACAAGGAAGAGATGCCTAAGTTTGTGCATCACCCGTATAAGCCACCATGAGCATCTCTTGCGGGCGTCGAGCCAACGACGTTAAACAAGTGCGCTTCATGGGAGGCAACCCATGTTCTAAACTTTTTCCCACTTTTTAACGTTAATTTTTACTTTATTTTATCTATTTTTATAAATAAAATCAGCCGCGAGAACATCCGTTCAGGGACTTAAGCAAATTTCTTGGTTTTTGCAGGAAACAGGCCCCAACCGATCGGGTGACAACTCACCCGATCGGTTGGGATGTATCAGATACATGCCGAGATCTGTCCCCGAATGAACCGATCGGTTGAGTAATGAAGAGACCGGGTGGAAGACCGGGTGAGCTGGGGAGAACTTTCGGAAAATTTTGAGGAATATCAACCGATCGGTTGAGAAGTCACCCGATCGGTTCGACTTAAAACCCTATATAAACCCCCCCGACACCCGCTCGTTTCCATCTCGTCCGATCGCCAGAGATCCCCAAACCCGCCGTCGTTTCGCCTTCCCCTCTTCGCCAACAACCGATCTTCACTCCCCCACGCCCTCCACTCCTCCATTACTCCCACTCTCCACCTCCTTCATCAACCCCCTCCATCATCTCAACTCTCTCTCTCCCCACATTCCGAGATTTTGACCTAATTTTCCCAAAACCACCCCCATTTCGAAAATCATTGCCGAAGGAGTTCGCCGCGGCTCCACGCTACTCTCGCTGAACAGTGTGGGGCATCAACGAGCAAGCTCCGCCACTCCGCTTGGGTAAACTCGCTCCTAAGCTTATTTTATACATTTGCCTTATTTATTGTGCTGGCTCGTTTGCTTGTGTTGGTGTGCATCCACGATTTTTGCACTAATTCTTGCTCGCACACACACATGGCTAAAGATAAGGATAAGGGGAAGGGTATCATGAGGGAAGAGGAGCCGTCTCGAAAGAGACGAAAACAAACACGCCCCCCTTCCCGTACACGAGCACTTACACTTGGCCCTCCTCCACCTGTTATTCCCCCTGTGGACCCAATGTTGGGCCCACACGGGTATATTTTTCGGAACCAGGAGCACAAAGACTTTTACCGTAGGCTTGATGCTCGAGGGCATCTATCCACCAAGTTCCCGCACGCACGTACACTTGTCGATCTCGGTGTCTTCACCGAGGTGGAATCTCTTTTCGCTAACTTGGGGTGGTTAGCCTTTCTTAATACACATGCCATATCCTTCCCGGCCCTCACACTCGAATTCCTCTCTACACTCGTCTGGTTGTCCGGGTTGATCATTAGATTCAGGGTGCGTAACCGTAGTGTCACCACAAATCTGAACACGATTAATGATATATTTGGTTTCCCCAATCTCGGGGATGATGCCATCCGACACTACGGGTACACGCCCGAGTTTGATGTCGATCAGTTCTGGTTCCGCCTCACATTGATCCGTGACTACCCCCGAGGTCGGGCCAAGGCCTCCTCCATCATTCATCCCGTGTTTCGATTGGCCCACAGGATCATTTCATCCGCATTCTTTCCTAGGGACGAGTCTAGTACTGTGACTATCCCTGACCTTTTTATCCTTTGGGCCATGACTTTTCCTTATGTCCGGGATGATGATGGAGTCAGCTTCAGAGCCCCTACCGTCCCCATCCATAGTAGCGATTGGCTTGTTTACAAGCTACTCGAGATCAGCCGGGCCGGGAAGGGGAAGTTTTGTTGCGGGGGCATTATCACGATCATCTGCTCTCACGCCCAATTCAATATTACCATCCCCGATAATCTTCCTGCTGCCGCAGGACCCTCACATCTTGATATTGATGTCCTGCGGCACATCCACATGATCAAACCCCGCTCGGATGGCCGCTTCATATTTAATTACGGCCACCCCCCAGCCCCTTACACCATTCTGCCCAACCCCGTTCGCATGACCCTTGCTCTCGTGGGAGATTGGACTTTCCCTCCTGATCCCGACTTCTTAGCGGGGTTGAATCTTCCTTTCCTCCCCGCAGGCGCACGCAGATCACCGTCCCCTGCCGCCCACTTAGGCGAGCAGGATATCCCTGCGTCCGGGGAAATTTAGGGGCTGGACCGAGTCGTCCTGTTTCTGCTCCGGGACCGATCACGTCTGAGCACCTCCTTGCGGCCATTTCTGGCCTTGTCTCTTGTACTGGCATGACCACTGCCGCCAGCACCTCTTCGACCTTACCTGGCGGCACCACCTCTGCCTCGTGTCAATCTACGTCTTTTGGTCGCCGTCAGGTATCTGCCCGTCTAGGACTTGAGAGGGAGGTCTCCGCCCTTCGTGAGCTCGCCATGTCCTCTGTTTCCTCGGACCCATCACCATCCTCCTTTCTTACTCACCCACGTTTCCTCGCACTTGAGAGGAACGTGGCCGCCATTCTCCGCCTTCTAACTCATATCCACGGACCACCTCCACCTTCACCACCTCCACCTTCACCACCCAGGCGATCTTCTCCTCCACCCTCCCACACTTCTCCACATCCATCACCCCCCTCACCACATTCTTCTCCTCCCTCTTCACATCCCATCCCGGCATCCACTTCACCCCTCCCGACCACTTCCACCGCACTCACGCTACCTCCATCCTCCTCCGTCACTCCATACGTGCGCCGGAGGAAATTACCGGTATGCTCCAGATCCCTCCCACCACCTCCCACTACCGTCACCACCATATCTACTTCCTCCATTTCTATTCCTCTCACCACAGCCTTGATCGCCTTCCTACCACCACCACCCACCACCACCGACACTCCTCCCATAGTTCACACCACCACTGCCCCTATACCCTCACCTCATTCCCCACTTCTCCGCACACCCCCTGCCTCCCCCGACCACCCATCCACGCCCTCTTCCGAGGATGACGAGGACTCACCTTCTGCTGCTTTCTGATTTCCCCTCTTTTGTTTCTGACTCCCCCTTGCACATATCTGGATTTCATTGATCATATCGTTTCGCTAGCTCTTTCTGGTCTAGCTTGGGGGAAGTCTACTTTGGTGTGCTGTCGTGTCTTGTTTGTTTTTCTCATTTTTGTGTGTGCCTGCTTTTCACTTTTTAAGTGTCGTGTCGTGTGATTTTATTTTATTTTTATTTTCGTATTGTTTGATTTTGATCTTGTTTTTTTCTTTCTTTTTCAGTTTTATCTATGTGTTTTCCTCGGTTTCATTTCTTTTCGTGTCTGTGCGTATCCCCCCCCATTTTCATTGCCCTCCCGTACTCACTCTTATTGCATTGAGGGCAATGCAAGTTTCAGCTTGGGGGAGTCGCACTTCGTGCGTCATTTGTATTGTTTTTCTGCGTTATTTGAGTCGTTTTCCATCGTGTTTTTCTTTTCTTTTTCCTTCTTTCTTTAGCTCTTTCTCCTAGAAATGAATCCTATGATGAATTGCCACAAAGTCACACACACCTAGCATTGCATCGATAATCACACTCACTAACTAACCCTAGGATTTCGAGTCCTCTTGCATTTCACGCATCGTGGGTCCACTTAGCTTTTTGTGAGTCGTGTGTCGTGACTAGCATTTGGTGTGCTTCTGCTTTGTGATTTTACTTTATATACCTGTCCAGGAATGACCCCTAGATTGTCATGCTCCGATTTGAATATGCGGTTTGCTTCTAATGTCTGCTTCTTTATGCATGCTATTTATATCGTATACTTCAATTCGCATGCGTCGGGATTCCACAACTAAGGACTAGGATACCCCATTTAGCCTAAGCTCTATTTAGCAACAATAGTCTCCTTTGCCCGAGTGTTTAGATTTCGACTTCTTTTTTGTTTTACTTGGTGCAAATCCCCTCGTCGTGTACCGTTCTCCCACTTGGGAGAGTACACATGTGTATAGCCAATATCCCAAAAATTCAAAAAAAAAGGAGAAAAGAAAAGAAAAACCCAAAAAGAAAAGAAAAGAAAAAAGATTGTATAGCCAAAAAGCCAAAAAAATATGCAAATACCCAAAACCCAAAAAAAATTCCCGTGTGAATATTTTCATACTTGCCAAGAATAAAGGGAAGGCGAGAATTTGCACCGAGTGTTCTTCTCCACATCATCTCAACCCCCGTCGTTATCGAAAGCGCTTGGCTTAGGAGCTATTTAGCGTGTATCTTGGCTATAGTGGCGTGATTTCCTAGACCCTAGTTGTGGAGTCCCCGATGCATGATACGCTTCTTTTCCCACTCTTCTCATGCATGATTGAACTTATATTCGCCGCTCAATTCAATTCGGATCGATATTTTGGGTCATTTCTTGGATTTGTGTATATCGAGCCTCATTGCACATCGTAGAAAGCTTCACCATTTGCTAGCACACGGCCACGCTCACTCGCGCTTCACTGCGTGGACCCACGACACTTATTTGGACTCGCTTTCCTAGGTTTAGTGGTGTGATTTGGCGTTTGCTTGCTAGGTGTGTCGTTTTTGATTTTGATGGCTCTGATGGACGATCTAGGGCTTAGAGTTTTCTTTTTCTTTCTTCCTCTCTATTTTTCCCTTCCGAGCTCCTACTCTCACTCGTCTTCCTCGAGGACGAGGAAGAGTTCAGCTTGGGGGATTTTGACGTGCGTCTATATTTCATATATTCACGCACGTTTTCTTCTGTGTTTCTCCGTGTTTTTCCGCCGTCTCTTATTCGTTTTCGTATGTTTTCCCGTTTTCTTTCACTTTTCTTTGTTTGTCCATGATTGCAGGGGATTGACCATGTAGGGGACGTTTAATGATGATATCCCAAGTCCCCGGAGCAACGGGAGAAGTCACACGTGATCCAGGGGGTCAAACGGCGAAGTATTCATCTTTCAGCCCCTCACCCGGTCGGTTGGTCATCTCCAACCGATCGGGTGATGCACGCGTGCACCAACCGATCGCTGCCGCAGCTCACGAAGAAGTCACCCGACCGGTTCACAGACCGGTTCTGCGGGCAGCTGTTCTCTGTTTTCTCGAGCGGAATTCCAACCGATCGGGTGATTCTCACCCGATCGGTTCATCTGTAGCTGAAGAAGATAAGCTGAAGACACGGGCGTTCAACCGATCGGTTCACCCGACTGCTTCAAGATCCAACCGGTCGCTCAAGAACTCACCCGATCGGTTCATGTGATCGGGTGAAAACTCGCCGTTTTCTGATATTTATTTGTAACGGATCAACCGATCGGTTGACTTGTCAACCGATCGGTTGATGCGACGGCCTATATATAGAGCCCCTAGGGTTCCAGAAACGGGGAGTTGATGTTTTTCTACTGTTTTATTTCCTTGTGACGGCTGTAATTGTTACTCTTTTGTAAGTATTCAGATCTTTCTAAAATTTTAGTATTGTCTTTATTACTCCTTTACTTCCGCATTGCAATTGTCCGATTATGATTTCAACGGTTAAATTTCATTTAGATTGCTTTTTCATGAATTTTTGTGAGTAGTTCCCAAATCTGGGATTTTGGTGGAAACCCCTTCGGGGGCTCTTCCCGATGCGTCCGTAGGGTTAGGAAATCGATAGGGAGTAGGAATCTAACGGTTACGCGGGGTGTTTCATTGTCATCGACGGGAAAAAGACCGCCTTTGACCGTTGGGCCAAGGGGGAATAAACTTGGCGGTTGACTCCCTAGCCATAGCTCACGCCTTTAGCGTAGACGCCGAATCCTAGCACGCGGGAGCGGCAGGATGAGACGTCGGGAGATATCGTTGCGGGCTTAGTGCTCCCGGGATCGATCAGTGTTAATGGACACGGGAGTGCCCACTGATCAAATCCGGGAAGTCCGGTGTATCATCCTGGGCACCGACCGGAATATCGGGCCCATGGGACGCCTGTACCACTTTCAGAGGCAACGTCTCACCATTAGACCCTAATCCCGATCGGTATCCATACCCGTAGGCCGTATCGGCGGGAGTCTCTCGTCGGGTTGGAAACCAAAGTCCCGGGTTTACTTTCCTTTTGTTCATACCCTTTTATTTCCTTTCATGACAACCATCTACCGATTCGGGCTAGCTCGCCCCTCGGGGTGATTTTGGTCCTACCTGACCCAAGCACAACCTCGTCTCCCTGAGTTCGATATTCCCGCACCCTACACTAACCGTGAAACTTGCGATAAACGACACCGCGCCGCCGCGCCGCAAGCGGGACGTCGGTCAAGCACATAAACACGAGATTTAAGATTCTCATTCTCAATACTCAAAGTCGAGTTTTGAGAAGTCAAATCCGCTATCTTGTGCTCCTCCGGATCCTCAATGCTAACATGTTCAAGTTGAGTCTTGAGATTAACAATCTCGTTCTTCAACCCTTCAACAACGGTGTCGTTGTTGGTGATGATAGTTTTAGGCGAGGTTTGAATGCTAGCTAAGTCATCTTTTACTTTAGTATACCTATTTACTAATTTAGTATACTTAGACCATAATTGAGAATTAGCATTCCTAAGGTCATCCATAGTTACCTCATCGCCTTCGTTGTCGCTATCATCAGAAGAGGAAGATCCTTGATCATGCTCCTCTCTTGCCATGAAGCACATGTGTGCTTGCTCCACTTGCTCATCGTCTGACTCTCCGCTTGAGGAATCCTCGGAGTCGGTGAATGTTGCCCCGACAAGCCCCTTTTTGTTCCCTTTCTTGTACTTCTTGGACTTGTCGTACTTTGGCGCCTTCCACTTCTCCTTTTGCTTGTTTAGAGGACACTCCGCTTTCATGTGTCCTGGCTTGTTGCATTTAAAGCACAAAGAAGAAGAGGAGTTAAATGAATTGAACTTCGATTTGTTTTTGAAGTTACCTTTCCGGAAGAACCGATTGAACTTCTTGGCCATGAGTGCCATGGACTCCAAGTCCAACTCGTTTTCCAAGTTCTCATCATCGGTTGATGTGGAGGTAGATGGAGCGGCCTTGAAAGCAATAGCTTTCTTCTTTGGCTCTTCTTGCTGTAGGTAAGACTTCATATTTTCCTGCAACTTCAACTTGCTATCCTTGCGTACCTCATAAGACATCAAGGTAACCATTAGTTGAACAACGGTATATTTGTTCATATCGTTACCTTCCTCGATGGCGAAGGTGCGCTTTTCCCAACTAGAAGGAAGTCCTTCTATAAGCTTCGAACATTTCTCCTTTTGGGTGTAGGATTTACCGAGAGCCTCTAACTCGTTTATGATGACGACAAAGCGAGCATAATACTCCTTCATCTTCTCACCCTGTAGCATATGAAACATCTCGTAATCTTTATTAACTACAACGAGTTTAGAGTCTCTTACCCTACTCGTCCCTTCATGTAATATGAGGAGGGAGTTCCATATTTGATATGCACTCTTACATGTGCATATCTTGTTGAAATCCTCGGGCTCCAAGGCACATTGCAAGGCGTTCATTGCCTTGGCATTGCTTACCTCCGCGGCGACCTCCGCGGGAGTCCATTTCTCGAAATCTTCTTCAGTTGGCTCGACATATTCCTTCATCGTGGTCCTCCATAGTGAAGCACTCCGGAGGAAGGTTTCCATCCGGCATTTCCAGTACCCGTAGTTAGTACCGTTGAAGAATGGAGGCCTCGTCGAGGAATGTCCTTCCATTACCGAAGACGCTCCTTCACGGTTCTTGAAGGTGCTATAGTCGGAAGGTGGACGAACGGTCTTGTTGTCGTTGGCAGACATAGCTATAGACTTGGCTCTGATACCAAATGTAATGCACTGCTAAGCTACTGCACAAGTACTAGAGGGGGTGTGAATAGTACTTTAAAATAATTAAGAGGCTAATTCCTAATTACTTGCAAACTCTACCAAACAATGCGGAAAATGCGGAAATGTAAATGTTAGACAACAAAGAAACAATCGCAAACAACGATATTACTGGGTTCGGATCCACCCAAGTCTCCCCGACTTGTTCCCGGTGATCCTACGTCCCAACCACCCGGATCGCCTCCGGATACTTGAGTTAGAAACCCTAACTCAAGATTTCCACTATGAAATACTTGTGAAAAACCTTCACAAGTCAAATCATACACAAAGTAATTTGTGACTCCCACAACCCGGGATCACAACCACACTCTCACAACCGAGAGTGAAACTTACAATATGAAATTGAAATGAAATAAGAAACTTCTTACAGACAAAATACCTATGCCTTGAGTAATGCTTACGAATTAGGGCAAAGATGATTTTGAGGAAGAAGAAGTGGCACCAAACCCTAGCTCCAAGATGTAGATCAGCGATGGAGAGCTATGGGGATGTTGGTGACCTAGAATCAAGCACTTGGCTTGGAAGGCTTCACACTCAATGAATCTCTCTTTGGAAGTAAGAGTGAGGAGAGATTATTGAATAGAATGAAAGAGCTTTGAATGAGCTTGGAATGATTTCTCTTGATCTCTAAACTTGTAATAATATCAGCCTTGACTGTAATGAATGCAGCCCATCAAGTATATATAGGATAGAGGAGAGAGAGAAAGAAATTCGAGTCATTAAATGCTCCAACGTCTCTTTTCTGAACCTAACTAGTCGGTCAAAGAACAACCACCGACTGACTAGTTCATCAACTAGTCAGTTGATCAATTAACGTATACCGACTAATGGAGGAACAGCCAAAAGGTTGAAGCACAGACAAAAGGAACTAGTCGGTCCGAGAAGAGTAGCTGACCGACTAGTTTCACAACTAGTCGGTCGGTTACTCAACTGAGACCGACTAACAGATAAAACTGAAGTCTGAGCACAAATTGACTTAGTCGGTCCAAGAACAAATGTTGACCGACTAATTCACCAACTAGTCGGTCGCCAAATGAGCATAGACCGACTAACGATAACAGTAAGTTAGGTGAAAATTGGCATGTACAGTAAAGCTAAACTAGTCGGTCCAAGAAGGAAAGTTGATCGACTAGTTTATCAACTAGTCGGTCGATCAATGAACACAGACCGACTAATGATAAACAGTAGCTCAGGCTCAAATGTGCATGTACAGGAAAATCTCAACTAGTCGGTCACAGAAGCATCACTGACCGACTAGTTCACAAACTAGTCGGTTGGTGAGTCAACTTAGACCAACTAACTGTAAACAGTAAAGAGCTTAGAATTGACTGACAAAAACTAGTCGGTCTAAGAAGCTTCGCCGACCGACTAGATCACCATCTAGTCGGTCAGTTCTTCTTCTTGAACCAACTAACATGCACAAGAAGTCGCGAATCGAAGCGCGAAGCTTCGGGAAAGATTGTATGGACTTCTACTAAGATCCTAGAGCTAAGATATGAGTGTTATGAAGATTTAAACTGTAAGACCTACTCAAGGCTTAACATTCTACGAAAGAAGCTTAAGGACTATAAATAAAACTTGACGATATTGTCTTCAATAGCTTCAATCGAATCTTCATGACTTCTAAAATGGTCCATAAGCTTCAACGAAGCTTTAGGCATACGATCACGTGCTTTGAGAAGTCTCGAGACGTCGTAATTGATATTCATATGAATTTGGCGACGATCTCCGTAACTGCGCTCACAAAGTGTTAGTTCACGATATATTTATGTTTGTTCATCATCCAAAACCAAATCTGGGGAGTCCAATATCCAACACAAAGACCTTTCGACAGGCCTAGCCTTGAAGCTAGGTCAGTGATCTAAGTGGCACCGTTCATGCACAGGTTCGTAAAATGACCTCAAGTCAATAGACCAACTTGCCTATCATCACTAAGAGTTATCATTGATATATTGGTCAATATAACCATATGATAGCTCTTTGTGGATCGTTCAGTGAACTCATTCTCTAAGGAGCACCTGTGTCTCGTCTTCGACTTTGCCAAGTCAAACGATCATGAGATCATCGTCACCGCTTAACAGTGAAGACTAAGACATAATGGTCTATCCAATGTTTCTATATCCTTGTCTCGAAACTTCTACGACCACGAACCCTTTTAGACTTATGCTACAGACGGTCAAACATTTCTCTATGATCGAGATGCTCATCTCGATACCTGTTTGACCTTGCATAAAGTCTCAGGACTTTACCTAAGTTTATATCTAATGTTTACTACATTATAAAATAACTTAGATAAATTATTACCAAACAGCTTACTGTTATTTTGAACAAGACGTTTATGCTATTCACAGAGAGATAAATAGCCTCGAGGGCATCATCTCTCTACACCAACTACGTGCAACCCAGAGAAGGAGGATCCCTATTGGTTCGATCCACGATTCGGAGAACCTCCTTGAAAGAGAATATCATCTCTGCTCCTCCTCTCCCCAAGTTCAAGCTCTCGGCTCTACCAGCTTATGATGGCAGAGGCGACCCATGGTCACACATTCATAAGTATCTGAATGTCATGATGCTTCACGGGGCCAACGAGCCGTACCTTTGTAGAGCCTTCCATGCTACCCTATTCAAGAGGGCAGAAAGCTGGTACGAAGGGATACCATACGGCTGTATCGGCTCGTTCGATGAATTGGTAGAAATATTCTGCAAACAATTTCTCGCAGGACGATGTCCTAAGAAGAAGTCCTCACACCTCTTCTCGCTCAAACAGAACGAGAATGAGTCGATCCGAGCCTTCATCCAGAGATTCAACGATGAGAGGCTCGATGTAGAGGAGACACCGTATGTGACCGTCATAGCGGCGCTCACCCAGGCGGTCCGGAATAAGCACATGAGGAGGGCCATCCACCAGTTTTCCCCTAACGCCATCGTAGAAATGCTCAACATAACGGATCGGTTCACTTCCTCCGAAGAAGCAGAAGAACCAGCCGGAGCTAGTACGTAGGAATGTAAATATTGCAGGGCGGGGCGGGTATTTAACTACCCAAGCTTGCTCCGACCCGTCTACAGTCCGGGGAGGGGCGGGTCGCGGGCCGGGGCGGGGCGGGTTCTTTCTTACCAAAACCGGGTCGGGCCGGGTCGGTCCGGTCGGGTCAAGTCATTAGTGCCATCCATATGAATCCAAAATAAAAATTTTATTTGTGAATTGGGAAAATTTTGATTTATTTGGTAATTTGGAATTTTGAATTGGCCCAATTAGGAGAACAGTGGAATAGAGTATGCGTTATAGGTTATTCGCTGACTGCATGGTCTGCATCAAAATAGTAAACCTCTATAGTTTACCGGGGCGGGCCGGGGCGCATACAAAGCCCAAGCTTGCCCCGACCCGGCTGCGGGCCGGGTCGACCGGGTCAAAACCGGGTCGGGCCAGGTCGGGCCGGGCGGGTCAGGCCATTATTGCCATCCCTACTAGTACGAAGGGCACCCCCTCCTGTTGCAGAGACACTAGGCGAGAGAAACCAACATCGGGAACCCCCCGTCAGGAGCCTCGAGACAAGAGACTCAGAGAGAAAAGCCCTCGAAACCAGGAGCGCCCTACATATGCTAAGCTGGTCGCCCCTAAGATAGAATTCCTCGTTTACGCCCCCACGAGAAGAGCTGATCCAAGAGACGACAAAGAAGGGCAAGTATGAGAAGAGGGACAATCTCAAATTCTGCAAGTACCATAATGACTATGGCAAGTACCACAACGACTATGGGAACGATACCAACGACTGTTGGACTCTCAAAAAGGAGATCGATGCGCTAGTCAAGCGAGGGCACCCCAAGAACATGGCTAACGATCAACGTAGTAAGGAGGGATCCTCGAAGCAGAAGGACAAGATGACGGGGTCACCTATCACCAAGGTGATAGACTGGCCATCCGTATAAAACTTGAGGCAAATAAAGAGGCGATGAACAACAACAGCTCCGACGAAGATCGAAAACACCTATATGCCTTTTTCATTTTTCTGTCACTTTTTTAAATAAAGCATGTCTCTTTTATCAAATGAAGTTTCGCTTCCTTAAGCCTTCATAAAGTCTACAAAAACTATCTCATCAAAACTCCCCTTGAAAAGGATCCGATCCTCGGGAGGTTTTGGGAAAATTCGACTTACGTTGATACAAGTGACACCCAAACGAGCGTCAGCCGTAAGTGAAAGGGGCCACCCCTTCGCTACTAAATGACTCTCCTAAACGAGCGTCTGATTCGGAGTGATATTTGCATATTTAACCCCCCATTTAGCCCTATTTTGTGCTCATGTGATGCTATACTGTTTTCTAATACATTCGTATTTTGTACACAATCATTTATTAGAGAAAACACCTTATTTGAGCACAAAACAGCATTAATGGAGTATTTCTGCACTTTTTATATTTTTCATAGCTTGGTCTCGATCTCACGATTCCAACGACTATTTATTTGTATTTTTCTAAGATCTGTGCTAATTACTATGAATTTTTGAATGCAGAATACCATTTAATTAAAGAAATACGGAAGAAAATACGTTTAAATACGTATATACGGTCGGTGCACGACTTTTGGCGCACCACGTGGCTTGATCTCAGCGTTCTCCCGCTCGATCCAACGGCGCTCAGCAAAGAGACGAGGCGGCGATCTCATCGCTGTTGGATCGAAATCCAACAGCCAGCAATCGAAGCGCACGAAGTCGAAAGTGCGGGTGACGTGGCACGATCTGAGCCGTTGCCTGCAAATCCGACGGTGATGAGCACTCCCGCCTGAAGCGAAAACGAGCGGCGATGTGGACCCTTTTTGCACCGTTGGATGGCGATCTAACGGCCGAACTCGATTCCGAAGCGAGCAGCTCTGCATGGCGACGTGGCCTCTTCTCATCAGTTGGATGATGATCCAATGGACAGGTGCAACTCCAAGTAGGATCCGAAGAAGCGCGCACGAATTCTCAAGGACGCGTGGCACTCCCACGTTACATCCCGCCTTTTGATGGACGTCGGGGATTGGATCCGGCCAGTGGTTCGGGTTTGGGAGATAATGAAGCAGGTTTTGAACCCGTTAACACGATTTAAACCCGCAATGTATCTATTTAAGCGTATTTTGGCCTAGGGTTGCGTATTCTGGCGTAATCTGGGCGTATTGGAGGCTCTAGGAGCCGTATTTCTCCTCTGAAAAATTCTGTAAAATTCCAGAGGCTATTTTTCTTATTTCCAGAGAGTTTTGGTGTATATATTGGAGATTTGGTGATAAATTCTTAAACTTATACCTCGTATTTAGTGCTTTTCTATTGTATTTTGCTATTAGAATGATGTATTTTGCTATGAAACTTGATTTTTCGTGCACCATGAGTAGCTAAATTCTTATTGTGCATGGTATGGTGTAGTTAGCGGATATGATTTGTGTTCGTTTGGTTGAATATTCGTTGTGCTAAATTGTTAACGTTGATAAAGTTATAGTCTTTATTATTAAATCTTCTCTTCATTTTCCAAAAGAACGTGTTAGAGTAGATGATCACCCCACAAGGGTGAGTTTTGATTTCCCCAAAAGGGACTTTCATATCGTATTTAAAAGACTAAAACTTTAGCAACGATCTTATTGAATTTTGTGCTTGAACCCCCAAAAGGGTATTTTTCCGATGAATTGCTCCCAAAAGGAGAATTCATTGAGTTATATTGGGTATTTTCCGGTGAATTGCTCTCAAAAAGAGAATTCATTGTGTTATATTCGTCAACCAAATTAATACGACTCATGGACCCTAATGAACCCATATCATGTGCATACTTTTCATCGATATTTTCATACACGATTTTTCTTTGTTCGCATTGTTCACCACGATCAAACCCATTAAAATCATCGTCACCATTAGTGGTTAGCTTCTTTTCGTTGGATTTCTATTTGATTTAAGCTGTAGTTGCAACAGATTTTCTCCTGAGGATTCGACATCTGGACTCCCAGATTATATTCCTTGTACGGACTCTTGCGCTTGAAAGAAGCACTATTTTGGGCCTACCAAGTTTTTGGCACCGTTGCCGGGGAGAATGGTTTGTTACCACAGTTTATTTCATTTAGAGGAGCTTCGGTGAGATCTTTCCACTTTACTGTATATAAACTTTTGATTTTATTATTTTTTATTATTTTTAAAAAATGGAGTATATGAATTTCTATTGCACAAACAATTGGCATGATGCAGGGTACGCTAATGCACACAAACATAGGATGGAGAAGCTCAAGATCGTTAATTTTAATCAAACTGACTGTGAAACTTTCTTTCAGGCCTGGAGGAGGTTCACAGACATAATATCGAGCTATCCGTAGCATGGGTACACAAATGAAGAGCTTATGGAGTCCTTCCTAGATGGACTACGACCACAGCTGCAGGAATTATTGGGAGGCATGACGCCGACAGAGGCGTGGGAATACATGAAGTCTCTGCAAAAAAATGAAGAAACCATGGAAGAGACTTCAGAGTGCGATTCAACGGAGCCTTCATGCCTCGATCAAGGGGAGAAAAGCATAGACGTACCTTTGCAATCCTTGAAAGAGGAAGTTTACCTGATTATTCATACACAGGAGGCTACATCCCATCAATTCCAAGAGAATTTCCTTGCTCGGAGTCGGCAGATTCAAAAATCTATTGAAAATCTTAATTTGATTGCCACTTGCTTAGAAGAAAATAATTCTTTTGAAATTCAACTTCAAGAACCTAATACGAATTTATCTTCTATTGCAGGAAAATCGAGCAAACCATGTCACGTTGAGGACACGAATAAAAATATCTACATGGCAGAAAGTGTGTGCAAAAGAGAGGACGAGCTAGCAATTTTGGATGAACGAGAGGAGGAGACAGCTAGGGACAAGGGTTTTGAGATTATCGCCATGGAGTCAGAACCATGCCCTCCTCCAGTTTTTTCCCAAAATCATTTACCCCTCTCCCCAACGATCGAGCATCATACCGAGAGTAGTGCATATCTTTCAGGGAGTAGTCGTCAACTTGCTTTAATTTATTTCAACTATTTTGATGACTACGTTTGGAATATTTTTATTAAGAAGAATCTTAGACTAAAATGGATTGACGTGACTCATCTCTTGTAGGATACATGTGAACATCTTATAGAGATGCTGTGAGTTACTGACGTGTGTTTATATTTCATATATTTGCGCACGTTTTCTTCCGTGTTTTTCCGTTATTTACCGTAGTCTTATATTCGTTTTCTCGTGTTTTCTTGTTTTCTTTCACTTTTCCGTGTTTTTCGTATTTTGCAGGAGTTTACTGGCATAGGGGACATAAAATGACGATATCGCAAGTCCCCGGAGCAATGGGAGGAGTCACACATGATCCAGGGGGTCAAACGACGATGATATCATCTTTCAGCCCATCACCCGATTGGTTGGTCATCTTCAACCGATCGGGTGATGCACACGTGCACCACTTGGTCACAGCTTGGAGCTCACAAGAAGTCACCCGGTCGGTTCGTAGGCCGGTTCAAAAGCCCAAAGCTCTCTGGAATTCGAAGCTGATTGCCAACCGATCGGGTGACTTTCACCCGATCGGCTCATCTATAGCTGAATCTCCAAATCCAAGACACGAAGATCCAACCGGTCTCCTCACCCAATGGCACCAAGATCCAACCGGTCACATCCATGCTTCAACCGACCGGTTCATCCTGACCGGGTGAAGTCCCGCATCTCACTGCCAAAGTTTGAAGCAGATCACCCGATTGGTTGACTTGTCAACTAATCGGGTGATATCTTTTTCTATATATATGACCCCTAGGTTTTTGAGAAACGGGAGTTGGTTATTTTTTACTGTTTTCTTCATTTTGTGACGGCTGTAATTTCCCAGTTTTTGTAAGTTTTCAGATCTTTGTCAAACTTTAGTATTATCTTAATTGCTTTACTACCATTGCATTTCTATTGTCTGATTATGATTTTGACGGTCCATTTTCGTTTAGATCGCTTTTTAGTAAATATATGTGAGTAGTTTCCGAATCTGGGATTTTGGTGGAAACCCCTTCGTGGGTTCTCCCCGATGCATCCATAGGGCTAGGAAATCGATAGGGATTAGGAATCTACCGGTAACGCGGGGTGTTTTATTGTCATCGGTGGGAAAAAGACCGCCTTTGACCGTTGGGACAAGGGGGAATAAACTTGGCGGTTGACTCCCTAGCCATAGCTCGCGCCCTTAGCGTAGACGTCGAATCCTAGCGCGCGGGAGCGGCAGGATGAGACGTTGGGAGTTATCGTTGTGAGCTTAGTGCTTCCAGAGTCGATCAGTGTTAATGGACACGGGAGTGCCCACTGATCGAACCCGGGAAGTCCAGTGTATCATCCTGGGCACCGACCGGAATATCGGGCCCATGGGACGCTGGTACCACTCTTAGAGGCAACTTCTCACCATTAGACCCTAATTCCGATCGCTATCCTACCCGTAGGCCGTATCGGCGAGAATCGCATGATAGGGTGAAAACCAAAGTCCCGGGTTTTTCCTTTATATTGTCTATACCTTGCATTCCATTTACCGTGACAACCCATCATTCGATCCGGGCTAGCTTGCCCATGGGGTGAATTTGATCCTCTTTGACCCAAGCACATCCACGCCTCCCTGAGTTCGACCCCCAAGCCACACTACAACACCGTGCGCTTGCAGTTACAAATATTTAAATCTCACGCCCCCAATCGTATTATTACACACATCTAGCATGCACATACAGGGGACGTCAAGCTTTATGGCGCCGTTGCCGGGGAGGAAACGTGCTTGTTATTTTTGGATTTCATGAACCCTTCTGTCTAGCTCTCATCCCTACGTCGCGATAATTTTCACATTCTTCTTTTTCCTTCTTATCTTCTTATTTTTATTTTTATTTTTTATCTTATCTGTTTCTTTCCCACTTTTCGTTTCACGGGTGTTTGTTGTTTTTCATGCGCAGGAGTTCAAGAAGTCTCGACGACTTGATCCCCGTTGATCCAAAGATAAACTCCACCCTAAGGCATTTGGCCGCCGAGAAGCGAAGAAGAGAGGATCCTGAAACCATGTGGGAGAACACCCCACCTCACAAGTCCCTGCTGGAGTACTCGATGCCTTCCATCGAGTCCACCTTCGCCATCCGTCCTCCAGCTATTACGGCCCAAAGCTTCAAGCTTAAGCCATCTTTGGTGACGTGGATCTAGCAGGATCAATTTTCGGGTGCACCCATGGAGAGCCCGATCGAACATTTAGACTCCTTCTTGGAGAAATGTGACACCTTCCGGATAAACGGTGTCACAACTGAGGCGATCTGACTGAAGCTGTTCCCCTTCTCTCTGCGAGATAAGGCCAAGCTGTGGCTTAGGGGAAAGGACCCGAATACATTCAACACCTGGGATAATCTCTCAAATGCCTTCCTGACGAAGTTCTTTCCTTCAGGGAAGACCATGAAGCTGAGGAGTGAGTTCTCCTCCTTCTCCCAGACCAGCCACGAGTCTCTGCACGAAGCCTGGACCAGATACAAGGAGATGCAGCGAAGATGTCCCCACCATGAGCTCCCCAGGTGGCAGATCATAAATCTTTTCTATAATGGGTTGAGGGACGATTTAAAATCTTCCATGGACGCCTCGGTTGGAGGGTCCTTTATGTCGAGAAGCGAAGAAGATGCCGGACAGATTCTGGAAAATATGGCATCTAACAATGAGCGTTGGTGCGACGAGAGAGCCGCACCTAGATCTGGGGGCATCCATAGGGTCGAGGATGTCGACAAATTGTCAAGCAAGTTTGACTTGCTGTCGACCCAGATCTCCGCATTGATGGTAGGCGCTGGTGGCGCCGGTACACAACAGATAGCAGCAGTGGAATCCGAAGTTTTTGGAGAATTCAACGGTGGTGACATCTTACCACCGTTGGATCAGGCGAGCGCATTATTTTACAATCCTACAGGGAATGTGCCTTTTCCACCACGAACCAACTCCAACCCGGCCTACTCTCCAAACAACCGGAATCATCCGAACCTTAGTTACCGGGCACCATATCAGCAGCCGACTGAGCAGCAACAACAACAGATATATCAGCCGGCTAGGCCCCAGCAGCAGTTTCAGCAGCAGCAATTCCAGCAGCAACAACCTCCACAACAATATCAACAATACACTCCAAGGAATCAGCAGCCCACCCAGCAGCAATACGACCAGCAGAGGGCCATCTCTCTGGTTGAGTCCCTCTTGACTCAATACATCGCCAACCAGGAGAAGATAAATCTGAAGCTGGAGATGGGACAGAGAGTCCTCACTGATCAGGTGACCCAGCTGGGGTTACAAGTGGCGAACCTTCAGAGACCGCAGAATCTATTACCGCCACAGCCAGAGGTGAACCCGAGGGGGATAAATTGGACCTTGGCGCTCACGCATGAGCATGAGAATGTGTCTGCCATCGTCTTGAGGAGCGGAACTTAAATACCCACGAGAGTGCCCCCCAAAGGACCGAAAGCACCGTTGGTCGTGGAACGACCAATTGAGAAATTAAATGACGACGGTGCTTCGTCGCCCAAGCCAACTACTCCAGAGGGAGTTCATAGAGAGGAGAAGAAAAAGGACGAGGAAGGGAACCTAAGAGTATTCAAGCCTGTTGTGCCTTTCCCACAACGACTTGCCAAAGCCAAGATCGATGAGAAGTATGGCAAATTCTTTGCCATGGTGAAAGATCTGAGCTTACAAATCCCCTTCCTCGAGGCCATCGAGACAATTCCCTCATATGCCAAATTTCTAAAGGATGGTGACACGGGGATCCAGAAAGGAGAAGGTCGTTTTAACGGCGGAGTGCAGCGCCCTCATTCAGCACGCAAATCTGCCCATGCTCAAAGACCCAGGAAGTTTCTCCATCCCATTGCTCTATTGAGGAAGTGCGAATCCAGAGGGCACTCGTCGATCTAGGAGCGAGCGTCATCTTAATGCCCCTATCGCTGTAGAGGAGAATATGGATGGGAGACTTGGAGCCCACCGGCATGACATTACAACTTGCTGACCGTTCGGTCAAGTACCCGGTGGGAGTAGTAGACGATCTCCCCGTCGATGTGAGAGGAGTACAAGTACCGGTTGATTTTGTGGTGATGGACATGTCGGAAGACAAGCATACCCCTATTATCCTTGGACGGCCCTTTATGGCAACCGCCGGAGTTTTGATAGACGTGAAGAATGGGAAGCTTTCCCTCAACGTCGGCCAAGAAAGAGTCGAATTTGACTTGGGGTTGTCGATGAAGAACCCCGATCCTTCGGATGATCCTAGTATCAATGAGCTGGAGCTGGAAGAAGAGAGAGCTACGGAGGCAAGCTCTTGGGAAATTCTCTCGAGAAATCCCCCCGACCACTTGGGAGACCTTGGAGAGCAAGTTGGCTCCCCAAAGAAAGAAGTTACTGATGAGACGGTCGCGTGACATGTGATCCCTCACGGATTCCCAAAGTCTCCTCCTACAAGGAGAAAAGGCAAAGAGCCCATGGGGCTCACCGGGGATGAGGTCTGTATCCTCAAACGAGTGGCGGTGGACGCCAATATGAAGGAGAAGCCCCCTGACCCCGTCGACAAAGGGAGAGTGGTCGAGCAAATTCTCTTGTCGCCACTAACTGCAACAAAGGGAGAAGCTGAAACGATGCCAAATTTTGGGCATCACCCGTATCGCCCACCATGAACATCATTTACAGGCGTCGAGCCAACGACGTTAAACAAAGGCGCTTCATGGGAGGCAACCCATGCTCTAAATTTTTGTTTCAATTTTTTAGGATTATTTTTTAACTTTATTTTATCTAATTTTATAAATAAATCCAGCCGCAAGAACTTCCGTTGTGGAACTAGGGCGATTTGTGGGTTTTTGCAGAAAACAAGGCCCCAACCGATCAGTTGATAACTCAACTGATCGGTTGGGATGTATCAGGTAGATGCCGTGTCTGCCACTAAATGAACCGACCGGGTGAGGAAAGAAGAGACCGGTTGGCAGACCAGGTGACCTGGGGTAAACTCTCGGGAAAATTTCAAAATTTGTTAACCGATCGGGTAACAAGAAGCAAGACCGGTTGAGGGACCGGGTGAGAAACTCTAAATTCTCGGAAAGAAATGGGAAGCGGTAAACCGATCGGGTGACTACCCACCCGGTCGGTTCACCTGTAGCTGTTGGCCGACGAGATATTTTCAAAACTTATCCAACCGATCGGGTGAAACATCACCCGATCGGGTGACTTTCACCCCTATAAATATCCCTGTTCATGCGACTCGACCCCCAAACTTCCAGTCGCGCGATCTCTCCCCCTCCAACTGCCAAATCGATCTCCCTCATCTACCCCATTACCCCTGAACCCTCATCCTCACTCATTTCTCAAACCCAACCCCCCATCACCACCCTTCCCATCAACAACATTCACTCGCCAAACATCCAAACCCTAACCCTAGCCCCAGATTTTCGAAAATCCTGTATCTTGTCAGATCAGCGAGCGACAGCTTCCCTCATTGCTTCCCTATATTGCGTGGGGTCTTTCGGGTGCTTGATCTTACAACATCGATGGGTAACCTCTTTCCACTCTTCATATTTATTTCATTTTATATAATGACTTGAATTTGTTTTTGCACACTTTATCTGCTTCTTCATCTTCATAGACTCCATTTCCCGCTCCATCATCTTTCCCCTCGCCGTCACCATGTCTGGAAAGGGAAAGGAAAAAGCCTCGTCATCACGCAGACATCCCCTTTACGGTCCTTTCTCCCCATCTTTCCTCGGCATAAACCCTTCGTCCGAAGAGCAATCCGATCGCTTGCAAGCCCTCCTTCATCGTCCAATGCGACCTACTCTTTTCGCCGACTTCCCCACCCTACAATCTCTTGGACTATTTCGGGGAGTCTGTGCACTTTTTCACTTCATAGGTTGCGACTATCTTCTGCAGACCCAAGCCAATACACACCAGAATCTCACACTTGAGTTCCTCAGTTCTCTTGAAGTGTCCGATCATGGTTTCACCTTTCGAGCCTTCAATTGTGACTTTTCCATGAGCTTCAACACGCTTACTGACATTCTATTCTTTCCTCACCCTGATCGCCATGTTGAATGCTCAACTCTTGATCGATCTGACATCTTTTCTTGCTTTCGGGCCGATGGCGCTTGGCAGCAATTCACCCGATATACCATGTTTCCTGCGGTAGCCCTCGCCTCCTATATCATACACCCTTGCTACCGTTTTGCCCATTGCTTCCTTGCCAACACCATTTTCGCTCGCGTAGATGTATCCACGGTGTCTAGGGACGAGTTGCTTTTTCTCTATGCCATATCCCATGACCGAGTTCATGGCAACATCCCTTTACCCTTAAACATCGCCCATTGGATCATCCACAAGATCCTATCCATTGGCCGCGCAGCTTCCAGCTCTATTTGCGATGGGGGAATGATCACTCTTATTGTCAGCTGTCTTGAGGATGCCGCTTGACCTCCCTATTGTCCCGGGACATAGACGTATCGATCGCGATTACTTGATCTCTATCGGTATGCTTACCCCTTTTGGGGAGGATCGTGTAGCCTACCTCTATAGTCCTGCCTACACTCCTTTTGCCATCCTCCCACCCTCATCTCCGGAGCGTTTCCCCTTACGCCTTACACACCTACTCTGAGAGTTCTACCCAGATCCTTGGTACGCTTCCCTCGTTCATTTCCCACCCTTGGATCCTCCCGATTGGCACCCGTATGTTGATCACCCCTTCCCACCGTCATTCACCACGATCCACCGATGTATCCCGATCCTCCGATGGTCTTACCTATTGCTCCTCCTTCTCCTATTCGCACACCCTCTCCTTCGTCCTCGGAGGATTCCTTCTACCATTATTCACCACCTTCTTCGCCGTCCCCTTACCATTCTACCACTAGCGACTCCGATTGACCCCCCTTGCATATCTCTGCATTTTCACGACCACATCATCTTTCTAGCATTGTCATGTCTAGCTTGGGGGAAGTCTATTTTGCTGTGTTGTCGTGTTTTGTTTTCTTTATGTGTGCTTGTTTCATTTGTGGTGTCGTATCATTTTATTTCTTTCTTTTTCTATTTTTATGTCGTGTGGTTTGATTTTGATTTTTCTTTATTTTCAGTTTCGTATCTGTGTTTTCCATGTTTTTCATTTCTTTTTGTGTCAGTGCGTACCCCCCCCATTTTCGTTGCCCTCCCATACTCACTCTTATTGCATTGAGGGCAATGCAAGCTTCAGCTTGGGGGAGTCGCACTTTGTGCGTCATTTGAGTCTTTCTTTTTCGTTTTTGTGTCGTTTTCATCGTGTTTTAAAATTTTCTTTTCTTCTTTTTATCTCTTTCTCCTAGAGATGAACCCTATGATGAATTGCCATAAAATCACACACACCTAGCATAGCATCGATAATCACATTCACTAACCCTAGGATATCGAGTCCCCCTGCATTTCACGCATCGTGGGTCCACTTAGCTTTTTGTGAGTCGTGCGTCGTGACTAGATGTTTGGTGTGCTTCTACTTTGTGATTTTGTTTTATATACCTGTCCAAGAATGACCCCTAGATTATCATGCTTCGTTTTGAATATGCGGTATTTGTTTCTCCTGTTTGCTTCTGCATGCTTTATATATATCGTGTACTTCATTTCGCATGTGTCGGGATTCCACAATTAAGGACTAGGATAACCCATTTAGCCCATGCTCTAATTAGCGAGTAGAGTTTCCTTTGCCCAAGTGTTTAGAATCCGATTTCTTTTTTGTTTTACTTGGTGCAAATCCCCTCGTCGTGTACCGTTCTCCCACTTGGGAGAGTACACATTTGTATAGCCAAAACCCAAAAATCCAAAAAAAGAGAAAAAAAAATATGTATAGCCAAAAATCCAAAAAAATATACAAATACCCAAAGCCAAAAAAAGGATTCCCGTGTGAATATCTTCCTACTTGCCAAGAATAAAGGGAAGGCGAGAATTTGCACCGAGTGTTCTACTCCACATCATCTCAACCCCCATCGGTTTCGAAAACACTTGGCTTAGGAACTTTTTAGCTATTATCTAGGCTATAGTGTGGTGATTTCCTTAACCCTAGTTGTGGAGTCCCTGACGCATGATATGTTTCGATTCTCTCTCTATTCTCGTGCATGCTTGAACTACATATATTCACCGCTTAATTCGAACCGAATCGATTTTTGGGTCATTTCTTGGATTTGTGTATATGAGCTTATAGCAAAATGTAGAAACCAACACCATTTGCTAGCACACGACCACACTCACTCGCGCTTTATCGCGTGGGCCCACGACACTTGTCTGGACTCGTATTCCTTGGTTTAGTGATGTGATTTGGCATTTGCTTGCTTGGTGTGTCGTTTTTGATTTTGTTGGCCCTGACGGGTGGTCTAGGATATAGAGTTTTCTTTTTCTCTCTTTCTCTCTATTTTCCCTCTCCGAGCTCCTACTCTCACTCGTCTTCCTCGAGGACGAGGAAGAGTTCAGCTTGGGGAATTTTGACGTGCGTTTATATTTCATATATTTGCGCACGTTTTCTTCCGTGTTTTTCCGTTATTTACCGCAGTCTTATATTCGTTTTCTCGTGTTTTCTTGTTTTCTTTCACTTTTCCGTGTTTTCCGTATTTTGGAGGATTTTACTCGCATAGGGGACATAAAACAACGATATCGTAAGTCCCCGGAGCAACGAGAGGAGTCACGCGTGATCCAGGGGGTCAAACGACGATGATATCATCTTTCAGCCGCTCACCCGATCGGTTGGTCATCTTCAACCGATCGGGTGATGCACGCGTGCATCACCCGGTCACAGCTTGGAGCTCACAAGAAGTCACCCGGTCGGTTCGTGGGCCGGTTCAAAAGCCCAAAGCTCTCTGGAATTCGAAGCTGATTGCCAACCGATCGGGTGACTTTCACCCGATCGGTTCATCTGTAGCTGAATCTCCAAAGCCAAGACATGAAGATCCAACCGGTCTCCTCACTCGATGGCACCAAGATCCAACCGGTCACATCCATGCTTCAACCGACCGGTTCATCCTGACCGGGTGAAGTCCCGCATCTCACTGCCAAAGTTTGAAGCAGATCACCCGATCGGTTGACTTGTCAACCGATCGGGTGATATCTTTTTCTATATATATGACCCCTAGGTCTTTGAGAAATGGGAGTTGGTTATTTTTTACTGTTTTCTTCATTTTGTGACGGCTGTAATTTCCCAGTTTTTGTAAGTTTTCAGATCTTTGTCAAACTTTAGTATTATCTTAATTGCTTTACTACCATTGCATTTCTATTGTCTGATTATGATTTTGACGGTCCATTTTCGTTTAGATCGCTTTTTAGTAAATATGTGTGAGTAGTTCCCGAATCTGGGATTTTGGTGGAAACCCCTTCGTGGGTTCTTCCCGATGCATCCATTGGGCTAGAAAATCGATAGGGATTAGGAATCTACCGGTTACGCAGGGTGTTTTATTGTCATCGGCGGGAAAAAGACCGCCTTTGACCGTTGGGCTAAGGGGGAATTAACTTGGCGGTTGACTCCCTAGCCATAGCTTGCGCCCTTAGCGTAGACGTCGAATCCTAGCATGCGGGAGCGGCAGGATGAGACGTTGGGAGTTATCGTTGTGAGCTTAGTGCTCCCGTAGTCGATCAGTGTTAATGGACACGGGAGTGCCCACTGATCGAACCCGGGAAGTCCGACGTATCATCCTGGGCATCGACCGGAATATCGGACCCATGGGACGCTGGTACCACTCTTAGAGGCAGCGTCTCACCATTAGACCCTAATTTTGATCGCTATCCTACCCGTAGGCCATATCGGCGAGAATCGCACGATAGGGTGGAAACCAAAGTCCCGGGTTTTTCCTTTATATTGTCTATTCCTTGCATTCCATTTACCGTGACAACCCATCATTCGATCCGGGCTAGCTCGCCTATGGGGTGAATTTGATCCTCTTTGACACAAGCACATCGACGCCTCCCTGAGTTCGACCCCCAAGCCACACTACAACACCGTGCGCTTGCGGTTACAAATATTTAAATCTCACGCCCCCAATCGTATTATTGCACACATCTAGCACGCACATCCGGGGGACGTCAGTTACGTTGCTGGGATCCAGTTTAGTCATTGGAGGAAGATTACTCGCCGAGGAGCGCAAGGAGCAAATTAAACAACTTCCTCAACCATCAAAGATTCGTGATCCGCCATTTGACCACGGTGTGTTCTTTCCAGTAGTATAGTTTTCAAATGCTTTCTAGGATGCTTGCTTGAATAAACTCGTACCCCTTTCGACATTGAGGACAATGTCCATCTTTAGTTAGGGGGTGTGTATGAGACCTTAGGATTTTTGAGAAGAATAAATCACCAAATCTCATCATTTAAAACTCCTTCATATACCACAGAAGCGGATGATTACGCATTAATTGAGTTCTAAAAATTGTTTATGGCTTGATTAAATTATTTTTCCTTCATGGAATTACCGTTAATATGCTATTCATGAAAACTTTCAATTTCCATGATTAATATCTCGAAATAGTTTGAATTTATTTCATGCATGCTAATGTGATAAAAAAGCTTAAGTATACACAATTTATTAGAATAGTCTTTCAAGTTGAAGAAGAATTTGGCCTTTGTTATTAATGTTTTGTTCGAGAATGGGTGTTGAGTTGCTTACAAAAAAAAGAGAGAGAAAAGAAGAAATGAAGAAAAAAAATGAATGAGGAAATGAATAAGTATGTCATTAAATAAATAACTTGGTTGGCTCGAGTAGTACAGTCCGAGGGGTCCTTTTTGGCCTAATGCCCTATTATCGTCTGATTTGGGAGCCATTGACCGGAAACTCACTCATTTGATGGAGCGATCCAAGTTATACATTTTTCTGCGAATGTTGCTTGATGCGCGTTACACAGAACTAATAAAAGAAAAGAAGTGGCGAATAAACTAAGCAACCTCAATGCCCATGACTTGAACGATCTTTGTGAGATGCCAATTCCTTGGAAACAAGAAAACTAGAGAAAAACGACGTGTTATACTTTCGCTTGCACAAAACTATGCTTGCATGTTATTTATTCAAACTAAATTAAAGAAAATATCTTGTGATTTATTTTGTTCATGGATGGTGTATATTGATAGTCTAGATCATGTTGGAAAGCGTACTATTGAGCCATGCCATAAGAAATTGATGGAATTTATTGTTTTATTAATCATCCGAATTAATCGCTCTTTTTGCTAGAGACTAGCAAAACGTTAGTTGGGGGGTGTGATTCGGAGTGATATTTGCATATTTAACCCCCCCCATTTAGCCCTATTTTGTGCTCATGTGATGCTATACTGTTCTCTAATACATTCGTATTTTGTACACAATCATTTATTAGAGAAAACACCTTATTTGAGCACAAAACATCATTAATGGAGTATTTCTGCACTTTTTATATTTTTCATAGCTTGGTCTCGATCTCACGATTCCAACGACTATTTATTTGTATTTTTCTGAGATCTGTGCTAATTACTATGAATTTTTGAATGAAGAATACCATTTAATTGAAGAAATACGGAAGAAAATACGTTTAAATACGTATATACGGTCAGCGCACGACTTTTAGCATGCCACATGGCTTGATATCAGCGTTCTCCCGCTCCATCCAACGGCGCTCAGTGAAGAGACGAGGCGACGATCTCATCGTCGTTGGATCGAAATCCAACGGCCAGCAATCGAAGCGCACGAAGTCGAAAGTGCGATCGACGTGGCACGATCTGAGCCATCGCCTGCAAATCCGACGGTGATGAGCACTCCTGCCTGAAGCGAAAACGAGCGGCGACGTAGACCCTTTTTACATCGTTGGATGGCGATCTAACGGTCGAACTCGATTCCGAAGCGAGCGGCTCCGCATGGCGACGTGGCCTCTTCTCGTCAGTTGGATGATGATCCAACGGACAGGTGCAACTCTGAGTAGGATCCAAAGAAGCACGCACGAATTCTCAAGGACGCGTGGCACTCCAATGTTACATCCCGCCTTTTGATAGACGGCGGGGATTGGATCCGGCCAGTGGTTCGGGTTTGGGCGACAATGAAGCGGGTTTTGAACCCGTTAACACGATTTAACCCCGCAATGTATCTATTTAAGCATATTTTGGCCTAGGGTTACATATTCTGGCGTATTCTGGGCGTATTAGAGGCTCAAGGAGCCGTATTTCTCCTCTGAAAAATTCTGTAAAATTCCAGAGGCTATTTTTCTTATTTCCAGAGAGTTTTGGTGTCTATATTGGAGATTTGGTGATAAATTCTTAAACTTATACCTCGTATTTGGTGCTTTTCTATTGTATTTTGCTATTAGAATGATGTATTTTGCTATAAAACTTGATTTTTCTTGCACCATGAGTAGCTAAATTCTTATTGTGCATGGTATGGTGTAGTTAGGGGATATGATTTGTGTTCGTTTGGTTGAATATTCGTTGTGCTAAATTGTTAACGGTGATAAAGTTATAGTCTTTGTTATTAAATCTTCTCTTCATTTTCCAAAAGAACGTGTTAGAGTAGATGATCACCCCACAAGGGTGAGTTTTGATTTCTCCAAAAGGGACTTTCATATCGTATTTAAAAGACTAAAACTTTAGCAACGATCTTATTGAATTTTGTGCTTGAACCCCTAAAAGGGTATTTTCCGATGAATTGCTCCCAAAAGGAGAATTCATTGAGTTATATTGGGTATTTTCCGGTGAATTGCTCTCAAAAAGAGAATTCATTGTGTTATATTCGTCAACCAAATTAATACGACTCGTGGACCCTAATGAACCCAAACCATGTGCATACTTTTCATCGATATTTTCAGACACGACTTTTCTTTGTTCGCATTGTTCACCACGATCAAACCCATTAAAATCATCGTCACCATAAGTGGTTAGCTTCTTTTCGTTGGATTTCTATTTGATTTAAGCTGTGGTTGCAACAGATTTTCTCCTGAGGATTCGACATCTGGACTCCCAGATTATATTACTTGTACGGACTCTTGCGCTTGAGAGAAGCACTATTTTGGGCCTACCAGTGTCAACCGTAAGTCGAAGGGGCCACCCCTTCGCTACTAAACAACTCTCCTAAACGAGCGTCAGTCGTAAGTCGAAGGGGCCGCCCCTTTGCAACTGAACGACTCACCTAAACGAGCGTCAGCCATAAGTCGATGGGGCCACCCCTTCTCCACTGAACGACTCTCCTAACGAGCGTCAGCCGTAAGTCAAAGGGGCCACCCCTTCGCTACTGAACGACTCTCCATAACGAGCGTCTGTCGTAAGTCGAAGGTGCCACCCCTTCGCCACTAAACGACTCACCTAAACGAGCGTCAGCTATAAGTCGAAGGGGCCACCCCTTTGCCACTGAACGGCTCTCCCAGACGAGCATCAGCCATAAGTCGAAGGGGCCACCCCTTCACCACTGAACGACTCTACTAAACGAGCATCAGCCGTAAGTCGAAGGGGCCACCCCTTCGCCACTGAACGACTCTACTAAACGAGCATCAGCTGTAAGTCGAATGGGCCACCCCTTTGCCACTGAACGACTCACCTAAACGAGCGTCAGCCGTAAGTTGAAGGGGCCACCCCTTCGCTCCTAAACGGTTCTCCTAGACGAGCATCAGCTGTAAGTCAAAGGGACCACCCCTTCACTACTGAAGGACTCTATCAAGATGTCGTCAGCCATAAGTCGAAGTGCTACCCATTCGCAACTGAACGACTCTCCCAAGATGTCGTCAGCCGTAATTAGAAGGGCTACCCCTTCGCTACTGAACGGCTCTCCTAGACGAGCGTCAGTCGTAAGTCGAAGGGACCACCCCTTCACTACTGAACGACTCTCCCAAGATGTCGGTGAACATAAGTCGAAGGGCTATCCCTTCGCTACTGAACGACTCTCCTAGACGAGCGTCAGTCGTAAGTCGATGGATCCACCCATTCGCTACTGAACGACTCTTCTAGACGAGCGTCAGCCGTAAGTCGAAGGGACACCCCTTCGCTACTGAATGACTCTCCCAAGATGTCATCAGTCGTAAGTCGAAGGGCTACCCCTTCGCTACTGAACGACTCTCCCAAGATGTCGTCAGCCGTAAGTCGAAGGGCTACCCCTTCGTTACTGAACGACTCTCCTAGACGAGCATCAGATGTAATTCGAAGGGGCCACCCCTTCGTTACTGAACGACTCTCCTAGACGAGCATCAGACGTAATTCGAAGGGGCCACCCCTTCGCTACTGAACGACTCTCCTAGACAAGTGTCAGTCGTAAGTCGAAGGGACCACCCCTTCGCTACTGAACGACTCTCCCAAGATGTCGTCAGTCGTAAGTCGAAGGGCTAACCCTTTGCTACTGAACGAATCTCCCAAGATGTAGTCAGCCATAAGTAGAAGGTCTATCCCTTCGCTACTGAACGGCTCTCCTAGACGAGCATCAGCCATAAGTTGAAGGGACCACACCTTCGCTACTGAACGACTCTCCCAAGATGTTGTTAGCCGTAAGTCGAAGGGTTACCCATTCGCTACTGAATGACTCTCCTAGATGAGCGTCAGCCATAAGTCGAAGGGGCCACCCCTTCGCTACTGAACGACTCTCCTAGACGAGCGTCAGCTGTAAGTCGAAGGGGCCACCCCTTCGCTACTAAACGACTCTCCCAAAGATGTCGTTAGCTGTAAGTCAAAGGGCCACCCCTTCGCTACTGAACGACTCTCCCAGAATGTCTTCAGTTGTAAGACAAAGGGCCGCCCCTTCATCACTGAACGACTCTCCCAAAACATCTTCAGCTATAAGTCTAAGGGCATCCCCTTCGTCACTGAACGACTCCTATTTTATCAACCGTGAGTCGAGTAAATCTCTTCCTCACCATGGAACATTGTGGTCAACTTCTAAGCGTGGTTCGATGGTTTATCCTCGATCATCCTGAAGCAGCGCCTAACCCATTGAAAGGGACCATCAGGCATTACGACCACCACATGACATAAGCGATAAGAAACAAAGAGATGCAATGACAAACAAGGATATACATGCGAATTCTCCTAGCACTTCCTATTGTAAAACATTTTTTTCGTTTACATCACCCCCTATACATTCAAAAATTTCTAAAAGCAGGCATAAACAAGAGCACCGAGATCCTTCAACGACCAGTTAGGCCATTGGTCTCCATCCAGCACGGCCGTGGACTATGGGTCCCCCATAGCATCCGCTCCTGCTTCGTCTCCAGCCATGGTGGTAGCCTCGTCAACCAGAGTAGCCTCCTCTGTGCCTCGGCTCGACTCGTCATTGCCTTGGCTCGATTCATCCTCACCGAGGTCTGAAAATACCACCGGGATCTTGTCGATCTCAATGGAGACGTCAGTGAATCGGTTCTTCATCTCCAGTCGACATCGCTCTAGACTTCTTTGTATAGCTCGTCGAAGTCAGGAAATGTGTCCTTGAACTCTTGAACTGCCCTGTATGATATGACCTCGGCTTTGACCCTCTCCTCCAGCAGAGCATCCTCTGCTCGATTTCTCAAGGCGGTTTGTTCAGCCTCCCTCCTACGAGACTCGTGTAACTCATCCTTAAGTTTTTGGATCCTGAGGATATCGGCTTGTTGGGGTTTTGGCGGACCCCCAGAGCTCGGATCCGTATCCGTCCTAAGTCGGACGGACCACGGAGGCACAAAAGCGCAGCGGAAAAACCAGAAATCGTATTTCTACACTAGCTAAACTATTTAGCTAGGCTCTGGGGAGCCAGAACCTAGCCCGATCTATGCCGACTTGGAGTGGGTCTGACCACCCCAAGAAGGATCTACACTAAGCGACTAATTAAAAATTACGCTAAAAAACGCTTAACCACATACCCGGAATCTTGGCCCTGGAGCAGGCAAGATGTACCGCACCGTCTTGAGAAGCTCCTCGTAGCCGAGCCGCGTTGACCCGATCTCCCTGAGCCGCCTCGCACCCTCGCACCGATCCGCCCGAGCCGCTTTCGCCTCCGAGCCGATCACACGCGGTAGAAAGTTTCACTTGAGAAGAACCATCGTCTTAGACGTCCGGATCAGATCCAAACCCCCTTCGTAGTCGTGCTAGGACTACTCCGGAGAATAGGAAAATTAGAGAGAGAGATTTAGTCGCCGATCGAGCCTGCTCTAAAATTCTGGAGCTACTCGATCGTTGACTGGTGTGTGTTTCAACGAGGAGAGTGCACCCCTATTTATATAGGGAGTGAGCACTCAACTTCTCGTTGCGGGCAATGTGGGACAATCCATATGAAGAGAAAAATTCAATTAAGCCATTTGGCTTAATTTCAACTTTAAAGTTAGCCTTTCACAAAGTCAAACTTTAACTAATTAATTCTCCTCATATACTAAACTTCAGACACCAAACAAGCTATCAATCAGAAAAGCTTGGAATGGTGAACGCGTAGGAACTGACGGTGACGAATTTCGACTTCGTTTGACCCCTCAAACAATTGCTCAAAGTTTAGCAATTTTCACAAAATTTGTGGCCGTCATTAGGGGTTTCAAAACCCTAATTTCGACTTAAGTTGCGGGCGCGCCCGCTAGACTTAGCGGGCGCGCCCGCCCAAGGGGGCAAGGGCGGGCCGCCCGCCCGCTGCTGCAGCGGGCGGGCGCCCGCTGCTGCAGCGGGCCGCGCCCGCTGCAGCAGCGGGCGCAGGCCCGCTGCAGCAGCGGGCCGCGCCCGCTTGCAGCGGGCGCTGGCCCGCTGCGTGCAGCGGGCCGTGCCCGCTGCATCAGCGGGCGCTGGCCCGCTGTGCAGCGGGCGCCCGCCCGCTGCACACAGCGGGCCATGCCCGCTGCTGCAGCGGGTCACGCCCGTTTGCCTTTGCACATGGGCCTTTTGGCCCAGTGGGTCTAACCCACTTCCCCTTGAACTCTTTCTGCGTTTCTGGGCTCGTTTGAGCTCCGATTTGGACGCGGTTTGAACCTGTGTTTAGACCGGGACGATCCCGTCATCCAGGTAACCTTTTCCAACAAGTTTGTTCCTACTAAATTCGTTGTAACTAATTTACAACACGTTTAGTCAAAGTTAGCATCTAATGCAACATTGTGTCCCTATTGCTAATGCGACTAACTTTCACAACTTAACTTGTGAATATCATCAAATGACATTTCTCTCTATTCTATATTCCTATTACTAAGACACGAGCACTACTCGGTGTGAGACCCTACAGCCTGACCTTACTACAGGTTGGGGCTCGAAACCCCTAGACGACGGTCACCACGAGCAGTAGCTGTCGTCCCTGTTTCAGAGTCATCATAACGTAATCGACCCTTTGACAAAAGTGTCATAGGGTTTGCATTGGCCGTGTCAGTGATGAATTCCGTTAGCTAAAATCCCTTCGTCAAGACTGTGTTATTGTTGGCCTAGGGTATGGTTTACTGTCAACCCTATTAGACAACATTGGTCAGTATACGGCGGTCTTTATTGTATACACGTTGTACTACTTGCAACGTACCCCGGCCGAGGATTAACATACAGACCGTACTGAGCCTATAACACTAACTTCCCTTTAATGGAAGTGACGAATCCCATCTTAGTCATTTACTCACCTTGAGAGCTTCAGGTGCAACCCAACCTAAGATCTTTCATCAGGACTGGTCCTCGAAGCTAGATCATGGGTCTAAGCTACACCGTCCGCTCACAGGTTGGTACAGATGACTTCAGGTCTTAAGGATCAACTAACCTATCATCACCCTAGAGTTATTAAAGACAGATCATTAAAGTTAACCATTTAATAACTCTAACTTGGTCGTTCAGTGAACTCATTCTCTAATGAGCACCTGTGTCTTGTCTCCGACTTCGCTAAGTCGAATGACTATGAGATCATCATTACCCGAAGGCAAGACGAAGACACAGTGATCTATCCGATGTGTCGATATCCAGTTCTCGACACATCTATGATCACGAACCGTTTAAGACTTACGTTTCTATTCGGTCACTTGCTTACTCATAATCGAGATCTCATCTAGATATGTAAGGACCTAACTATAAGTCTATGGATATTATCTAAGTATATTATTACAAATCTTTTTATACCTAGAATAATACGTACCATATACGGTATGAACAAGACGTATAATCAAGATAAATTGCCTTATGGGCATATATCTTCCTACACGGCTCTCCAGTAAAATCGACCTATATTCGTCGGGGATGTTCTCAGACAACCCTACGGGGGAGAACAGACCCCCCTAAGGCCAGGAGTCCTTATGCACAAGAAGCTCTGGTGGGATCTGAGTCCTCCCCGAATCTTCCTCGTGAAGAGTATCCCTCCCTGGCTGAGAGACCTGCTCGGCGGCTGCATTCGACCCAGACAACTCCGAGTCGCTGAGAACAAGTCACCACCTCTTCTTGGCCCCTCCAGAGCCACAACCTCAAATACAGAGGCAAGATTTTCCTTCTTCTTCTTTTGAGGGCGGGCCGCCTGAGTTTCCCTCTCAACAACGACAGGTCGATTCTCCGACTGTGGGGCCATCCTTTCCACCCCAGTCGGTGCCCGAGGAGACAACTTACTCACTTCCGCCTCCTTGATGGAAAAGTCAACCGCTTCCCTCAGTGCAGGGTCCACCTCGTAGTCCACACCGGCCATACCTTTAGAAGTAACAAACAAGTTAAGTCGAAGAACAAAGGTCGAGCAATTGGCAGGCACGATCGAACCAACCTTTCGTCCACACGGTTCGATGAAGCACGTCGTCAGACCACAGCCACTTGACCGACATCATATCATCGGGCAGGCTCATCAATATGTCGGTAGCTTTCTTCTCTTCGCTAGACAACGGCTTATCCTCGGCAGGGCCCAAGTCAGGGGCACCCCAGCCAGTGCAGAAACTTGCCTCCCCTGGAAGACTACGAATACAAACTCATCTTTCCATTGGCATTGGAAGAAGGGAGGTCTTCGAGAAGCTTCCTGCCTCGATGGGCCGTCACCAAATACCAGCCCAGGGTCATAAGGGAAGGGATCGAGAAAAAGTAATTGAACAACCTCAGAGACGGCTTGATTCCTTTCACTATGCACAATGCTATGAAGCACATCATCATGCCAATAGCGTTCGGCATCAACTGGCAGAGAGAGATGTTCAGGGTACACAGGATGTACCGCATGAAGGGGTGCATGGGAAATCAAAGATCTCGTTCGAAGGATCTAACATATACCCCAACTTCCCGATCACCCGGATGATGGACCCTCTCGTCCCTCCCAAGCGCCCGGATTTGGTAATCAAGACGGACATAACATCTCTAAAGCTCGAAAATCTGGCCAGCCTTGACATTGGACCTCAGATTCACGACCAAACCTGGCTCCATAACCCCGTCATGGTTCTTTCGCATGACCGTAACCAAGCCCATTTCAGAGGCAGGCATGGAAGAAGAAGCCATTACTTTTGAGAGAAGGAAAATCCGAATCGAGAGAATGAGTCGATACTTTCGCATTCTATTACTAGAACCATCCTATATGGGCGAGGCGACAATCGCATGATGAAACACGTGTCAAAGATCCAAGGACTCATAATGTCTTGGATTTCAAACCGACAAATCATCTGAATCGACGAGGCGGGCGTTTTTGGCGCAAGGAGCTCAAGTGCTATTTTCTCGACTGTCGAGCCCCATTAATGCGATGTAACGTCGCTTGACTTCAGTAGGTGGACCCTTCAAGGTCGTGTGATGGGGGCCATTGTTAAACCATTGGGCATGCATTCGAGATAACTCGATCGACAGATGACTTAGGCCCACAAAAGAAGCCCGATATCGACTCAGTCAAATCCCAGTGGCCAGTCGACCGTTGAATCCACCTCACTAGAATGTGGGATTAAAGGCGGGCTCATAAATCGCAGGGACGTGCACAACATTTATTCCTATTAAAGGGGGAGATTGTGGCCCCATTATGGGTGGCCGTTATCACCCCCAACATCTCCAAAGGGACCATGAACACTTGTAAATAGAGGAGCGGGTCCCATTTCTAAGGTACAAGGTCTAAGACATAGAACTCTACTTTCTCAACTGATATTTCTTATACATTCGAGTTTGCGTCGCCAGCACTGAGACAAATCTCTGTGGGTTGATCTCAGCTGCTATAAGCTCCCTCTCTTCCTTAAGTTCCCACATTAACTTAAGCATTGGAGGGGATTTGGGTCGGAACCCAAATCCGACCCCCCTAATGTGTTCCTATGGTGCAGATCGACGGTCATCGTCCAGCGCTGAGGGTCGTTACCAAGCCCCCCAGCCTCGAGCGATCGACGTTTCAACTGCTCGAAGGTTGATCGAGCACCACACCATCATTGGCTACCATCACTTAACCCAGGTTCTTCCAACCCATGGTCCCACTTCACCTGCTGACGAGGCATTGACTCAACATCAGAAGTCCACGTCAGTTTGACAACTGTCTCGGTAAATTTTAGCCTTAACAATATCACAATAGAGTAATTCCTTTATAAAGAAATATCTTTAAAATAGATTAACAAGTGGTACAATGGCATGGAATAGTTAATATGGATATTTGCATATTGACAGAGCGTGATAATATCAACATTAATAAGGAATTTAATGAAACATCCAATCAATATCAAGAGCTCTCTTTTATTGCATATGGAAACATAGAAGCAACATGAGCATGTCATACTATAGCATCCATATCACACATATAAACACCTTACACATATCATAAACAGATTCAGAATCTATTTTGATTTTGGCTGTGGAAAGAACAGTTTATATCAGTTATTTGTAGCCATAATCTGGTTTAAGTCTTAACATGAAAGTTGTAGGTAATATAATGAGAATTTTAGATTGTCCAAGAATGAATTATTTGGAAAATTGTTGAGGGAGTTATGGTCTGAATAATGCAGAGTGACAGAATCTGCCAAAAATGATATACATCTAAAGATCAGCTGTTAATCTCAAGTTATATTGTGAATTTGTTAAAAGTTTGTAAATGAAAGTTGTAGATAAACGATTTATACTTTCATATATCAAATATCATGATTTTAGTTCAAGTAGGCTAATTATTACAGCCTAAACTTCACAAGGTACATAAATTGTTTTTCAAATAGTTTGCATGGAATCAAGATCTATAATAGCCACTCAAACAATATAGTTCTACAAAAATTTACATTGAATCAAGATCTATCGTAGCCACTATGATCACATTGTCTTAGACTATATCCTTGAATTTCTCCATCCTCACGGCATAGCCTTCCATCCATCCATTGCCACAACATAATGGTATCGAATCCAATTTCTTGCAACTGGTGGGAGAGGGCATCCTTGGACAAGGTGAATATGTACAAAGTGATTATTATTCACAAAACCTATCGTGATGTGTCCACGGGGATGCAATGGGTTTGGAGCTGTTCTTAAAGGACAAAAAGTTAGACACTGTAACTTGGATGAAAAATGTATAACACAGTTATAGTAACTTGCCATGAGAAGTCCAGCTTCTGGCATGGTCATCCAAAATTGTCTCGGGGGGTTGTCCTCCATATATGCAATAGCCTCTTTATTTAATTGTTCACCTTGTTCACTCATGTGAAGCTAATATAAATTTACTATAGCGCACGGGTCGTGTGTAGCTATGGGTCGAACATAGGGAGGCGGTCAATGAGTATCGGTTTATAATTCTTTGTTTGAAAGCTACGTAATCGTGTCGGTGATTGGTTGATGAAATAGAAAAGAGGGTGAATCAAGAGATAAAGACTCTAGGGCGTGTGGAATCCCTACCATTGGACTAAGGTTAGGGTTAGATTAATAATTAATCGGTTGTTGGACTCATCGGGACTCGGGAGAGGTCGTGAGACCTAAGGGCATTCCCCTATCTCACACTCTTGTGGTGTATGATAGGATATTCCCTTACGTCATCTCCTCCCCCCTCTTGCGATGCAATGATAGGCCTACCCAACCTACATTGATATCAACTCTCATCGATGCATCGGTGTACGTCGGGTGCATTACGCTCGACGAACATTACCAATCTTCCTCCCGCCCACAGTGGCGTTCAGGGATTAGACCTACATTAGGAGGGCTCTAATCGGCACCCGACTCTTGTCGGCCATACAGATAGCATGGATCATTGTGGGGATCAGATCTTCGGATTGGTCCCGACTCTCGTCGGCGGCCAATCTGATCGCCCCGAAGGGAGTGGGTCGAATCTACGACGATAATAATCATCCTAATGTATCCCTAATCTCAATTAGCCTAGCAATTAAGTTAATCAAGTCATCCAACCCATAGCCCTAATCCAATGGGGTTCAACCCATTGCCCTAGATGAAAACTGCTCACTACCCATTAAGCTAGAAGAGATTTCAAGCATTGGGTAAGCAATGAAAGCCATGGATAATGATTCAATAAGCAATAGATGGCAAAACACAACAGCAATAGCAAAGAAGAAGATTTCTATTAGATAAAACTAATCTATTACAAGAGAAAACTAATTAAAAACAACTAAGAATGCAGAATAAAAGAGTTCAGAATCTCTTACAAACCTTCCAAAAACCTAAAAGTAGCTAAAATAGCAGATAAGAGGAGATGGATTCGTAGGAGGAGGAAGAAGGGATTTTATACATCTGCCAAAATGACCGAAACAGCCCCCAACTGCTCCCTGATCGTACCCAGCTGGCAGTAGAAATCCACTCGATGCGGCTGCATCGAAAATGACGCGGTCGCGTCATTTTCTTGCGTAAAGTTAGGGCGTGGAAGCTTCAGCAACACGGTCGCGATGCTAGGGATACAGTCGCATTGAATGTGGCTTCGGCGGTCTTGTATGCTTCAAAACAGCCGTGTCAAGCACCGTTCGGTCTTCAGTAACGCGGCCGTGTCATCTTATGTTGTGTGGACCGTGTCGAAAGCTTGTCTTCAATCTTTCTCCTCAACGATGCGGCCGTTTGGGTAAACTTGACGCAGCCGTATGGAACTGGGTTCTGGGGCTCTTTGACGCTATCGTTTGTATCAGGATCATAATGCCTCGTGGATCTCAGTTCTTTACAAACTTCTCACCCTTGAACACTTTCACACCCCGCTTCCCATTATACTTGGGATCGAGGACGCGAGCAGGTCCGCATTTGCTTAAAGCAAAGAAGATTTACTTTTTTCTTTCTTCTTTGACTTAAGCACAATAAGCGTTGTTTAGCAAAGCAGGTCCCTGCACGTGAATTTCTCAGAAGCAGCATTATAGTTAATACACTTTTAACACCAGCGTTTTTAAAACAAAGTACACAAGGTAATTAAGGCCTAGCATGGCCGCACAATTTGCTGAAAGTAAACACACATGAAAAGCAACAAGTTAATTAATAAAACTGACATAGAAACAGCTCGCTCTAGTCTTCAGCAGGGAGGATCTCATCGTCCTCGTAGCTCTGATCAGCGGGGTCCACCTCTAAGATAGGATCATCAAAAACAGGGTCTTCGATGTACTCTGTCTCTGAACCTAACATATATTTCATAAATTCATTTGAAATATATGTCAGCGATAGCTCGGTAAGATTTTAAATTAATGAAAGTAGTAACTTGCAATTTAAGAAAATGAGAAAGTTAGAACACATAAGAGCATGTGCATAGCCAAAAATGGGAACATGTGTAAAGTAAACACATGAGGTTCATCGACAATTAATATACATTTGCATTTTAAACGAGGTAAGCAAAGTTGGCAAGTTAGAATACTTTTTAGTTGTTTGTGCTAGTGAATAGGTCCATGTCCGAGGAGGTAAAATGTTCTCAATACACCCTATCATCGGGGTTTACCATGACGCCTCTTGCCATTCCTAACCTGGAAGATGGCCAAGATGCTTGCCTCCATTAGCATGGTATGAAGGTAGCCGTAAAAGGTTCAAGTCACATTTACGGACTCTACTACATGAACCAACCCCACCCAAGGTGTCTGTCTAGTCATCGACTAGATTACATCCCATCTATGTTCGATGGTATCACAAACATGTTTCGTGGGTTATGTCTTACCTTCTGTCCAAATTAGTTCAACTTGATAGCATGCAGATAGTAAATGTAGTTCAATTTAGTAGCAGGCAGATAGTAAAGGTAGTTCAATTTGATAGCAGACACATAGTGAATTGTTCCAAACAACATTTATATAACGTGTCCATTTTAATCAGAAAGAGAACGGTACATTGGTAACATACAATTTAGTTCTAAAGTCGACAAGCACACTGAAATATGATTTTAGCACTAAAGTTTGAACAGTTCGTTTTGCAATTCATTTACGATAAGATACTTGCCTGGTTGGCGATTTTGGTGTCGTTGTGTTCGTATCAAAGACGCGGATGTATCTGCGTCATTAGATTCATATAAGCAGGCGACTAATAGTCTTTAAGCTATATATAAAAAGTTCACTAGATCTAACTTATATTAACATCGTTCATATATTCATTCACTGATTTATACTAACATATATAGTTGTTCATACATAATCTACTTTATAAATCTGCTCATATGTTAACAAAAATATATAAACTAATTAACATACTAACTAACATTAACTTATAAAAACATAATAACTATAACTCAAACTTAATACTAAAAATAACTTGATAACTAAAAATATAACTTACTAACTTAATAACCTTAAAAACTTAAAATAGCTTAATATAACTTTAACTAATTTACTAACATTAATAACTTTATAACTTATTAATTCTAAATGAATCAAATCATTCAATTAACTTAAAGAATAACCCAATAAACATAACTTATATAAGCCCAATACCCAATAGGTTAATAGTTCAATTAAACACAACCCAATAAGCATAACTTAAACCCAATACCCATACCGAAACTAACTTCATTTGAAAACATACCCAATAATTTAAATACCCAAACCCAATAAGCTTTAAGACCCAATAAGCTTAACTCATCTAAACCACTAAAACCCATACCCAATAGCAATAACTTAACCCCAATAAGATGTTATACCTTCTCTTCTTCTTCTTTTATTCTTTCTTTCATTTCTTCTGTTTTCTTTCTTCCTCTCTTTTCTTTTGCAGGGAGAAGCTCAAGGGGATGAGCTCGGTCACAGCATGGGGTGCAGGGTGGTGCGGCTACGACAGAGGGGGTTGTGCAAGGTGGCTTGGCAGTGGCGCAGTAAGGCGCGCGCGCAGGGTTGCGGCGCAACAAGGCACGCATGTAGGGCTGCGACTGTTGGATATGGACGACATATATACACCCATGAGGGGATGTATAAGGGCCTATGGACCTCAGATGTCGCGTGCACGAAAGCGTGCACGAAGGGAACCTTTTCTCGTGTGAAAAGGACCACTCGATAAGTTGAAAAAGTCACTTTATAAGTGCATAAAGGCACTTGATAAGTGAATGAAGAAGAGGATAAGTAAATGTGCTAATATAGGCTAATAAGCTTATATTTAGTTATCTCCTACAATAACTACCCCTAAAGCCTATAAATAGGACCCAAGGGTAAGGCATTTACACTAATCTAACCATGCCATAAGTTTGCATAAGGCAACTTGTGTTCTTCTTCTCCCTTCCATTAAAATCCTCTTCTAAATAGATATTTAGGCGGCAAAACGCTACTTCGATCCTCCGTGACGAAGTACTGACCATTGTGGAGAATCCGAGGGCGAAGTTCAGAGATTACGGTGCCGCGTATGCAAGCATAAGTCTCTCCTCTTCATTCGATCCTAACATCGTTGTTTTGACAGGATCCTACATTGGTATCAGAGCCATACGGGTTCGTCCCTGTCTAACCGTCGCCCCGGTCTCACCGATGAACGAGGCGTTGTCTTTTTCACGAATGAGTTTCCTACCATTATGGATATGGTAGGAGCGCATCGTGACAGAGAGAATGCAATAGTTGTTCTTTTCACGTTAGGGTCTTCTTCCATTACGGATATGGCAGGAACTCTCCGTGACGGGAAGAACTTACCGTTCATCTCGCCAAACTCGTGCTCCTCATGGATGCTGAGTCTCCATTCAATTGAGAATGTGAACTCTCTTCATGTAGAGCGTGAAGTTTGCGGCCTTGAAAACATGTTCTTTTCATTTTTTTGGCACACGGCCATAGAAGCAAACCCGTTTTCTCGACGAACGGGTGCCTCATCGGAGAAGAAGATGGCGGTTGGAACAATTCTCATCGGAGAAGAAGACCTCTTTGGTGCATGATCGCCATGGCCATATGGGCCAGGGAGGCTATGCATCCCACCTCCCCATGTGGAGGGGGTTGGCTATGGCCATTAACTACCACGGCCACCCCTCCGGTGGGGGTGTGCGGCCAACCCCATGCAAGGGGGAGGCCGGCCATGGCCATATGGGCCAAGGCCGGCCATGGCCAAGGGGCCATGGCCGGCCATGGCCAGGCCTCGGCCAGGGCCTGGCCGGCCTCGGTCAGGGCCAGGGGGCCCTGGCCACGGCCAGGGCCTGGCGCAGGCCGGCCCTGGCAGTGGCCAGGGCCAAGCCGAGGCCTGCCCTGGCCTCTGCCAGGGCCACGGCCGGCCCTGGCCGAGGCCAGTGCCAGGCCACTGCCGGCCGTGGCCTCGGCCAGTGCCGAGCCCCGGTTGACCCTGTATTTGGGGGGTGGGGGACTTGCATGGATGGGGACATGCATGGCCAGCCCATACGGGGCCGACGGTAGTTCTCTACGGTAAATTCTCCTGCAGAAGGGGAGCGCCTAGATCCATACGGGAGCCGGCGACAATGGCTTGCAGAAAAATCCCCTCAAGGGGGATCCGGCCTTGGCATGGCTACGGCTCAGCCCCGGTAATGGCCAGGGATTGTCGAATATTTCGCTAGTATCATAAGGGTACTAGGTTGAAATATACATTTTGAAAAATACGTTTTCAAAAACGATTTTCCGCTGCAAAGTACTATAAGAGTACTGTTATTTGATAAAGTGATGGGGAAATATTGAAAGTTGTTCTAGATGGTGATTGGGATCGTAATGACTTTTCCGATTCTAGAACAACATCTTTAATATTTTTCGAAAGTAACTTATCAAATAAAATAATATCATTCCAAGTGGGGTTTTCCAAGTGGGAGTGATATTAAACTAGTCTGAAAATTTCCACATTCGATTGATTCAACATCTCAATGGATCATGATTCGACCAGTGGTCTTTTGGACTAGTTTGTGGGACACCTCAGCTCAGTCTGGGGGTAGTGAACCATGGACTAGCCATTTCCCTGGTCGGTCCGCTGGCCGAGACTAATGAATCATGAAAATGTAACAATATGATGACTATGTATATGAAATTAATGCAATTTTTTTGATCGCACCTTTCTTTTCATATCTTTTGCAGCATTTTAAAACAAAAATATCTTACGCTTCAAAGAACATCATCGCTGAGTTAAACAGAGGTGAAAAATTCAACGGTGATAATTACAAACTATGGTCCATTAAAATACTGTATGTTCTAGAGGAGCAAGAAGTGCTCGAAACTCTAAAGAACGTAATGATTGAACCCGAGTTGGGCACTACGGCCCAACACAGACAAGACAAGGAAGCTTTTGATGCTTGGTCTCGGAAGAACAAGATAGCTCGCATTACGTTATTGTCCAGTATGGCCGATGACATAATGCGCATCTTCCGAGAGCATGACCTATCCATGGACATATGGTCCAAGCTAGAAGAGAAGTTTGGTGGCACCTCGGTGTCCAAACTTCGTTCTTTAACTATAAGATTTGATTCATACAAGAAACATCCAGATCATTCCATGGGGAAGCATCTGCGACATATGACGAATCTCATCTCAGAGTTAAAGGATGCAGGTCATGTGCTCACTGATGAGCAACAAATCCAAGTAGCCATACGTTCCATACCAAATGGGTGGGACCAAATGAAGATGCATCTCATTCATAATAAGAGCATCAAGAACTTCAGCGATGTTTCAAAGCACCTCGAGTTAGAGGAAGAGCGGCTTGCGGCCGCCAAGCCAAGTGCAGAAGTGAACATGGTTGCTAGTTCCTCACACGGGGGAAAGAAACTGAAAGATCGTTCAAAGTTTTCTAATGAACGTAATAAGCAACCAGAGTCTACCAAGAAACCCAAACATAAGGGTGGGAACAAGAAATGGCACAAGAAGAAAGACTTGAAGAGGATCAAGTGCTTCAAGTGCAACAAGTTAGGTCACTATGCCCGTTCTTGTACGGATGGAGGTGACAAGGTAACTTGTAATGCTAGTTACATATGTGTTTCTAGTTCAATATTTCTTGTAGAATCTAATCCATTTTGGATAATTGATTCAGGTGCCACCGACCACATAGCAAGGGACAGACGGTCCTTCATGGAGTATCACCGGATACCCCAAGGAACGAAGTGGATCTATGTAGGAAATAACACACGTGTTGAAGTGAAAGGCGTTGGGACTTGCAAGCTAGTCTTGGACAATGGCCGCACTATCTTACTACATGATGTCCTCTTTGCTCCAGATATTCGAAGGAATATTATAACTGTGGTCGTTTTAATGGGTCTTGGTTATAGTTGGTTTTTTCATGATTATAAAGTGGACTTGTTTTGTAATAATTCTTTAATTGGTACTGGGTATGTTTTCAAAGGATTTATTGTATTAAATATAATGTATGACTCCTCATTTTGTAATGAAAATTTCATTGTTGCAAATTCTTCGACTTATGAGTCAGATATAATTTGTTGGCACGCAAGGCTTGGTCATATTGGACCAACGTGTATGGATAGACTTGCCAAATGTGGCCTTCTATCCAATGTTTCAAAGGTCGATATGTCGACATGCGAACATTGCCTTGTAGGGAAATCTTGTCGCAAGCCGTTTGGAACCGGCACAAGGGCCGAGGTTCCATTACAGCTCATCCATTCGGACATATGTGGTCCGATGAATGTCAAGACAAGATGCGGGAAGTCCTATTCATCACTTTTATTGATGACTTCACCCGATTCAAAAATATCTATTTGATATCCCACAAAAGTGAAGCATTAACCTGCTTTAAAAACTATATGAGTTTAGTGGAAAATCAATTAGATCGCAAGATTAAGGTCTTGCGAACCGATAGGGGCGGTGAATATCGATCAACAAGTTTTAAAGAATTTTGTGATGAAAAGGGCATAGTTCATCAGGTAACTATGCCTTATACTCCGCAACAAAATGGTGTTGCAGAAAGGAGGAATATGACTTTAATGGAAATGGTCCGTTCAATGATTGCGCAAGCTAACTTGCCAATCACCTTTTGGGGTGATGCATTATTGACGGCCGCTTTCATCTTGAACCGCGTACCCTCGAAATCAGTTAGCTCCACTCCTTACGAGTTGTGGAACCAAAGGTCTCCTGACTTAAACATTTTGAAACCTTGGGGGTGTGCATCCTATGCACATATTTCCTCCCATAAGTATGGCAAACTTGGGCCACAGGGAAGGAAATGTATCTTTATACGATACGCAGAAAACTCCAAAGGTTATGTTTTCATTGGTCAGGAAGACAATGGAGGTCTAATTGAATTTGAGTCGAGGGATGTCACTTTCTTGGAAAACGAGTTTCCAAGACAGGGCGAGATAAGTTAGGACTTATCTCTATTTGAGATTAATGATCAAGAAGGATTACCTCATTCGAGTGGGAGAATTCTTGGTGAAGACGAAAATGCGTTTCTACCTTCACCAATGGATGATACGAATGATGCTGATCCTATTCCATACGGGAATAATGATCCAAGTGGGAGCAATTCTAACGACATTCCAAGTGGGAGTGATATTAGAATTGATCTAAATTCAAGTCAACAAGGACTTGAAGAATCTCAAATACGACGTAGTAGTCGTACAAGGTTAGCTCCTCTAAGATTTGAGGATGAATTTCTGCAAACCTTTATGACTTTACTACAAGTAGATGACGAGCCTGCTACTTTCAAACAGGCCGTATCATTCCCTGCAAAAGACAAATGGATGGAAGCGATGAAGGAGGAGTTAGAATCCATGAAAGTTAACCAAGACTGGGACTTGGTTGATTTACCCAGAGGACGTAGAGCTATTGGGAACAAATGGGTTCTCAATATCAAGCATAAGGCTGATGGCTCTATAGACAGATATAAATCTCGCCTTGTCGCGAAAGGTTTTACACAACAGGAAGGGATAGACTACGAAGAGACCTTCTCACCTGTTGTTCGTTTTACCTCGATTCGCCTGATTCTGGCTATGGTAGCTTGCTTAGACCTCGAATTACATCAAATGGATGTAAAGACTGCCTTTCTCAATGGAGAATTGGACGAGGAGATCTATATGGAACAACCAACAGGGTTCGTAAAAGAAGGAAACGAACATATGGTTTGTAAACTTCGTAAGTCCATATATGGTCTTAAACAATCCTCGAGGCAATGGTATATACGATTTCAAGAAGTTGTCTTATCAAATGGTTTTACCATGCTTGATGAAGATAACTGTGTATATATCAAGAGGATTAAAAGCAAGTATTTTATTATGTCTCTATACGTAGATGACATTTTAATAGCCAAAAATGACAAGGGCTTTGTGATGGATATCAAGGCTTGGCTTTCATCAGTTTTTGAGATGAAAGACATGGGAGAAGCCGCATATATCCTTGGAGTTAAGATTTCAAGGAATCGTTCGAAGAAACTTCTTTCTCTTTCACAAGAGACGTATATAAAGAAGGTTCTAGAACATTTTAATATGCAGGACTGCAAGTCCATTGATACTCCTATAAGCAAAAGCGATAATTTATGTCTGAAATCATGTCCAAAGAACCAAAAGGAAAAGGAAATTATGGAAAAAGTTCCATATTCCAGTGCAGTTGGTAGTCTTATGTACGCTATGATGTGTACAAGACCGGACATCTGTTTTGCCGTTGGAATGGTAAGTCGTTACCAATCCAATCCAGGGCAAGTACACTGGAAAGCAGTTAAGAGGATAATGCGGTATCTTAAAGGAACTGCGGACTATGGTTTATCTATCAAGGAGATGCCTTGAGGCTCGAAGGCTACACTGATGCTGATTGGGCGGGTGATCTCGATGAGCGACGATCGACCTCAGGATATGTTTTTCTACTCGGATCTGGTGCAATATCCTGGAGTAGCAAGAAACAATCCTGCATCGCACTTTCAACTATAGAAGCCGAGTTTGTAGCATTTAGCATGGCAATCCAAGAGGCTGTTTGGCTTAGGAAATTCTTAGACAGGCTAATTGATGCAAGTGACTCAGGTGCTGTACCAATACACAGTGACAGTCAAGCATCTATAGCCTATGTCAAAGATCCAAAATTCCATTGTAAGACCAAACACATTGATATCCGCTACAAATTTGCAAAAGACTATGATAAGACCAAGAAGGTAGACATAAGGTACATATCTACGCATGAGATGATAGCGGATCCGCTTAAGAAGGCGATCCCCAGAGATGTGTTTTACAAACACTTATCATCTCAAGGATTGCGTAAGAGCTGAGTTGTACCAATGTAAATTCCCATGTCTGTAAAAGATCAAATTTAATAAAAGAATAAGTTCTTTTCAACATTACATATGAGTTTCTAGAAAATGTTTGTGTACATTTTAAAATCTCAGCTATATTTTCTAGTATGTCGGACAGATTGAGGTTGGCTCTCTCACATGAGCAACCGCCTTTATTGTATCAGACGGATAAAAT